>CM077116.1:422043903-422643903 GCA_039619475.1 Icerya purchasi
ACTAAAAGAACTCATATGAAATTTAACACACAACCATTTATCAGATTTCCGCCAATATTAGGTTGTTAATTTTGTCCGCGTCCTCTCAACTCATCTACCCAACATAGCATTAAAGACTATATCCAGCTTCAGCTTGGCCGCTCCGTGTAATCCAAGAAACTTTACCTGCAGTATTATTAAATTCACAGTCAGCGGATAAAGTGCTTAGAAGTTTTTTCAGTGGTATGCACAAATACATTTAAGGGTCACTGCAAAATCTTCCTTTCCAGATGCTGTAATAGCCATTTGAATACGGTAAAAAGGCAGTACAATGAAATTTGTATATAGCTAAAAAAAAAAAAAGTCAGTGATACCTAACTTTTCTAATTCTTTTTACGAACTACTTTAGTCTTCACTTCAGCTTCAATGATTTTCTTTGTTTTAATCGTTCTGTTATTTTCTCCATAATACATCTTCGTTTAAATCATAGCTTTCTTTTTTTTTTCATTTTTTTTTTATTGTTTCTAATCCTCATTGCATACTTCATCGTTCAGATCACGACTGTTTGCCTATGATGCTGGTCATGTTCTTTTTGGATGTTCTCTTCTTTCGTAGGAGCGCGCTCTTCCCGTATATATCTTGCATTGTAAACTTCCTACTCCTCATTATGTTTCCTACACTTACGTTTCTCCAATAGTGATGCTTTTCCAGTTTAAGCAAAGTTTAGTTACTTCATTTCCGTGTATATATTTAAATTTAGTCCCTCTATTTCTTCTTGATTCCCTTCGGATGGAATTCCGAAAAAATAGGAGGAAAAAAGTACTTAAGACACAATTTCTTAGCACTCTCGACTGAAGTTAATCTTGACTTCCGTTAATCGTCGGTTACGTGTAATTGAAGACAAAATCGGTTAAAATGTCGATAAATAAGATATAACGAAATGTATAGTTAAACACAAGCCGTTCATCAAAATTCAATACATTCTTTCATGAAATATGGTTCCAAAAAAAGATAAGTAAACGCTATTTTTATAATTTTGAGCGATCAAACGATTAACCCCGTTATCCCGGTAGAAATAAAAATACTTCAATAGCGAGCACTTGGGAATAATTAAAAATGCATTCGTTTAGTTAGCTAAATAAAAAAAAAGAAAATCGAAACTAAAAATTGAAGTGTTCTTTAAAGTACACTTGCTGAATGATTTAACATAATGGTATCGTACAAATACATATAATACATACATATGCATACACATATATTATATACATACATACATATAAATATATATATATATATATAAATAATATGTAATCGTATATATGTGTATATATATTTTATATATATATAATCGGTAATGTGTTCTTTTTACGAGGAAAATGAATTTACGAACTTCTTCCTTCATTTCTTCAGAACGTTGCATACATTTGTTTGACCGAGTTTTATTTCCAGTCGACGAGTTTTAATTGTATACGGGAACTTTACAAGTATAAAATATAAAAAAAGGAAACGAAAATCACAATTTCAAACCCACAGTGTGCTCTCAAACCTAATGGATGCCTGATTAAACTTGACACTTAAATATTTGCCCGCATTGTATTTTTAAAATAACGAAAAATCCTACAATTTCCAATACAATGTTCTTCGAACGATGTTTTTTTTTTTTTAAATATTTAAGAATGCGTTTAATTTTATAAAACTGTTTAAACGTTTGTAGTTTAGTGTTCGTCATGAGAAAATAATACTCTCAATAAAGAAATATTGTATATGTTTTTTTTTTCTACATACAACGAAAAATTTGGTTCTTTCGACCTCTTAACCGAACTTCCAATTACATTTTGTACACTAATTTTCTTTATTTGCCGTTTTCTTTATCCCCTCTCTGGTTTCATATGAATTTTTATATTTGTGACGATGCGTGTATTTTATCAGCAAAAACTGATTGTCTTTACTTTCAAAACATTTTCAATATGATATTTCCGCGTATTTTAAAGTTAATTGCACACATTAATCGTTAACCTCAGTCATCAGTGTTGACGATCAGTGAAGGTAGTTTTTGTAAATGATGATCTGAAAAGGTTGGAAAATCGCAAAATACATACAAGACATTTATATACATATAACTTCGAATTTTGGAGCGCACCATAAAATCTCAAAACAGTAGAAGCTGGTGGACGTACCTCTTTGCAGTTTTTTGAAGGAAAAATTAATGGAAAGTTCAAAAAGCGCAAAAAAAAGTTTTTATTGCGTACCGTAATCAGTCTTTACGGGAGTATTTCGTGAAAAACGTAACTGATCGAAATAGAATTTGTTTCGAATTTAATACTTTTTTGTATAATTGTAAATTTTGTTGAACCCGAATTTAAAACGGCACTTTATTAGGATATTAACGAGGGGTTAATTATGTTAAAATTATCATTTACGACTTTCGTTATCTGCATCGCCGATGGTATAAAATTTTTAATTTTAAAGATCAATTTCCGATTTCTAAAGTTTAAGCTTTAAGATCACTGTCCTCGTTAATAATTAAAATTTGAACACGCCAAATTTAACATAATGAATAATTATTGAGAATGAACGCGATATTTAACGCAAAACTTATTAAGATACCACAATCCAACGGCCCAGAGATCGTTTTTGTTCTGGAGTCGGCGCGCCAATTAGACGAGATCCCGAATGCTGGGGATGCCGAACCGAAGTGAGAAAGCCACAGCGCTTCAAGAGAGCTTCAGGGTTCACCTTCGAAGGAAATTCTTAAACATCCGAAAACGAATACAAGTAGCAGAACTTTTATCGTTTTAATTATGCATGTAATAGAGGAATAAACTTCTTCCAAACATGCAAATCTCTACGGAACAGAAGCGAAAATATAGACACTGATTGAATGATGGCCTGGCGCTTTCTATTTTTTGTCATAGTAAATATTCTCTACCACCCCCCCCCACCCCCGGTTATTTATTATGATCTTTAAATTCCGTCAAACTAGATTGTTTTTTTTTCCCTTTCAGACGTTTATTTAATAAATACATTATCCTCATAAATCATATTTTAAATAAAAAGATTTCCATCACGCGTCTCACATAAAAGCAAATACCTTATTTTTGTAATTTTATTCCATAATCTAAAATCTATCATTGTAAAAATAAATTTCCGAATAAGAATGAATACTTCTTCGAATTTAACCCCATCTGTGAATTACATGAGAGCAATTAACTTTTCATTTTACTGGCTACTTAAACAAGCGTTATTTTTTTTTTTTTTTAATTTAATGCTAAATTTAAATTTAAATTTATTTTTGGGTCCATCAGCTATGGAACCCAGTGGATTATTTTCGGTATTTTCAATATTGGAATTTGAGCTCAGTTCAACTCGAACGAACACTAGAACCAACTGTACTACTACGGTAAAGACTAAATACTTGATCAACATATTTCCTTGTCTGAATCCATGCATTAGAGTCATGTAGAGAAATAAATAAATAGAAACGAAACATCTACCAGATTTAGTGTCAAATTTTATCACCAGATAACCCTATGATGATATATACTTTATTCGCGTGATATTCTGCAGTGAAGGTTTCGAGGTTGATAGTTTTTTTTTTGTTTTTTTCAACCGAGCGATTGACAAAAAAAAAAAAATTAATGAAATGAAGTCTGTTTTTTTACTATCAGTTTTCATTCCTGTTCCATTATTCGGGGTTTCATAAAAATGTAATATTACAAATTTGCGAGATAAAAGACAAAATTCTCCAATAACGTGCTTTAATGTAGACCAGTATAAATCACAATCTTCTGAGCACAATCCTTAGAATCCCCCCATAATAATTCCTTATTTATGCCGGTATAAATCTTTTTTCGTTTCTAATATACTTTGGGAAAGTTACGAATCGAGATGATTGCCGCTCGGAGTTCGTATTAAAACATTCGCTCGAGACGACTCCCTACCGTAGTTGAACATTCTTGTCTGTGCCTCCTTAACACGGTTGTCGCATTATACTCCGTTAAGCAAACGATATTAACTGATTACAACAGAGCTCCTTTGGGGATTTAGAAGTGACCCTATTAATAATATAATTTAGTCGGAAATGGGTTAAATTTGAATACGTAAAGAACGATAATATATGTATATACATATATATATATATATATATATATATATGCATTGAAATGTATGTATATATATATATATATATATACACACACACACATATATATATTTATATATATATATTTATATAGATAATTTTAAGCAACTCGTAGGCAAGCAGAAGTGTAATTTCAACGTTAACCGTGTCGAAGCTTTCGCTAAAGATACGGAGGAAATTGCTTGTCAGCGCAAAAACCAATATTTATTAACAGGACAGAATTTTCTTTGCACGCTACTTTTGGCGACATTTAATTCTTCGAAATTATTACAAACTGCCGTCTTGAAAGAAAAAATAAAATCGGGGCAAAAAAAAACCGACAAAACGACAATAGGAAAGAACGAGTGGAAAAGAGACGGAATGCCAGTTGATACGATTTTATTAGATCAGCGCGGAGTGGATGAAGTCGTTGCGAGACGAGCGGATATAATCGCATTAGATAGTTGCGTAAAGGTAAATGAAAGTTCCAGCAGTGACTGGACGAAAAAAAGGTGAATGCGTTCCTCCTAACGAACGGTATTACTCGGAATTCCAGACTATTTCCGGTTCCGCATTTTTTCGGATTCGCCGCATCAAAATCGAACAGGCGCTGAAACGTCGCCAATTTCCATTAAGCAAATAAATGCCCCTTCGATTCGGTTTAACATTCTAGCCAGCTTTTGATTTCATCGCGCACTCTCTTTAGTTCGTAACGTCGACTTCGATTTCATCTGAAAATTTAACGGATCTTCTGGAAGTTCCCGAAGATTCTACTATACGAGTTTTCGTGCGATCGAATGAGAATAAGTTTACGAACGCGGAAAAACAAAATGTTAGAATTTTTATAAAAATTCAAAATGTCGCCGGGGCTCCGCGCAACGATAGTGAAAAACAGGGAAATTCGGCAAATCGATCGAGCAAATAGCGACAGTTGTTCGGAAAATTAAATAGAAAAGTCGGAAAATTCTGGATAATAGCGTACTGAAAGATGTAAACAAGTTTAGCTGAAGATTCCGGCGTTACAACAAACATTAACAAAAACATTTTTGTAAAACTTTTTACACTATTTAGCGAGCCGAACTAAAATGTTTGCCGAACTATTAGTAATAAGTTTATCGCGATTTTTTCACCGCATTATCGAAATTGCCACTTTCTTTTCCAATTGCATCGTTCCTATTTAATATAACCAACTTTCTACGAGCTCCTATTTGCATGCTCCAGTCAGCGGACAAAAATGAAAAATTATTCAAGCGACCGGTTGCAAATTCCGTGTCAGTTCCAGCGGTGTTGAATTCAATCGGCTCTGTCGCGAGAGATCTTTCGCCTGTCGTATTCTCGGGTTTTTCCTTTTCCAGGCTGCAATTCGTAAGGTCTCCATAATTATAACGCCGTTGTAGATTACTATTCGGCCAAAGTCGGTCGTATCAGTTTGCCTAACGCCGAGGCTGCCTGATTTTTTATTACCGCCATAACGCGACGCTACCAGCAGACAGATATTTTCTTCCTCGCCCGATTTCCCGCGAGCCTAAACTTTCCACAGCGCATTTCACAGCGTTTACTCTCGCTTAAATCAGCCTTATTGTCCATTTTGCCGGAACGCGACTAGATGGCGCACATCATCAACAATAAAACCTGCGCCAGTGTACGCAGTAATACGGCTTGCCGACGGCAATATTTTACATTTATCGTTATTAATTATCGGACCTCTGCCGTTTGCGCATACTCCATTCTATTTACGTTCAATTACAATCTCCGCTGCTCTCGTATAAAAGCATACTATACATGTATATCTTCGCGTTTATTTTCTCAGAGAATGATTTATCCTTCATTTTCTTAATATTCACTCTGGCGGCCTTAAATTTTTTAGCTCCCATAAACAATTCCGTTTTTATTTTTTTTTATTTTTTTTTTTAATATTATGTTTCCCTAAACAGTAAACAAAAATGATAAATAAACGTGCACTTGTTTTCAGGCAACTGAAAAAAAAAAAAAAAATGAAAACACAAATACATGTCGCGAACAAAACTTTATAATACGAACCCAAGAAATATTAAGAACATTAAAAATGTTAAGAATGTTAAAAATGTTAAGAATGTTAAGAATGTTAAAAATGTTAAGAGTGTTAAAAATGTTAAAAATGTTAAGAATGTTAAAAATGTTAAGAGTTTTAAAAATTTTAAGAGTGTTAACAATGTTAGGAATGTTAAAAATGTTAAGAATGTTAAAAATATTAAGAATGTTAAGAATGAAAAGTAAAATCAGTTTTGCTTTTCAATCAAAATGCTCTGGATTCCATGTTCCCGTTATAATTTTTCTGTTTTTCAACTGAAGATATGCATCGGCGAGTGTACCCTTTTATTTGTCACGTTGCTCGTTTGCTGTTTGGTAAGTGTATTTTTTTCAAATTTATTTCCAGCAAACGGTACTGCTTTCGATTCCGTACACGAACTCGATATTTAATTTTGAAACTTCCGCGAGAAGATTTTTCAATTTTCCAAAGTCTTAATACTCTGAGAAAGAAGCAACATTAGACAAGACTGACACTGCGTTAAACGTTATAAGCTCTATTAGGGGATGAGTAGGATGTTATTTCGTTTTCGACATCGGGTACCTTTAAAAGAGCGATATTAATCAGCGTGTTATAGGAATGAGTTCCTGAAACATGCGTCATTAATTTTACACATACACATAGACATTTCAAGTGGCCATGTTATTCTTGACAAGAAATAAACTTTATATAGCAGTTTCTATTAAAACTTTTACAACCGATTTCTCTTATTCCTAAGAATGTCATAGTAATTCATTATCATTATTATTATTATTATTATTATTATTATTGTTATCCTGAGTGGTTGTGTATTGATCAGCTCTGTGTTGTTACGAGAATAATAAAGTGCAAATAACTCATTATTAACTAAAATTAGTATTAAACTAAAGCTTTTTAAAAGTACTTTATATAAACGGTTTTAAAATCAACCTACCTGAATTATTTGGTGAGTTATATTGGTTTTAAAATTCGTAAAATAACTTAAAGTTTCCGCGTTCGATTTGTTAGCTGTCAGCGGCAGGTAATACATTTTTATCATATTTAATACAACTTGGCGATAAGGATGTCTGTGTGTGCTAAATGCTCTGACAATCTGCCGACTAACGGCGAATATATAGTATGCTTTCGTTGCAAGCGAGCTATGCATCATAGCTGCGCTGGTGTATCGGTAAACACTTGGAAGAACATGTCCAAAAAGAACAAATCAGATTGGAAGTGTTTAATTTGCCGAGCAGATAGTGCAAATGTGGATTCCTCCGAACAATCTACTGTTCAAAATTAGGCTTCGACGCTGCAAAGTCCGATATCAGCTGACGTTAGTGTAAACGATTCGTTGCCACTGGCGATTCAAAGAGAGTTAGTGGCGATTCGAAAACAAATGACAGAAATGGCATCGGAGCGTCAGCTGACTGATAAGAAACTAGATGATGCAGTGAAGATCGTAAATGAGCTACGCGCCGACAACACGCAGTTGCGCGAACTAAATCAGCTGTTGGAGCGCCGGGTCAACAAACTCGAGCAGTACACACGTCAGAATAACGTAATCATATCGAATATACCAATAGTACCCGAAGAGAATATAGTAGACCTGGCTGTTAAAATCGGTCAGGCAACAGAAACGGCTATATCGGTAAGCGACATTGACGCGTGTCACCGATTACCAAAAGGCGAAAAGCAAAAACATCCGAGCATCATAATAAAATTTTGCCGGCGTACTGTAAAAACGGAATTATTAAAAAACTCCCGAACAGTGAGACCTCGCTTAAAGGATATAGGCTTTGAAGGAGATACACAAATCTATATAAACGAACACCTAACCAGAGAAAATGCTGTCCTTTTTACGTCTGCTAGGATTTTACGCTCTAAAAACTGGAAATTTGTCTGGGTGCGAGAAGGAAGGATTTATGCTCGAAGGGATGAAGTGTCGCCGATTATACCAATAATCTCTAATGAGCAAATCTCCGGATTACTAAATCTGAAGTGACTATTGTTCTCACTTTACGCTATAATATTAATTATAAATTTAATTCTATTACAATACACTCCCTGTTTCAAAGGTGCTGGTAAATTTTTCCGTTATTCTATCTCTTTTATACTAAAAATATTAACAAAGCTAATATTTCCTATCTATGTATTTAACAAAAACACTTTTGATCTATCTTCTTCTTTTACTTTAATTTTAATCTGCGATTGGTGCTTATTCTTCATTCCTATCAAAATTTTTCTTCTGAGTCTTTGTTTCATTGGTATTGATAATTTCACAACTCTTTCTGTTTCTTTTAAACTAACAATATTAACAAGAATAACATTTCATTTTTATGTATCTAACAAAAGCGTTTTCAGTTCATCTCTTTCTTTATCATACACTCTCTTTAGTGAAACAGTAGGCATGAGAGTTCACACCATAATTACATTTTATATTATCTTAAATTTAAGATCGCGTACTATTTTGCGTTCTCATAAAGTACAATTTAATGCGCTAGTTCATTTCAGGATTTACGATTTTCCAAATTATCTACTATATCTAATTTTATTTAACAATTTTATATTAAGTCTAATTTTATCTGTAAACAGTACTTCAATTTAGAAAATAAATTTTCTATAAATTACATTGCTAAATGGTAAATATAAATAAACCCTACCCCACTTCAATGAATTCAAATAAAATTAACATACTAACTTTAAATGTTAGAAGTTTACGAGCGCATTTTGATGAACTATTGATATACTTATACCAACAAAAAATAGACTTTGATATATTAATTTTAACTGAAACTTGGTTATCAGCAGATGAAATTGGACGCTATAATATTCCAGGGTTTTCCTCTACTGGTCAAAGTAGAATTACTAAAAGATCAGGTGGTGTAATAATCTGTGTTAAGAACGATCTTAACTTTTCTGAAAATAAAATTGAAATCTTAAGTGGTAATATAAAGTCTATCAATATACAATTAAACAAGAATACCTATTTCTCAGTTGTTGGAATATACCGCTTTTGTGACTCGTCATACCGCGATTTTCTTCAGGATTTAAGTAAAGTTATCACTACACTAAACTTCACCTCTATTTTAACGGGAGATCTTAACATAAACCTACTTGATGAAACAAAAAGTATGGAATATCTGAATTTATTATCTGCAAATGGATTCGACAGTGTAATAAATGAACCAACATACACCCGACACGCATCTAATTATACATCTTGTCTGGATCATGTTTTCGTTCGCGGAACTAAAAGCCCCAGTATAAACCTCAAAGTTGAATCGAGTATAAATGAAGTGTACTTCTCTGATCATAAAGCTTTACATACAACTATCGTAATTGATACATGTATTAAAAATAAGGCAAATGATTCTTATCCCGTCTTAAATAAAGCATTATTTTTCAAAACCCTGAATACGTTAAATATATCAAAATTATATACCATGAATTGCACAGTCGATGAGAAATTTGAATGGTTTTTAGCTCAGATTCGTAATACAATAGAGTATTCCAAGTGTAAAATAAAAAAATCAAGAACAACACGGAAAAGATCTGAATGGGTAACAGACGAAATAGTGCAATTATCTGTAATTAAGAAGAATTGTTATAATGAGTTAAAATCATGTCCAACGAACAAAATCCTTATATCAAATTTCAAATCTATTTCCAAAAAGCTACAGAAAAGTATAAGAATAACCAAAAGGGAATAATATACAAATCTATTAAATGCTTGTCATGGAAACCAAAACAGTTATTGGAAAATCGTTAAACGTGTATTGGGAAATAAAAATTCTTCAATAACAGATATCAATGTAAATGGTTCAATTAAACATGCATGTGGAAATGAGTACGAAATTGCAAATTACTTTAACACGTTTTTTATAAAAGAAATTGAAAACCTAAAAACGAGTGTAAGCTCCAGCACAATAAATTTGCCACTTCTGTACTCCACAGAGAAAAATTTAAAATCGTTTATATTCCTTGATTTCAATGAGGATGACGTTACAGATGCCATTAGATCCTTGCCTAACAAAAACTCATTTGGATATGATCAAATCTCTATTTCTTTAATAAAGGAGCGTATACCTATTTTCTTAAAGCCGCTAACTTTTTTGTTTAATGAGTCATTTAGATTAGGTAAATTTCCTGACTGCCTTAAAGAGGGTATTATCACTCCAGTGTATAAAACCGGGGATTCAAAAAATGTCACAAATTACAGACCTATTTGTATATTGCCAACCTTCTCGAAAATATTTGAAAAATGTGTAAAATCCAAAATAATAAATTATCTAGATAAAATTGACTTCTTTAGCAATAATCAGTATGGCTTCATAAGAGGAAAGGGAACTGATGACGCATTATATGAGCACATATCCTTCATAGTAGAAAACTTAGAAGCTGGCCTTTCTGTTGCCGCTGTCTATTTGGACCTCCGTAAAGCTTTCGATACAATAAATCATGACCTTTTACTTCAAAAAATGAACAACTACGGTTTCCGTGGTTTTACATTTAATTGGTTTAAGTCATATCTTACCAACAGAACTGTAAAAACAAAAATAAATGGACAGCACAGTGAATTTTCCATTCAAAAATATGGGGTACCCCAAGGAAGTATCCTGGGCCCTATTTTGTTCCTTATTTATATAAATGATTTATGTAAATTACATGTGCATGGAAAAATTTTTTGCTACGCTGATGACACTGTCCTTTTAACAAGTTCACGTTATCGAAATATCTTACAAAGATTAGTGAACGAGGACCTAACTAATATATATGGCTGGTTAAATAAAAATGAGCTAATATTGAACGTAGAAAAATCTAAATTTCTGGTATACAGCCACCAGCCACAAAACTTCTGGGATGATTTATTAATAGTTGGAGACAACAATATTCCTCTTGAGAGAGCTTATGACATTAAATATCTAGGATTACAACTAGACTACAAGCTTCTAAAAACTTCGTAAACTAAACTACATATTTTATTATCTTAGACAATTCTTTAATAATAGCCAACTGCGGCGTTTATACTTATCCTTATATCAGCCAGTCTTATCGTATGGTATAATTCACTGGGGGGATGCTGCAGATTACCACATCAAACCGTTAGCCTACTTACAGAAGGAAGTTATTAGAATTATTTTCAATAACGAATTCAGCAATGCTGAAAATGACTTATTGAATATAAAAGAAATATATAAACTAGAAGCACTACTGTTTGTAATGAAAAATAAACATAAATTCAATATCTCTGTTAAAACTGGTGTTACAAGGTACTCAAATAGAACAGTCGCTAAAATCCCTTCTTTCAATAAGTATCATTCCAGGCATCAGCTTCAGTATAACGGATGCCTACTATTCAATGTACTACCTGCACATATGCATAACATATGGATACTAAATTACAGAAGAAGGCGTAAAAAGTTAAAGGCATACTTCTTGACTAAGGCTTAGAATGCTAAATTCCATATTACATATTATTTGATTTGTCTTAAATATCAATCCAAATAAATTCGAATTGTTAAGCTGTAGAATTATTATTACCTTAGTTTCTAGTGCAACTAAACTAAAATTCCTGTATTGGAAATCATAACATACTAGTTATTAGTGCAGTATTTCATGTTTTAAATGATCATACTACTATTACCGACGAATAAGTAAAATTTCTTTTCCTTTGGGAGGTATTAAAAGTGTGTGGATGTAATTAAAATTTGAAGTACTGTAGATTTCTTAGATACAATGATTATATAAAACCATCAAAATACTAATAGCTGTTCGCACGTTTATAGATAGCTAATAGTTATTCATTTATCTTATTTATTTTAGTTTGAAGTGTGTGTGTAAATAGTAAATCCCAATTATATGATACTTACGACTTACCGATGTTTGAAATACACATGTGTTTAAATATTATACTGAATATGATAAAATTAAATTCTGTAAGCAGTGGCCAAATAATATTAATATTTATTTCATATTCAAAGTGTACTCATAATATTTTTAGCTAATATCTGTTTGGCCATTGCATTGTATTGCATTGTATCGTACCGGCTTTCATGTTTTACTTCCTAGCATTGTTTTTAGTATATAATATTTTATTTCATTATACGTTTTGTAATTGTATCTGGATTTACCATCAATATAGTATCAATCTCATTTGTATAATAATAATCCCACTGCTCGCGCAGCCATGCGCATTTGTGGAACTTACATTTTTTTTGTATTTTTATGTTAATTTAGTAAATACCAATAAATTTGATTTGAATTTGATTTGATTTGATTATTATTATTATTATTATTATTATTATTATTATTATTATTATTATTATTATTAATATTATTATTATTATTATTATTATTAATAATATTAATATTAATATTACAGCAACGGATAACAACCAACAGGTTCTAGGAAAGCATATAATAGTCTTGTATTACAGAACATGGAATGTTTTAATATTAGAAGAGGTTGCTCCCCCGCTTCCTTTCTTAATCCCATCGCATAATCTCCTTCCAATTTTTAAAAGTTTTCATCTCAGATTTGCTCCGATACACACATACGCTCCTCTTTTTCTAATTATTATTCCTTCCCGGTATTCCGGCTAATTCGTGATTCCTGCACTTCACTATTCTGTCGTCTCTATTATCCGTCCGCGTTCTCATACTACCATCTACTCGGTTTCACTTTTTATTTTTTCCCTCCCTTTATTTTCCACATAAGCAATGCAGTTATCTGAAACGATTACCAGGTGTTTTTTAATCATCCTTTTTTGCGGGGCGCTCTGTACTCCAGTTTTCCGAGGGTCTCAGGCTTCCTGCGTCTTATATTCTGTTCTTTCTCCACGCATTATTTCTGCTATATGCATTACTTCTTATTAACGAGTCCGATCGAATTAAAATGTAACTGACTCGTTTCTCTGCTAGTTTTTTCGAAGTACAGGAGCCCCCAAAAATTAAGGAAAATAAAATAACGTTCATGTAATATTCCGCTTTATTCCTCCTTTTAAAATAAACCTTACTTGCATGTAAAAGGTACTTCAAAGTACCGCATTTGTAAATTAGTATTAGTATGAGAAGGTCTCAGTTGTACGCTTGATTTTCAATTCCTGCTTTTAATAAGTTTAGCCTCTGACCAACCGACTTCCATCAAATTCTATTCCTCCTATCGTACATAAAGAAATTACGTTATTTCCGTTGCTTCATCTTTCAACACAGAACGCTAATATTTCCTCTTGTTATGTATTTTTATCACTTACCGCTGATTTCTCCTTCCCACTTAGTTGAAACATAATATTCCCACGCCCACCACGTAGTCAATTTCATGCTCGATCCTAGACTCGTCCAATAATAGCAAGTTTCATTAAATCTCTATAAGCGTTCCTATCCGTTACTGTGTGAAAGAATTTTTCAACGCTGCAACCTATTCGAGTTTTTGTAGGCTCTTGAACCAAGATAATCTCTTCTCCGACCAATTCTTCTTCTTTTTTCTTCTCACCAGAACATCAGTCAATTCTGTAGTAGTGTGTATTTTGTCTCACGCATTGCATGACCAAAGTATTCCGTTTTCCGTCTTATCAATCAGCTCCTTGCCTTTTCTCATTGTCTGTTGTACTTCAGCGGCGTTTGTCTTCGTTTGGGTCTACGGAATCTTAAGTAATCGCCGAAACACCAAAACTCGATGACCTCTAATCTGTTAAACTTTCGCATGTGCCAGTATTCACGTTTTTCCATATCATATAGCAGCACTGACACGAATTTCAGAATTCCAAATCTTAAATCGAGATCCAAGTGTTACAAGTTGTTAGTACCCTCTTCATTCTTTCCATGAAAGCAGAGCTTGCTAAATGCGACATATAATTTCTTCATCCGGGTCTCCATCCTTATTAATTTTCCTATTTCGACTTATTCCTCAACGCGGTTGCTTGCTGTTCAGAAATTACATAGATATAATAATAATTCCTGTACACTTCGACTTTGAAGAGACTAAATTTCTCTCTCTCTCTCTCTCTCTCTCACAAATGAAAAATAATTAATTAGCCTGATGGTAAATAGCATCGATGCTTCTAGAGATCCGTTTTACTTAAATGTCACTGTATCCGTAAGAATTTTCTGTCTCTTCGTGTTTTATACTCTTCAGCCCCATCATCGCTAGACCGGCAGGAAATTCGTATTCCCTTTTGCGCAAACATTTTCGGTTAAATCTCTTGATATCTTTTAATCTTTTAAATGAGCCTTTTTCTAAAATTAGAAATGAACAATTTTCAGTTGCCTATTGCCTCTCTTAGAGTCAGATTTCGTCTCTTTTTCTTTTTTCCCCCGGAAAATAGTGAAAAATGGTCTAACGTTGAATAATTCTTAAAGAAAGTAAGATAAAAAAATGTCATTAAAGTCGCTTTCACAGAGAGGATATTTCCGAGTCAAATTAACACTTCTTTTCGAACAACTGACGATGAATCGGTGACGAAAACGTGTTTCTTCGGGTTTATCTATATATTGTAAATTTGATATCATTGCGCGTCATAAAGAAACAAAATGTAGGTACCGGCGAGAGTCGCTTAAGGCAGCTTCTAGCTTCTGGACGCAGTAGTTTTTCGAAACGTCTGTGGAGTTGGCGACGCGAATCTCTAGGCCAAACAGAAACGATCGTCAGATTTCACAGCAAAATTCGAACGGTATTATTCGCTTTTTCGGCTTTGTGAAAAATTCTCTTCAACGTAGTTTATGTAACACTAAAAATAAAAAAAGATAACAGTAATTTTGTGCATCAGAAACGAATTTCTACTTCCAGCGAGTCATTTCTATTTCAACTGGCGCGTGTATTAGCGACAAAGGTTATTTTAGCGCGATAAAACTTTTTCAAACGACAACGGTTGCTCTGATTTAAAGATGTTTAATAAGTTTTTTTATCCTCCTTAACAATTTTGCGCTGTTTTAGCAATGTAGCAATTATTGGTAGTGTGCAAATGTTCTGCTTGCTCTCGAAATTTACTTCCATATTCGCGTCAAAAAAAAGAAAAAAGAAAGGGGGTTTTAATCGAACAATTCCGTCTAGATGGAAATAATTTCCAGCGATTACTAAACTTGGAGCGCCTGTAATGTGTGTAATATTAGTCACGGAACTCGCATCAGTTCAACCTATCAACGAACGGATAACAGACGCGGGAGTCGTTATTTAAGCTCGCCTAATCGGTTCGACTGGATTTATTTTACGCGCCATTTGTGCGCATTTCAGCCGAAGAAAGAACGAGAAACTTTTTCCATTTTTCGGAATTTCGCATCAGCGGTGAACTCCAGTTGCAAGAACGGATTGGATTGGTCGTTAATGTCGCTCTATTACCAAAATCGAACGCGCATTTTACAACGTCTTTCCCGCTTTCTCAAAGTGAATAACTGCCGCCTCATTGTCTCTTTTGCTTAATTAGCCCGGTACTTTGCTCCGGATTGCCATTATTTTAATTGAGTATTTAAGGTAGGTCATTCAACTTATATTCATTTAAATCGCGAGTCTAAAATTCAGACAAAACGAAAATCGAAGCATCAGCTGGACTAAGAATAAGCATCGTCTAATAACGATCCTCTCAAACTTATTACTAATTATGTATATTCCCAACCGGCTTTTCTTTTCACCGTTCTCCGTATAGTCATACCAAATACCAATCGGGTGTAATATCTCGTTAGAACAACAGTTTCATGTATAAAAATTGTGCGCATAAAGGTTTTTTTTTTTTTTTTTCAAAAAGGTGTACAACGCCGATCTTATTTCGAGTGCCCTTCAAATTATACAAAAACAAAACCCCATTAAAAATATACGGAATATTATAACGACCCTAATCGCCGGTGAAAAATTTACATCCGATAACCCTTCAAACGAAAAAAATTTAAAACTTACAATATGAACCACGGAGAATGAATCTTTCCGATAACCGATTAATTCCACATTGTGGTTCCGTTACAGAAGTCGGAAAAAAGCAAGATACATCTCGGACATATTTTGAAAGAGAACTTTGCAGGAAAAATATAGCCGCTGCCGCGCCTTCAATAAACGAAACCATATTGTTCATTCTTAAATATTTTTAAAAAAGCATATAAAGTTGGACAAAAGCCTGGTCATTCGGAAAAAAAAAGAAAGAAAAATCACAATGTAAATTCAATTAACGTGAAAATGTTACCACTTATTAATGTGTAATAAAGTGATCAAGTACATAAGAGTACATTTGATAATTCACATTGACATTTAACAACATTTCCGCGTTAATTGAATTTCCAATTTACCTACGAAATCTATGATACGAGTATCTGTGTGCTATTTAAAAATACCTGAGATTTTTATTTACTAAATTAGAACTTGAAAGATTTTTCTCTCCACCTTACCTTTTAATCCTTCTTGCTCTTGTTACCTTTATTTCTCTAGTATCCAACCGAATTAGGACTTGATACTTCTGCACTTCCTTTTATAAAATCTTCTAAGACTGGGCTGTCACCATTTTTCGGCAAATCCAAAAAAAAAAACAAAAAAAGGAATACTTTATTCAAATGCTCCGATTCCATGTCTTAATTCTGCCAGCGTATAATAAATCATTTTTAATGTTTTGTCTATTACGTAGTTCTTTTAAAGGGAGTAGTACACAATCCTTGTAATATATTGTCTTCACTTTTTTTACAATATTGTACATGTTTTTTAATTCAAGTGTGCTGATCAATTACTTTACTTCTAAATATTTATATCGTGATACGGTTTCTAACGATTTTCTTCTCACATTCGCTTCTTTCCATCATGGCATGCATTAATTTGCGCATTATCATATTTTGAAAGCTGTCCATTTTTTTTTTTTTTTTAATTTTTTCGTAATACCATCTGTCCTATTCGTATTTATTCTTAATTAATTATTAAATATTTTTCATATACCTGTTTTCTTTCTAGATCCGCTGTTAATACATCTGTTGCGAAAAACAATAAATTACTATACATTTCGATTTCTCATATACATAAACTCTTTGTACATGTAATGAACGGAGTTGGCGCTAGTTAACGCCATATCACTTTTTTCGTTGTGTGCACTTAATGTATTTACAACGGTCTTGTTGCGCTCCAAGTTCTTTACCTTTCCTAAAATCAATAGAAATATTTTTGATTCTTATTTTTGTACTGATCTCAGCTATTTGGGGGCTGCGGCACAATATAAATACATACATACATACATACATACATACATACATACATACATACATACATACATACATACATACATACATACATACATACATCCACATACATACATACATACATACATACATACATCCACATACATACATCCACATACATACATACATATATACATCCACATACATACATACATACATACATCCACATACATACATACATACATACATACATACATACATACATCCACATACATACATACATACATACATATATACATACTAACTGATCCGGCAGACGTTGTCCTGCCTAAACGTTGCCTTGTCTACTATTAGTGGATTGAGGAAACGTTTTTTCGACACTCTAATTTTCTGCTGTTGCCCAAAGCAAAATCAAAAAAAATAAGTGCAATTTCTCGTTATCTTGCGCCGTTCAATTCTCATGAAACTTAAAATTTTTTCCACAAATTTAATGAAATCGTAAAATGAGGGCTTACACAGCTGGAATTCGAATGAGTGCCATGTAACTCCGAGACCCTTTTAAGTTGGCCGTCTCTACCGTGCAGCACTATATCTCTGGGGCTTTTTTCTTCGTCAACCAAGAAAACGGCTACCTTGTTTACAGCTGGAGCACATTGTATCTACCCGGGTGTGCTATCTGCGGCGGGTGGTCGGAGCGAATAATTAACTTTAAATTATCCGAAGAGTTACGTTCTAAGTTTTGTTTAAAACTTCGTATGTATACATTGTGGCTATTCAGTGCGGTCTGTAGTTCGTTAATTAAATCAATTTTTAGCGTTGGAGCTATGTTTGACCGCAACAATAGCTGATCTGCGTCTGAAATAAAATATGTCTGCAAGTATTGTGGATTTTGGCCTGCTGGTGGTAAAAGGCTACCTGTAAGATGATATACTTGTCCCTCTATTTTAAAAGTTGGCATAAAATTTTCTTCTCTAATTTTTTTCGCGCCAAACGAAGTCATTTGAAAAAGCCTGTGTTGTACCTACGTGTATGTTGGTTAAAAAATGTCCAGATAGGGAATGATTACTTGTCAAAAGATTTTTTATCGGCTGTGGCGGCTCTTGAATATTGGGGAGACTAACTTTTCCAGAAGCACAGCACATACCATTAGGTTCATTGACCCATTTTTTGGCAGAACACTTGGAGCAGATCTTATTCATGGCTCCGATTTGGACGGAAGATTGTTGAGCATAATCAATCTGTGGATCGTATCTGAAAGCCAATCTGTTACTGTGAGCTAAAACTCGATTACGAACTCTAGTCGTTGACGTCTGTTGTCTTTCTCTCTGATTCCGAAGGCGTTCGGAACGCTCGGAGCTCGATTCCCTAGTGCGAGCTTGTATATTTCTAATATTTTGCTCTTCAAGCCGCTGCGAACGCTCGATACTCAACTCTCGCGCGCATACTTGAGAGGTTCTCAAATTTCGTTCAGCAAGCCGCGGCGAACGCTGGATACTCGACTCTCTGGCATGCGATTGCGACGCGTATTCTCTCTGACTTGCAAAACGATTTTCAGTTTCTGATGAAGATTCTCCATTACGACGTATTTTTGATGTCCTCGCCTGGTTAATCTTTTGTGCATTTTGTACCTTTTACAAAAGATAACGGTAACGCTTGAAAATTTTCATTCCTTACGTGTTAACACACTATTTCCATTAGTGATGAGCTTGTAAACGATGCTAAGGCGATCTTTATCCAAATTTACATTTCCATGGTAATTAACATTGATATTTTAGTGTTTTATAAAAAAAGTTTTTGCAACGCACGCGATGTAAGGAATTGTTTAGGTCATTTTTTTACACCTTGAGTTACATTATTGGAGTTTTAGTAAGGATCCCTAATTTTTTTGAAAATATAATATAGCCTATGTCACCCGGAGATAGTGTAGCTTCCCAACAGTGAAAGAATTTTTCAAATCGGTCCAGTAGTTTCGGAGCCTATTCAATGCAAACAAACAAAAAATCAAATCCTTCCTCTTTATAATATTAGTATATATATATATATATATATATTGATACAGATTGCGTGTTCTAGTCCCTCTTTCGGAGCGCCTTTGATACAAATTTATGTGATTTTAGAATTTAAATTTTTGTTCCTGTTCCGGACGCCATTGATACGACTTGCGTGATTTTATTCTCAAGTTCCTGTTACGGGGTCATTTGATACGAATTGCTGTCTTTTTAATCGTCCCTGATTTGGGAGCGTTATTGATACGATTCTCTTCTCTGTTACAGGTTCACTTGATACGGTTTATGTTGATGAGAAATGATTTTTTTTATTATTTTCCCGTTAATGAAATAGTTTATCGTGATAGCTTTTTATAGTTTCTTTTCATACGAGATTCTTCTCTTTTTTTATACGAGCATTATTAGGCTTTTATTTTATCGAAGGTAATTTAAAATAGAAAATAGAAGTAAAATAAAAAAAAAAATATAAACAACAATTCGTTCTCGATCCGGCCCCGAAGCGGCGGTGTTCTCTCCGCTAGAGATATCACGAAGTCGATACCACGTGTTCAATAACCAAAACTTTTACCAAGAAATAAACTTATATTTGACGGAAAAAGTTCACAAAAAAACTGACAGGACGGCGATCCTGATACATGTACTCGGCCACGATAGAAAAAAATAACAGAAAATTTATCTTTTAACAAAATTAACAAAAAAATAAATTAAGCGGCATGGCGCGTATTCATTACGATACACGTGCGACAGCGACCAGATATGTAACGAACACCGAACGATCGACGAAGAACCAAAAACGGTAACCAAAGGCTACGCAGAAGTGTTCTTACAGAAACTTCTGCGTAGATCCCCCCACTAACTACCCTGCCTGACTTTTGGCGGAATACATCTGAAATCTCTGCTTTGGCGCAAGGTCATTCGACACACAGTACGGATGCGCGCTTTTGCCGCAAGCACATGTCACTGCCCAAGTCCTCGACCACTACCACTACACAGACACTAGTGTAGTATCATCCCGGTGCAGCTGATCGAACGAACAGGCACGGGATTTTCCGTTTTGGCCGAGTAAGCATACTTGACAAGGCAAAGCGACGGCTAAAAAGAACGACGTCCGATACATCGTGAATTAATGACGTTTCGGCGAGTATTTTTATACCTCGGACATCGTCAAAATATAGCGCTGCAAATACCGAATCCGTATCAATATACATATACATATATTACTATTATTATTAATCTCATCTAAATTTAGTGCCCCTTAAGTTTGTTATTACGATAAAACTCGCTTTTGCCAATTATTCATGTCCAGCGGATATAATACACTTTTCTTTTCATAATTATCCTCATTTTGAAATTATTTTTGCGCTTCTTCTTCATCCTTAATTTTTATTGAGACTTATCGCAGTACTAATCGGTAACTATCAAGCGGATAAGAATTACAGTGAGAGGATGTTACCAGCCTACTTTTAGAATATACGTGTTCTTTGTTGTATGCTTAGTTTTACGATCTTTTCACTGACCAAATATAAGAGTTTTTTCGAATTTTCTCATTTCGCTCAATCGAGAACGTAACAATTAGTAAGGGTTAAAGTAGTAGGTTGCGTGCGGGAAACGTAAGTTAAGTGATTTTGAACGAAGCAGAGAAACAACGGAAACTACGATGAGAAAGTAAAAGAGAAAGAAATAGAGAGAAACGGACATCAGCATTTAAGGTGTCCGCCAAAAGGATAGGAACACTTCCAAGTTAGCCTTAGGCAGTCCCTAGGGAAGATTGCATAAAACGGGAATAATACGTACTACTAAAGTATACATATTACGCATGTTGTTTCGAATCGTGTTGCTCTGTTTGTTTATGTAAAGTTGCCATCGAAAATTCGGCAATCTCCGATTTTTTTTTAAAATTTATATCCCTCCTTTGGCCATTCTCAGTAAAGTTTTAAATTCTTCATTTTTTCACCAGACAACATTAGTTTCACTTCACACGGTAAATGCTACTACGCTGACGAAATTTCTCTATTGCCCCATTTTCTTCTTACCGTTTTTATTTTATTTAATTTACGCGACGCATCGTGACATGTGACTTAAGCTATCAGGTGAATTCGTCCAAGAACCCGCTTACACGCCTGATGTTACACTTACGACCACACTACCAGCTCGCTTTATCGATATTTTTTTTTTTTTTTTTTTTTATGGCCTGGCGGCTAAGTAGCTTACCATTTGACCACTTCCATATCAAAATAAGTTTATATTATTCCACTTCTCTTCTCTTCTCCTCTTCTTTTTCTCTCTTTTTTTTTCTTTTCTTTTTTTTTCTCTTTTTTTTTATATGAATAAAGAAAAACGTATTGGAAAAATGAGCAAATGAAAATCTAATGACAAGGACAATTCACCAGCCATCTATCCGGACCAACTGAGCAAGATAAATATATTTTTTTTGAATTTCCGGACAACTATGGCCGTAAATGAATTAACATTACTCACAGCCTGTCTGCCTGGAATCATTTATACAATAACTTGACTGTTCTGGTCAGTACCCGGGAACTTGAAATTCCAGACTCAACTGAACAGCCATAATATGTATTTTGCTCGTTAGATTAAGATGGTACAAATTGCACCATATCTTCGTGGTCGGCGATGATCATATCTTCTGGTTGAATTCAATTAATATAGGACGCACTTGACAGAACTATTATTATAAATACCTGTGAATAGTAAGGATAAACAAACTCCGGGAGCGAAGGAAAAAAAAATAAATAAATAAAAGAATAAAAAAAAAAAAATAAATAAAATAGTCCTCCATACAAATAAGTTAAATAACAATCTTGTTTTGAAAAATAAACTTAAAAATCAAAAATTGAGCCTTCTCTCCGCATCCTAGCAAATGATGCAGGGAATACGGCGGATACCTTCCGAGGGATATCAATTTATTAAAAAAAATATGTCTACTGTCTTCAAATTTCTCGCAATTAAACAAAAGATGATTTATGTCCTCCAAAAAGTTAACAGACGAATGGTTATTGCATTGTCGCTGGTTATCAGCATGCATAAAATTATGTGACACACGAGAATGCCCCATACACAGTCTACACAATATAGTAACATATCTGCGGAGGAGATGAGGAGGCATTGAAATTGACACGTGGAGATACCATGGGTGTGTCGGAATTAAAGGTTGAACGATATTAAAGTATGAACCCTTCCTGGCCAATCGCCAATGCTTATTCCAGGACGTATAATGATTGCGGTTAATTACAGAATTTAAATCACCAGCTGGAATAAAAGGAAATTCAATGCCCATTGAAGGCGCATCCTTGGCGGCCCTATCGGCCACCTCATTCAGTTCTATCCCCGCATGACTTGGAACCCAACAAAACTCCACAACACCGCCCTGTGAAATGATAATCGAACATTTCTCCCTTATCTCCCAAACAGTGGGATGATAGTTGGGTTTAAAGAGGCAATTTTGTAGCGCTAAAAGGGAGCTAAGGCTGTCGCTGCATATAACACATGTGCCCCTGCTACCAAGTACATTAAGTATATAGTCGCAGGCCTTGGCAATTGCCAACAGCTCGGCTGAGAAGATAGATGCCAAAGGTGGGAGTTTAAATTTTTGTACAGTAACTTCGTCAACAACAAAGGCAGCACCAACAGGATCGGAATTCCGACCGGATTTGGAGCCATCAGTGAAGATTTTGGAATATCCAGAAAATGCTGTCTCTAATGCGGTAGTAAGATCTGCTTCCCGACCGAGAAGAGTATTCTGATTATGTCTAATATTGTCAAATAATGTTGTATTAATGTTTAAGTTAATAAGGTTAATTTCGTATGGAATTCTGAAATATTTAGATGGATATTTAGGAATTAGGGCCGGACAATATTTATAGTATTGAGGAATTCTGGCTGATAATAACGGTAGTTTAGAGGAAAGAAATCTCCAGTTATTACTAATACTATAAGTAATATTAAGCAGATGCGGATAACTATAATTACAGTACTTTAATAAAAATCTATCCGCCAACATATTTCTTCTTAACTGTAGTGGGGCAATCTTCGTCTCCGCTTCAAGACCCGCTACTGGAGCGGAACGAACATTTCTTGTTATAAGTCTAAGTCCGATATTCTGTAGAGTATCTAGTTTCCTAAGGTTCGATTTGGAGGCTGAGCCATAAAATATCGAGCCGTAATCAATTCTGGAAAGTATCAGTGATTTATATAACAAGGCTATAATTACAGGGTCGGATCCCCATGAAGCGTTTCCAATAGCCTTCAGGGGGTTCAGTGTTTTCAAGATTTGACTTTGAAGTATTTGGATGTGACGAGCCCAAGTAAGCCTTGAATCCAAATACAATCCCAAGTACTTCACATAAGATTTATGCGCGATATTAATCCCATTTATTTTTATCTTAATACATTCTGCGTTGTAGGGTCTTAATGTGAATATTACAACAGTAGACTTAGCAGGGGAAATTTCCAGTCTAATTTCCTGAAAGAATTTGCCACATAAGTAGACTGACTGATTGCTGTCTACTGTACATTCCTTTATCTCTTTATTTCTATTCAGTATGATAAAATCATCAGCATAGGAGAAAATTTGTGAGTTATGTGGCAACCGTATGCTGAAGACTGAATGTACATAGATATTAAACAAAACCGGGCTTAAAATTGATCCCTGTGCCAAACCCGTGTAAGCAACTCTACCAACCATTTCCTTGGTGACCGGGTTCAAAAATTTAAGTTTTCTGTTGAGAAACAAGTTGCTGATGTACATAGCCAAGACTGTTGGAACTCCTATACTTACTAGCTGCCGATGTAATGTCAGAATACTAACATTATCAAATGCCCCCTTGATATCCAGAAAAATGGCCGAAAGGAATTCCTTTCTCAAAAAAGAAGCATAGATTTCGTTCACTAAATGAGCAGTGCAATCTAACGTTCCAAGGCCCGGTCTAAATCCGAACATTCCGGCTGGGAAGATTTTTTTATTCTCTATCCACCAAACAAGCCTATTATTAATGACTATTTCGAATGTTTTTCTAACACAAGAAGCCAGTGAGATCGGTCTGTAAGACGTAGCTTCTAACGGAGATTTACCGGATTTTAAAATAGGAATTATTATGAGTTGTGTCCATTCAAGTGGAGTGATTGAGTTGAATAACAATTCATTAAATATGTGTACCAGAACGCTTTTCGCCTTGTTTCCTAAATTTTTCAGAATTTATCGATATTACCTTCAGCTAGAAAATATGCAATTCCATATATACATATATGTATATAAGTGTATACGTTAAACGAATAAAGAGTAATCAACTGAATGTAATCTCATATACAATATAAAATGCGACATCTAATCAAATAATGAATTTTTAAATATTACAATGGATTAAGCGTCGTTATTTCCATTGTCACTTTGATTGCGAACAACTTGGAACTGAAACTGCTCGTGCATTTTGTCGAATTCCTTCTATTACCCCGAAAGTCGTTGTTCCTCCTAACTGTTTCTTATTTCTTATGTTCTACTTAATGTCACGTTGCAGCGCTCTCCTCAGGCTAGATTAAAAAAATCCGAATTGTTTTTTCGCCTTTTCCATAATTCATTTATTCCCGTTGATTTTCTTATTTCTTAATTTTGTATTCAGGCTTTTTTTTTTTTTTTTTTTTTTTTTACGGGTGTGAATGTAAGCTTTCAGATAAAACGTTATTCCATGACAAGTAGAACCGGAATATGCGCTAAGAAAAAGGTGGAGGGGACAACATTGCGCTCAAAATGTAAGCATGAGCTAAGTTTCTTTTTGTTGTTCACAACAGTATTATAAATAAAGCAATTCGCCTAATTAATTCTTACTAATAGCACACGCTGGCCCCGATATCTATGGGACCGACCATCAGGAAACACTTTGGTTTCTCTTCCTCCAAATGGTCGTTAGTGGCCAACCGATCGCGTAGCCGATTCTTTTTCGGCACGGATCTCTAATCAGTGTTGTCCATTTTGAAAATGCTTTCTCGGCGAAATGTCACCGCGGGCCGAGTCCTTGCAATTTAGTTCGGCTAATTTTTCGCTTACGACTGCCGTAGACGCAAAGCAAGCCGAAATCGCGATTGCTGGCCGCAGTTTAAATTCCAACTTTTCTGTCCAACTGGCAACATGAACTTGCCGCTTCTCGTAACGCGAGCCAGAAGTTCATTAAACGGCGCAACGCACCGAGCACGAAGAAGCTGAAAGCGGTATTTTTTGTCGGCTGTCCGCAATCGGTAAAATTAGCCGAATGAGATAGGCCGGCGTCGAAACTTTTTTCCACGATACGGTGCAGTGCATTTAAGTTTTTCTTCGCAGCCTCGGTCCGAGCACACATACACTAATCACTTTTTTCAGCGACGCCGAGCACGCTGAAAAGGGTAAAGTGCGGAACAATAACCGTTGTAAAAGTTGCGTGTTCCAATTTCAGAAGCGGCCAGGCAGTTTGAAAATGCAAATAGCGGCAATAGCAGTCGGGAAAGTTGATGAGTAAGGTCGGTCGGCCGACTGTGCGAAGTTTTTCTGTTCCGTCTCGGCGCTGCGATCTTTTTGCACGCAAGCTGATATCTCTTACTCCAGTTGGCAAACACAAATGATACTTTCCAACTACGCCTCCTTTTTGTATTCAATTAACTTTATCATCCTCCGTGCCGCCCCGATAAAAGCGCAAATTTCGTACATTGCACTTTTCTTCTATTTAATTTTTTGCTTTCTTTGCTTCATTTCGCGTAGCGCGAAACTGATAAAGGGGAAAAATTACAAAAATGCTCCGAGAGACGACAATAGCGATCACCGTAATCGCGATGCCTGTTCCATTATTTTCGATTCCTACCAGTGCCGCCGCCGGGGATTCTGACCTGATGAAAAACCGCTTATTCCATTGTAAAAACGCGCTGGCGAAGGTACAACGACTCATGAGTAATTGTCTTCCGTTATTCTAAAAAAAAACAAAAAAAAACGACAGTGATTTTTTTTTTTTTTTTTGTGAAAGCAACATCCTGTACCGTGTTTAACTGCTGTGGATATTACAGTACGAAGATGCGCAGTTTCTTTTTATAGATATCTGATTATTCCGCTAGTTCTGATAAATTGTGTTATGGATAAAATTGCATCGGGGGAGTTCTCAAGAATGTTGGTGACTGTTTTGTTATTAATTGAAAGGGGCCGGTGAGGTGATAATGCTGGACAGTCGCATAGTATATGAGGAGTTGAGGGAGCAACAGCTTGGCCACAGAAAGGACAATTAGTAGGAGAGGGGGTTCTTTGCAAAATAAAATTATGCGACATGGCCGTATGGCCTATGCGCAAGCGGCTAAGTGCACAGAAATCTCTGCGGGAGATGCTTTTTTCTGGCCACCATGGTTCCGTTGAGGGTCTAATTAACCTCGAGAAAGTCTGACACGAGGACCAATGGGTTTTCCATAAGGACGTGAGATTATTCAAGATTATGTTCGAGAGATAAGGTGGAGGTGGGCTGTTACTAGGCGAGGGACAATATATTTCTGCTCGGGCGGATGTATCGACGCGTTCATTTCCAGGAATCCCTGCATGGCTGGGCGCCCACAGAAAGGATACAGAGCACTGTCTCTTAATAAGTTCGTATAATACCTGCTGGGTTCGAATTGCTACAGGATGTTTGGTGAGGGGATTAGAAATTGTCAATAAGGCCGCGGATGAATCAGATACCAGCAGGGCTTTCTGTGATGTAAGCTCTATAAAAAGAAAATATTCCAAACAGAAAAATACTGCGTATATTTCAGCATCCAGTACCGAGCAATTGTCATTCAGTCGAATGCTTCGAATCACGTCGCAGACTTCAAAGGAACAGGCGGTTGGGGAAGAAGTAGCCTCTGGGGTAGCCTTGGCAACATCCGTGTAGAAAAAGACGGAGTATACATGTTGGCGTCTGTGAAATGCTGTTAATATTTGCCTTTGTAGGCTCAGCAGATGATTAACTGTAGTACGCTTCTTACGCCCTCCGGCTTGTGACGAGGATAGGAGATTATTCTGTTCAAGGAAGAAAAGGAGACGCCGATTAACCATTTTTTCCAGCGTTTTTGCGAGGACACTTACGAGGGATTTAGGCCTGTAGTTTTGTGGAAAAAGAGGATCTTTATTTTGCTTCAGAATAGGAATAACAACTGCTAATTTCCATGGCTCAGGGATCGATCCGGAGAACCATATTTGGTTATAGATATGTAAGAGGAAGTTTTTCGCTGACGGAGGTAAGTGTTTTAACATATAAGGATGGATGGAATCGGGCCCAGGCGCGCTGTTTGCAGTATGGTACTGGAGTTGATAGTCTAGTTCAGAAATGGTGAAATGGCAATTGTAGGAAAGTGAGGAGTCAGAGATGATAGTTATTGGTTGTTGTTCCGTGGAATATTTCTTTAAAGAGAAAGCAGACGAATATGACGATGAGGATGACTCCATTGCAAAATGATTCGCAAAAGCGTTTGCGACTTCCAACGGGTCAGATAACATGGAACCATTCTGGTTTATCGAAAAGGAAGGGGTCGCACGATTAATACCGTTCAGTGCCTTAATTTTGTGCCAAATATTGCGACTAGAAGTATTTATGGAGATTGAATGCATAAATTGCTGCCAAGATTCCTGTTTTTTGCGCCTAATGAGGCTCCTCGCGGCTGCGCGGCGTTTTTTAAATTCGATCAAATTAGGATATAAGCCTGTTGATTTAAACTTCCTAAGGGCATGTTTACGTTGGCTTATGGCTGTTCCTATTTCGGGGCACCACCATGGGACCCGTCGGGATCTGTTTGTTGGGACAGACCTAGGAATGGATGCTAGAGCAGCATTCGTAATAGCGTCGATAAAGGAGTTGATGTTCTCTGATAAAGATTCGGATGGCTCGCTGGGAACGTTTACTTTAACATTAAAATTAGTTACTCCCGATAACAGGAATACCGTTAGCACCAGCTACCGTAGCGCACAGTTGGATGGGCGGTGGTGATTTTAAGGGGTACTTAATGGCAATTCTGTAAATTAAGAATGTACAAAAATATCCAAAGTTGGCGATGATGATAGAGGAAAAAAACATAAATCTACGCGAGTTCCATTGATTACGAAGAAAAATTGACTGTTACGATGGAAATTTCTGAACACCATAGCTTAATAGAACGATATATTGGGAGTCAGCTTTTTGTAGTTTAGCGCGGGTAAATGAATTAAACCGAATTAAATGTTTATTATAAATATAAAAATTGCTGAAAATCGACCATGCGGGCCGTTAGAAAAAAAAGATTAGTAACAATTCTATAATTATCTTCGACGAGCGTGAGTATTTGCGTGTGCAAAGTACCGAAAGTAACGAAACGCACAACATTACCCTCAGTTTCTTCTCCATTTCCCATTCGAACGATATTTTAAAACCAGCCCAAGTAAAATCAAGTCTTATTAATTTTGGCCGACATAGGTCACGAGTGAATAACTCTAATTACGTTATTATTATTTGCCGTTTATATTGAAACAATGCTCTCTTTGGTGTTGCTTTACGGTTTGCATAGCATTCGTTATATTGTCTTCTTCGCGACGGACAAAATTTTAGATAATACGCATGTCGGGTGGGGGGTGGGGGGGGGGCACTACTACCTATATCTCTGTTTGTAATAAGAAATCATAAAAATTGACAAATTCTTTCAAAAAAATTAGACAAAATTGAACACGTTTTGTAGCGATTTTTTTTTCCGTTTTTTATTTACGTTCATTCGCGCAGAACTACGGACCGATTTTAATGGTCCTTTGTTCATCCAAAAGTGTGGAGCCATGTAAAGTATCGGCGAAGAAACAAAAGAAAAAACGTGAAAAAATTTGTTCTTTTTATGCCACTTTTTATGAGTATAGCAAACGTGATTGGCTTAAAATATTATCAATATAAATCGTGTTGTTTGAAAAAATTCATGTATATTATCAACGTTAATTGCTACACGGATAAAAATATTCATCCGAATAATAAAGATAGTGAATATTTGAGAAAATTACAATCACTTTTAACAAAAAGTTGG
Organism: Icerya purchasi; assembly: GCA_039619475.1. Classification (NCBI taxonomy): domain Eukaryota; kingdom Metazoa; phylum Arthropoda; class Insecta; order Hemiptera; family Monophlebidae; genus Icerya; species Icerya purchasi. The sequence continues at coordinate 422,073,209 of CM077116.1, forward strand.
TTTTTTAGCGAGACAAAAAATTTAAGTATCACGCCAAAAAGAAATTGTGAAACAAGGTGGTTTTTTTCGGAATACAGATTTTGAGATTTAATACAAAAAACGAAATAAAAGTATATATCGTTTTGCGGACACTTGGCAGTACGTTTTCCAGCGTCCCGATTAGAACAGTAAAAAACGATCAATAAAAATGTACTAAAAAATCAAAATGATGTGTCCCATATATATATATATATATATATATATATATATATATATATATATATATATATATATATATATATATATATATATATATATATATATATATATAGATATATATATATATATATATTTTAAAAGAAGATATTGTGATAATTCGTGTACTACATTGATATTTTAATTACAGTTTCAGTACACCAAATTCAAATTTCGATGATAATTAAAAACCGAATTAAATTTGTTCTCGATACTCGGATTATAGAGAATGCCGGCGACTGCGATTTTATATTTATTATATCGTTTCCATGTACCTCGAAACTATCTATATGTTGCATAAGAATTAATATCTCCCCTTAAGGCATTCGGCCAAAATAAAAACATTAAACCATCCAATTTGTCGTCAGAACAATTTCGAACTGAACTATGAATTATCAGCGTCATAAGTAAAAGTCTAACGGTGGTGAGTGAAACTTATTAAAAGCATCAATGAAACGTGACGAAAATATTCGCTCGGACAGCGTTTGCGTTAAAAATCAAATGGTGTTCGAATCAATCACAATAAACTGCCCCGGTCTTTATCATTGCGCCCAAAATATTGCCATCAAATACTTATGCAGTAAGAATGTAAGAGTAGCTAGTTGCAGAGCTTGAAATTGAGTAGAACGCTTGAAAGCAGAATTATCTCGTACCTTCTAACAACAAATGGCCACTTTCACAAACTACTGATACGTGTGGAATTTTCGGAGCGACATCCGGACGCATTGAAAAGATGCGCGCCTATCGTTTCAAGAAGCTCGGAAACTGAAAGTTTGCACAGGCCACACTCCAGTGTGCGATTGCGTTTCGCATACAGTTCTTTTCTGCACTACCTTTTCGAGGTTGAACCGGCACATTCAAGGCTACTTAAAGCTAGTACATTTCCCATTTTCCGGTTTAGCATTACAACTGCGCTAATATACTCTTTTTTGAAAAATGAAGAAAAATAACAAAAAGAAAGGTCATCCGCGATACTTCCGCTGAGAAAAATTACATTTCCGTTTGCAATATCTACTCCGTTCGACTTAGAGAGGTGTTATGACTGTGTTCGAGAATTTCGTTAGCTGATAGTGTGCCCTCGGCGTTGCACTTTCACGATTAATGATCTTTTTTTCTTCCGACGATTACGCCGTTTAATATCTGCAGCGAGTGGTGTACTATATAATGTAATTCCAGACAACTGGACTGAAGGTGTAAACATTGATAATAATAATAAAAAGCTTAAGGTCTGCCGATAACATCATGATGGTGTATAACATGGATTAAATAAATTAATAAGCGCATTGCGGGCTAAGAATAGCTTCGAGAACGCTAAAATAAAGCAGTAATCGACGGAGGACAAATTTTTTTTTCTAGTCCATTTTTTTCTAATTTATTTAAATTTCTATTTTCGCAGCCTTAATGAAATTGTATAAGTTTCCATATTCGTACGTATTCGACTGATCTACAATTTCTAGAACTGTCAGAGGTAAGTTTAAAAAAAAATAAATAAATAAAAATATATAGCTTCGGTAATATAAGTTTAATGAACTTCCTCCTTTCCCGCTCATATTCTGTACACTGCCACACTAAATGCTCCAGACTCCCAAATTCCCCGCGATTATTGCAAGTTCTCGTCATTTAATATACCTAATTGGCATATCCGCGATTCGATAATGTCCCACCCTTAATCTACTTATAAAATTTGTATGTTACGTAATCTCTCTCTACCCGATCGTCGTAGAACCACACTCGTCGTTGAATAGTCTAGTTCATCATATAGTATCTTCTCCCTTTTTGTTTACTTGTTTCTTTATACACCACCTATATATACCACCTTTCATACTCCTATTCTTTATTTCGATAATATACTCTTCTCAATTCAATTTAATGAGTCGCGTTTTACCAGTGCCTGAGATCGGGTAAGTAAATCAGCCACATTATTCCCCTGGATGCCCGCATATCCGGGGGGGGGGGATACCCATTTGAATTTACTATAACCTTTTTGAGAACGTAATTTATATACTACATTAATTTTGTTAATATCGCTAACAAGTCTGAAACTGTATAATAAAAACAAACTTCAATAACAAACAATATAAGGGCAAAATAATTTATACAATAAATTAGATAAATACCTTATTTAGAAACACTTTCGGGCATTCACCTACATTTAAGTCTGAAACTATCAAAATGTTTTTATCCTTTTCCCTCCTCGCGTATACTCCAGAGCCATGCTAATTGCGTATAGTTCTACCATAAATAACGTTCCAACATATGAAAAAATTGACACACCCTAGGTAAATGTCGTCGCGATATTGACTTCCGTTACAGAGGTCACGGATTCGATCCCGGACGACGACAGAACTTATTACAAAGAATTAAAACTAAAATACTCGGGCTAATAATCACGTGGAAGGTAATGGCAAACCATCGCGTATACCATCATATGCGCGCTAGTTTAGTACACACAGCAGACATAAATAGGACTGCATTTGTGTAAATCGGTAAAAATCGAACGATTACCAATCAGCTGCGGGTGTGGTCTTGCGTGCGTATACATTCGTACTGCATATAAACAAGTGCCATGAGCGCTGCCTATTCTGTACAACTAGAATGTACAAATAGGCAGTCACGATGATCAAAAGTGAGCGATACGATTCTATGATGAAGTACACATATCTTCCTGAGTAATGAAAAGCTGAAGTAGTATAACGCCCTACTATCCTGTCCACCGACCCGTCGGTAACAATTATCTCATGATTCCTGAAGTTCTCATATACTTTATGGTTAAACTGGGCACTATGCTTCCATTGTTTAATCTTTCAATATCTCTTCCGTAATGTAGTCTTGCCCTGTGTGCACTAGCGTTGCGTAGAACAATTTTCATGAGCGCTACCTATTCCGTGCAGCTAGAATGTACAAATAGGTAGTCACGACGCTCGGAACCAGCCCAAGTAAAACCCCCATTCCCTACTATACACTGAAAATTTTGGATTGCGTAGTATTATATATAACTGCCGCAGTTCTAAATAACTGTTAACAAGAGGAATGACCGGCTTATGATCATTATTTCGTCGATCAGTTACCACACCAAACTCGGGCAGCTGTAGATGAAGGAATGCTGCAGAATTAGCGATTTTATATTACAGATCGCCGTGATACAACTAAAGAAAATACGACCATCCAGCGTAAGTACGAAAAGAGCTAAAAGAAACACTAATTAATTTTTTTTTTCTGCAGCGCTATTCGCTGGCAAAGTAAGAAGACAACGATGCGTACGTGATGTGACCGCAGATGTTGTTCTGCGGACTGCTCGTTGATACTTGATGAAAATAATAGTCAAACGCATCCTAAAGTTTTTTGGGCATATCAGCAGATTTTTTTTAGGAGAATTATTCGAGGAAAATCAAATGCAGCCGTTGAAACAACGGAAAGGTGTAACGAAATATCAATATGGAAAGTGCGGCGGCAAGCATTAGCAAAAATAGTGGTTCAATCGGAAGAAGATGCTGATGACAGTTATAACGAAGCGTGCTTAATCGTCAGAGAACCACTTCGCGCTGTCCAGTTAAGGATGAAGAATAGTCAACGTGAATAATCTGTTTTGCGTTGCAACGATGTAACAGATATAATTGTGGCGGTTAGCTTACGAGATTTCGATTCACAGTCAAGCAGACGATCGGTTGTCGGGAGTAGTCACTTCAATCAGTTGAACTATTTCCTTGGTCAAGCTGAAAAGCAAAATTATAAGCATTAACACGTTTAATCCAGATTTTTCCACGCACAAGTTAAGCACGCATTTCAAAACAACCGTTCCACTATAAAGCTATTTACCCGGAGAGAGTAGCTCTGTTAATGTTGGTTTCATACAGCAAAAAAAATGCAAGATGCGATGTTGCTCGTCTAAATATCCTCGGAACTGGCCAACGGTACCGATATTTTTCGTCTCCCCATCATTACCTTATTTATCCTTTTTGCTCTCCCGGTCGGAATTTGGGGCTACTCGTTACCCGGTCCTTTTCAGTGCTTCATTAATCTGATAACCACTGCGATCAACAGCACTAGCGAAAGCCAGATTGCGTTTTCTTTCGATGTTTAGTAATCTCATTTATAAAAAGGTTTAACGGTTTTTGATTATTACGTTGGCGAGATGTTTTGTAGATGTTTCGGCTAATTATTAAATTATCAGCGGGGGACTAACTGTATAAAATAAAGAATGCTGATATTGCCGAGCTGAAATCCGTCTGCCACACAGATTTATTTATGATAGGGGACGCGATCAATACAGTCAAGCGGAAATGTATCCGATACGAGTTTTAATATTTCTTTCAGCAAAGCGGTCTGACGGTATGGAATATCGTGAATGCACCTTACTCAGAGGTTCGTATACCACTATAAATAGAATTACTAAGTACGGCGAAATTCGAATTTTGAAGTATTAGACTTTTGGTTAGGTCGTTTTCTAGTGATTTCGTTATTTAAACTTATCTAAAATTCTAAGTTGTTTACGAAAGAAGAAACGAAAAAAAAAAAAAAAAAAAAAAAAACGAGGAAAAAAGTGAAAGAAAACAATTACACGACAAATGCCCTAAATATGTATAGCAGGTGGATTCTCTAGCGCTGAACGTTTTATTCAATTATAAGCAATAAGTGGAATTATAAAACCTCATTTTTCCCTCCATGATTAATTCTAATTCTGAGAAGAATAAAAAATATCCATCATTTTCGTACTTCATCTTAAACGATATTATTATAACACGGGTGTTTTAATGACTGTAATTATAACAACAATTTACAATAGTAGCGAATGTTAAAATTAGAGGAATTCTCCTAAATTTAATTACATATATATTTATATATATATACATATTTATTTTTTCGTATTTATATATATTTTTCTGTGTTTTTTTTGTTTTTGTTTTTCCAGCAAAACAGACATTATAAGTGAAAAGGAACAATATGTCTACGGATAACGGAAAATGCGGGGATTTAGAATAAAACACTTCAAAGTTTACCTTCGTAAACACGATCCGAGTTTAGAAATTGTGCACGCATTACGAAACTCCATTAGATAAAAACATGAACAAAAGCGTACATTATTCCCTAAACTATTGAAAATCCAGCTGATTTTCACAAATTTTACGCTCCTTTGACTTGTTTTTTTTTTTTTGGAATTTTGTATTTTTATTGAACCACTTTTGGTTTTTACCTGCGTTACCTCTTTTCTTTCACACATCACAACAATTTTACAATATAGCAGGCAATGTAATAATTAATTAAGAAGGTATTTCGCACGCGCATATATGATATGCACACATTCGTAGTTTTTAATCGAAATGTTTCGAGATTTCCAATAATCTCGTTGAATTCATATTGAATTTTTCCGTTGCAGGTAGATCTGCGGCACATGGATGAGACAGCCGATTCCAATGTCGTCGATATAGGCGTTGATTTATCCGAATTTTACGTATCTGTAGAGTGGGACATACTGGAAGTACCTGCTGTCAGGTTTTGTCATTATATCTATTTAATCTTTCGACCATGTTAAAAATATCGGCTACGAAGCCTTATTTCGTTATGCCTATATCTGTATATTTTTCCGTCTAAGTTTCACGCGAAATAAGTTTATACAATTTCAAGCAGAAAGCTAATAAATATATCCGTTTATTACACTTACTGTACAAGAAAGCTAATAGTCGCGATAAAAATCAATATTCTACGTCACTCTTGCGTGCAACTCTAATTTAAAATAGTAATTAAAAGTGATGTGTATGCCTGTTCAGTTTCTATAACGTTTTCTTTTATATTACGTATTATTGTAGAATATAATACTAGTTTAAAGAAGCGAACGTCGGGCATTAGGCCCTCTACGTTACTCGCTGGTAAAACCCGTAACATGCATGAAAAAAAATTCAGTTAAAATGTAACTTATAATACATTTATACATGTGCGTGTATAAAATAGGAATTAAACGTTATTATATTTTATAAATTACGCAAAGTTTCGGAATTCCGAGGAAGGTTTTTTTGTATTCTTAAAGATTTGTTGACCCTTTACAAGTGAGTGTATAAAAACATAAGGAACGGAAATATAACAAAATTTTCAAAATACAAGTTATCATGGTAATAAATTTAACAAATTGAAAAAAACAACAGCAGTTACATAATCTCGGTTATACATATGACCCCCACAATTTCTTCATGTAACTACGATTGCGACTCTGAAACATGCCAGATTTTAGTTCTTTAGATTTATCAATTTAATGACTTTTATTTTGCGAACTATCGTATTTCCGCTTCGTGTATTTCTGTACACTCATTCTCGTAGTTTATGTTTTTCGCTGGGATAACTTTTCTTAATCGAACGTAGCTTTTTTTCTAATTCCTGTATTCTGGGAAATTGATAGTCCTACTGAAGATGTCTAACCGGTTTCACTAATATTCTACTGTGTCTCTGGTTTTCCATTACAGTTCATTATTATATGTATCTTCGATTATTTCCTGTTAAACTTGCGGATTTTAGTTCACCGTTTTCGAGGGTGGGTACACTAATGTGGAGTACTGTGTGTCGTTAACCGAAAATTTTCCGATTTTTATTTTGCTTTTTCCCTCCGCCGACATTGATTGATATCTCTCGAAGTTCTGATTGATGCTTTTCCCCATGCGCGTTAGAAACGCCCCGAATTCGTCCATTAAACCGAGCGCAAGGGCCATCTTTCGGCAAATTTTAACCGACCGATGCGCGCATCGATCATTTTAAAACGGCCATTTCCGGTATAGCCGTAATTTTCTGCAACATCTAGCGCGCGAGAACAATCGAAGCAGCAGCGTCTTTTGAAAGCGCTTTTTTATCTCTGCTCAGCCTTTGTTTTTGTGTTACGTGTTAAAAACGATTACAAACACGCGTGAGAATCATAAGAACTTTAGCCAACTTTTATAATAACTGTTAAACTTAGGCCCAGGCAACGCGAAACATTCGAAATTTACCAGCCCGATGTGGTTCATGCAGTTTGAATGATTGCTAGCTTATTCTTTTGTTTACCGTACAAAAATTGCCGGGCTAAAATTTTTTTTCGCCTTTTCCTTTTCCACCACTTCGTCCTTTGTCCCGGCGAATGAAGAGACCGATCTTTCATCGACTTTTCAAGGAAACAGACCATAATCTAGCATGACGCCCGATGTTGTGGAAAAAAGTGCTACACCGTCCGTCCATTTCGAATCCATTAACGCTAGGGTCTCGTGCATCAGTTGCCAGTGCGCTGCCTACTTTCACAATACGAAATCGCTATTAACGAAATTTTCACGCACTGTGTCGTTTATCAAATGTTCCTACGAGCGCCTTAATTGGAGCTCCGGGGAAATTTTTGACGCATGCGCAAAAACGTGTATCTACTTTTATTGAACTCCATATTCGTATGTATTTTCCGTCCATAGTCTTCGTTTTTTATTAGTTCTTTCAAATTGCTACAAATACCGAATAATTTACGCAACATTTTTGTTTGTAATCAATGATGCAGTAAAAACTGTTTCTTTTTTTCCATTTTATCTTTTAAAATCGTTGGCGGAAAAACAGCATAAGAGATTGTTCTTTATTCTAGGTTTTTTTTTTTTTTTTTTTTTTTTTCTAATGTTTTAATTATTTCTTATACAAAATTTCATAGACGGTTACATTATGTATAATTTTCCTTTTTCTTCAAAAATGCAATCGTAGGGTGGGGATCTCTTCGATTTCTGTTTCAGAGCTACTTTCTTTGCTCGATTTCAAATTTGTCCACTCTGTCTTTGTTGTTTTCAGTCAAGGTAAAAAAGTTTTGCTAAAATGAGCGAAAAATTTTCTCGCAGCGGGACGTCTTCGTTTTTGTTCCGTTTTCGATTCTAATTTTGCAACTGATCATCTGGTTGTGGCAAATTATGAACGACCACCGGTGAGTGTCGCGTAAGCGCCATTTGGTCACTTTATTTGTCCAGAATGTATTCTCAGGCCACTTTGAAAGGTTCATTTTGCGTTTTCAGAATTTAACGCAACCGGTTCCGACCGATTTTTTACCATACGAGAGCGATTTCTTTGCCCCTATAACACATACTCTTTACCCGTTTTGTTCTTTCCATAAGAAGTTGCTTACCCAATTCAACTATCGACGATTTTGGTTTGCCATAGATGTTATACTTAACATTGTATGGTATACATGTTAAGGTTGATTCTATGGTGTGCAGCACGACATGACGGAAGCTATCATTAATGGTTCAGCATCGACACACACATAAATACCACTGACGAAGACAATTTTGTCGCGTCGTCGTTGAGTGGTATAAATTCATCTTTATTCTCACTCTGCTCTTTCCTTATGTTTAATTTGTTTTCATAAACACTGATTCATTTTCATTTGGCGAATTTCTAGATTTTTTTCTCTAATTTCTCGTTTTTTTTTGTTTTTTTTTTTATTTAGATCTGTTTTACTAGTTCTACTAGGTATAATTTTACGACATATTATTTGTAAGGTATGAAATTTTTTTACGGTTTTTAGTTATACAGTCAGTAGCCGACTAGCAGAATTTCCATATTATTTATCGTCCTTTTTGGTTTTTCTCATATTCGCATCGTAATCAACTCTTTGATAACATTTATCAGTTTATGTAAAAAGGTTGGATATTTTTAAATTTTTCTTCTTTTGTAAACAGTTTCTTATTTCGGTATTCAAATTATCCGGACATGCACCGGTCGTACGTTGTCCGGATTATGGTGCCTTTTTATTCATGCACTTTTTTAAGGCGTTAATAAATTTTTCCAACGGGCGAACCAATTGTTTATCAGTTCATATTGTACGCAGATCAGCAGTTTCGCTCTGACACCGTTTCTATGAATGATTTCTTTTATACATACACGAGAATGACGATTGTGGATTTTTTTAGTCAACCTTTTTTTAATAATTTCAAAATACAGATTTAGCTTTTGATCAGATTTTTACATCCGATTGGGTTCTAGTTCTTTCTGCTTGTAACGGAATTTCGGTTTTGGCCAAAAGAGATCTCAAAATTTCGATTCTAATTTCAGCTGAAACAGCAGTACTGCAATACTCAGTAATCGGCAAATTAAAAATGAAAGGAATTGGTAATCGTCATCTATACACCCAACAAACATAAACCTTTCAAATCTGCATGCATATCTATTTAAGACCGACGAATTCACAATGTCAAGTGTTTAACTTAATTTTAAAGTTTTATTATTATTATCATTATCATTATTATCATTATTATTATTATTATTATTATTATTATTATTATTATTATTATTATTATTATTAGTTAAAAGAATTATCTTCATTTTAAATTAATATTATTATTAAGTTAAATTTCGTCGATGTTAATTTATGTTTCAATTAAGATGTAACGTGTAAATATTTATCGATAATACGTTTATTTAAACAATAGCCCAATAAAAGAAAATAGGCTGGATAATAAATTTAAAATTTAAAATTTTGTCTTTTTCCAAACAAACGCGAAATATATTACACGTTACCTGAATCGAAAACGTTTTCAATAATTTCGGTAAGTTATGGTAGAATTAATTAACTTGAATAATTCGTTATTTTGTTGTTTTTTTGTAGGAATGAAAAGTATTATACGTGCTGTGACGAACCGTATTTGGATATAACGTTCAATATTACGATGAGACGTAAAACACTATTCTATACCGTCAACATAATCATACCATGTATGGGTATATCATTTTTAACCGTTCTTACCTTTTACCTGCCATCTGATAGCGGTGAAAAGGTATGCACGAATTTTGATTCTTAATAAAACGTTTTTACAAATTTTTTTGTTAAACATTTTTTTTTCCGTTTTTTTAACGGAAGACGCTAGACTCTTTGTTATTAGGCTCAACATCAAGAAGATATCCGAATCGACAAGAAGGAGAAAAGGATAGTCAGTTAAATCTTAATTCGGTCAGGAAAAAAATCGCGGCAATAAAATGAACAAGATGTTATAATAAACTCGCTGAAAATTAATAATAAGCAGAAAGTCGAAGCTTTAACAAATGTGAACAGATAACGAAATGTTTAGTGAATAAAGAAAAGCATTTCTAAGAATTCATGACGGTCGAAGTCAATTGAAGTTTTTGAGTGAAAGGAGCACTAAGGAGGAAAGACAATAGTAAGAAGATAATAATAGAAGCTATGATTAAAAGGTAGGAGAATAATAGAGGTGGCAGCAAATGGACTGGAAAGCGTCAATCATTTGGTTTTAACTTTACCCCCCACGCTCTGCAAATGCTCTTCACTGATTGGTTAATCTGAACTTTCACTAAGCCGATTGAATTTCAACTTTCCTATTCGTTATTTATGTCCTTTATTGGCGACAAAAAAATTATACGCCTTTATAGATATCTTGCTACATAAAATTTACCATCTCTCTGTTAATGTTATTCTATTCCTTTTGTTCGGTTTTTCAGTCATTGCCACCCTTTAGATACCTCAAAGTTTCTTAGCCGTATACTTTTTAGTATTTATCACTTTAGCCTTGCCACTTTCCCAGTTCGTCGCAGAACTATTTCCTTTGCGAACGATTTTCTCATCCGTTCCTCTCTTCTTCTTCTTCGTTAGCCATTATCAGTCCACTGCTGGACGAAGGCTTCACCCCCTTTTTTTTCTCCAAACGCTGCGATCTTGTACTTCTTCCCGCCAGTTTGCTCTGAATTTTTGAATTTCATCTGCCCATCGTATTTTCGGTCGTCCTAACGGCCGTTTGCCATTAGGTTTCCATGATGTTGCCACATTTATCCAGTCCGCACCATCGCCATTTGCTATGTTTAATGATATGTTTTTAATGTTCTTCTACCGATTAGTAGTAATCGTTGCGTTCAAAACTGAAATGAGAAATGAACAACTTCCTCAGCAAACTCTTCACCTTTGTACCTATTAAATCTGCTGTCACAGTTGTAAATTTTCATTTCTATATAATCCGTATTTAGTAAATACACTCTTTTGCAAGTCTGCCGTCTATTCATTTTTCCCTTCCATATTGGTTGAAGAATTCGCTATTTAAATCAACCATCTTAAACGTGATAGGTGTTCTTTTATCTATGGTAATTTAAATTTTCAATAATCTACGCTCTCGGTTTTAGTACTTTATTGTCAATTCCTATCGCATTTTATGCCCTATTTTATTTGCAGATTTCTGTTTGACAAAATGTTTTTTTGTATTAAACGTCATATTTCGATACTTTGCAACAAATATTAACGATATCGAAATTTTTTTTAAGTGAAAGTTACTGATAGATAATATTCAGCGATCAATGTGATATTGGCTGTTATTTTAGTAACGTACTGAAACGCTGTTGTTAGTTTTTGTAAAAGATTGTACAAGTCTACCGTTGCGACAGTAATGTAACATCTCAGAAAAAAAAAAAAAATCGAATGCAATTTCAAGATGAATTATACATAATTATGTGTAGAACATATGCCCCTCCGGTTTTAATTAAAGCCGATAGAAAAAACAGAAAAGCAACATCGATCTTGACCGTCTCGTCCTTAAACGCAGATGCCATTCCACATGAAAATGGCAAGACAAATTTTGATAGTTACGTTCGCAGTTTAAATCACATCGTCGGAGATACGATCCCCGACTGTGTTCAAACACACAGATATATTTCCAAGGGTACAGTTGTGTCCGGATGCTAGGTAGGCACATTAAAGACTGGTTTAAAGAATCGGTATCAAACAGTTTTCTTTTAGCTACATGCCAATTTCGACAGGTAGAGTAGTTGCCTATAAAAACAGTTCTGCAGAAAGAATAGGAAGATATTACGAAAATAGAGTGAATACCTGTTTGATCGCAGGTGAATGACACGTTAAGAGAATGTGATTGAGAGCCGCTGTTAAACAGTTCTAACGGGAAAACGTATTTTAGGAAGGGTATCTGAAAAGCCGCTGGATGATATTAATAGGGAATTCAAAGTAGGAAAGCACTATAAAAGTATGAGTTTCCTTAGCACAGGGGATGTTGACTCGCAGATTTCTGGTAAATTCGAGATTTATTTATTAAAAAATTACATTATATTTAAGTAGAGGATGAAATATTTCGGGAGGACATGCGCCGTATTAATAATAAACTTCAGCTAAGGTCTTTCTAGAATTTAAAGATCATTCTTGACATTCTTAGAACATGTTGATAACTGGTGAAGATCTGAGAGTAGGTGTAGCTTACCGCAATTTATTACGTAGAGTTTAGTTTAAAATGGCTTGGTCGATCTGTAAATTACCGCGTTGCAATCGGACTTCGATCTAGTTAGATTTCTTTCGGGACCTAACAAAAAGAAGTTTACGATATGAAATAGGTGATAGTTTTTGTATGAGATTTAGGTGTTTTTTTTTTTTTGGTCAAGATCTCCGTGTGAGCTTTTTGTCAAATTGAGGCCTGAGTATTTTTCGCTCACTTGAATTTTCATGTTGTTTAAGTAAACTTTAACGTTTTCACTTAATTTTGTAATTCTATAAAAACTAACACGTCTGTGGTTTTTCACAGAATGTGGTACCACTATTTGAAATCTGCAAACAGCTCTTTTCCGTGCAGGATTTACCGACTCGATAGAATTTTCGAACGAGCTTAAAAATCGTTCAATCACCTGCGTATAGGGAACATTTCACTGGAGGTTTTATTTCGTCAGTTACAACTGGTCATTAATGGTTAAGTTAAATAATTTTAATCTCCAGACAGGGGCCTGGGACAAGTTAATTGCGAAAATATCTTACCAAAAACGTACGGAAAAAGAAACGATAGCTCTGGACAATTTGAAATATAAATCCGTTGTTCCTTGTGAAAGCTAAGTTTGCGTAAATTTTTTGGAATTTCAAAGCTCCAGATGACACATAGATATTTTAGAGCAGTCAAAAAAAAAAAAGAAAAATGATTAACTTTTGGCGCTTAGTAAAAAATCAGTCGTAAATTGAATTGTAAAACAATAACAATTAGGACTGGTCGGATGCCACATTGTTGAATAAAAGTTTTTGTTATTTTCGATTTCCGATGTTAAAAACTAATGTTGATTATCAATAACAATACGCAAAGAGTTTTTTCATATTAACATCAAGAATTGTGATTTTTATTGTTTCAAGAATTTCAAAATCGAACGGTACATTATCGACAAGGATTTTTCGGTTTTGTTTGGTTTTAAGAAGGGAACTATTTATTCAAATCGCCTAGAGCAAGGAAACCAAATTTAATCGGGGATATGAAGTAAATCTGAGATCGTACAGTGCGGTTTATATTCCCGCGTGCAATTTTCATCGCTTGAAAAAATCGTTTATAGCCCTATTACCGAAAATGTATTTTTGCAGTTTGAGATTCACCTATGATCGACTGATTATTAGAACAAACGCTGCCGGGTAAAGTTGAATTGTTCTCGATATTCAATTTGATTTTCGAGCAAACGAGTTTTAATTGTGAAAATGAACCGTGTTTGGCTTGTTTCAGCGTCTGTTAGGCTTGTGAGCTTCTCAAGTTCCATCTTTGCTTTGACAGATTTTAGTTTTTTTACGGCTGCACAACGATGTTTTTAATAGCTTCTAAACAGTTCTCCGACTACCGGGCTATATGAACTTTAGCTGCGATTTTGTAATGAAACTGGTTCTTTTTTAGTTGCATGTGCTGCATGTTTTTTTTTTTTTTTTTTTTTTTTTTTTGACTAAAACTATTTGATTGGTAGATGACCGCTGATTTAATATTAATCGCTTGAATCGGTAAATTTTTGGCGCGAAAGCTTCGTTCCGATCGATTTTAGGATAATATTTTTTTTTTTTTTTTTTGTAGACTCAACATCCTGTACCGCGTTTAACTGCTGTGGCTATTACAGTACGAGGATGCGCGGTTTGTTCTTATAAATAATTGCTTATTCTACTAATTCTGATAAACTTTGTCGCAGATGAAATTCCATTGGGGGAATTCTCAAGTATGTTAGTGACTGTTTTATTATTTATAAAAGGGCACCGATGGGGTGAGAGTGCTGGACAGTTACACAGTATGCGGGAAGTTGAGGGAGCAACACCGTAAAAACAGAAAAATTCATAGATGATGGGGTTTCTTGCAAAATAAAATTATGCGACAAGGCTCACAATAATCTCTACCGGAAATGCTTTTTTCTGGCTACCATGATTCAATTGAGGGTTTGATTAGCCTTAAAAAAGTCTGACATGAGGTCCAATGGGCTTTCCACGAGGACGTGATGTTATTAAAAATTATATTTGCTGGAGAAGGTGGGGGAGTGCTGTTACTAGTCAAGGGGCAGTATAATGCTACTCGGGCGGACGTATCGACGGGAATCTCAGCATGATTGGGTGCCCATAAAAAGGAAATGGAACACTCTCTCTTAGTCAGTTCATGTAATACCTGCCGCGTTCGAATTGCTTGTTTGGTGAAAGGATTAGAAATTGTCGATAGCGCCGCGAATGAATCAGATACCAATAAGAGGGCTCTCAATGATGTAGGCTCTGCAGAAAGAAAATATTCCAAACAGAAAAATACTCCATATATTTCATTATCCAGTACCGAGCAATTACCATTCAGTCGAATGCTTCGGACCACATCGCAGGCTTCAAGGGAGCAGGCGGTTGGGGATGAAGTAGCGCCTCTGGGGTGGCCTTGGCAGCATCCGTGAAGAAAATGAGATGGTCGGGGGAGGGGATTTTTGAATTGTCGCTGCTGTCAACTGAACAATAGTCGGATGCAGCGGTTTACTATACTTCATCAGGAAAAAATCAACATCAATATTCTCAAAGGGACTCACGGCGGGATCGCGGTGTTAGGTGCCAGATCGGGGAAGGAAATTACGTTCAGATTGTGTTGCGATAGGAGGGCCAGGACTTTCGGGAGAGGGTCATTAGGGAACTCTGGGGTAATGGGGAAACCATTTATATGGATAGAAAAGGAGCGATTACGAGAAAAAATAGCGAGGGTCTCACGGTAATAATAAAAGGTTCTGAAATACTCCAGTAGGGGGGGGGAGCATCTAACAAGATGCACAAACTAACAGACGGGGAGGTTCTATGTGCGCCAAATATCGTGCAAAGGACCGTGTGGTGCACTAAATCAAGAGATTTAAGTAGGGGAGGGCTGACTGAATTAATTTACAACTGGTCTTTGTTTAAAGTTATCTCTCTGGACAATCATCGAGGTAGTGTGGTGACTTCCTTCAAACGCGGTATAAGTGTATACTAATGAGAAATTAGCGGCTGAGCATGACACTAAATCTAGTTGCATCATTATGCGAAAATTACAAAATTTTGTGCGTTTGTATTTCTAATACTATTATAGCGATAAATTTAATGGCATACATTATTCTTACTCGTACTGTAGCGAAAACTGTTTCAAGAAAGGCTGTGAACAGTGAAGATTTGGAGATAACAACGGTAGCAAGATGTTTTTAGTTATGTTTTTATTAGGTGGATTAGGTGAAAAATATGCAGATTGTTGATGGGTTTTTTAAGAAAATAATTGCTACCCCGGTACTAGTTTTGAGCCAGTTACGGTAGCGATGTTGACTAATTCTAATTGTGTTTTCTTCAGGTAGCACCTAGTAATATGATTCTGTAAACTATGAATGTAAATTCCTCTTGCGCTGGATTAATAACGTACCACAAAAAAAAAAAAAAAAAAAAAAAAAAAAAAATATATATCGCAAAATGTTCGATTGCGCACAGCAACAAGAACTCTTAACTCTTCCGTGAGCTGTCGCAGGAGATATATTTTAGCAGTTCCAACTAGAGATGCGCAAAATCAAGTCCGCAAAAGCAGCTTTGGGTGTACATATATGTGCCCTTCTCGAATGCGCATATATATCCGCTTCCGAACTCCAAATCCGCCAGAGTTACGTGTTTATTCAACTCCAACTCCGTGTAGCACTCTAAACACACAAGTAACAGAACGTCCTTTAACACAGTGCGTATGCGCGCAGCTAACGTTTTTCGGAGTTGAGATATTAAATCCGACTTCGTTCGAAATGACATTTGTTCGTTATAGTTAAGATTAAATCACAGCGCGCCGGAGATATGTCCAACTGTGTCCGAACGCGAATATATTTCCAAGGATATAACCGGAGTTGCCCGTGTCTAGTTCACAAACTACGCAGTTTGATAGATTAAAATTAGAAATAAAACATATTTTTATTCCTGTCCCCGTTTATCGATTAAACACATTTTAAACTTTCTACGAATATCACGTGTTTGTGTTCTCCATATTTTTGTTCAACTAACGAGAATATATTTAAGTGTTGAAAGAGTTTTTAGCTGACGACGTTGAACCATCTGAGCTTTCCGCATCTCTATTTCTACGTCTAAATTCATTTCTTCGATAGATCTAGCCTAGCTTTTTCTTCGATGATTTATATTGTGCATGTGCGTATATATGTTGTTTTTTTTCCCATTTTTAAGAAGAACCAGTAATTACAGGAAATAATCTATATTATAGTTTAATCCAGTTTGACCTGTAATGGCTACGATATTATTTTCTCCGAGTAGATTTCGATTAGACCATATTCTAGATCTCTCGTTTTCGGTATTTCTAGAACAATCGGCCATTCCGTATTACAGCTAAAGCACGATCATTGTCAGGTATGTTGATGATTCCTGTATTCGATTAAGAACGATCCTGATAAATTCTTTAATATTTTCTTTCGCTCTCGGTATAAAATTGTCCATGTCCCAGCCAGCTGTTTCATGTGACCCAATTTACCGGAAGTTCTCCGGAAAGAACTGCGAAAGGTTTTCTTTATCGTCATTCTAAAACTGAGTTTGCGATGCGAGGATTTATAAGTGAAAGAATAATTTTTTTTTTTTTTTTTGGACTTTTTTGTGATACAACTATTGCTCTACATTCAGAATAATACGATTTAATACGATTTTCAGTTTTGAAAGCAGCGTGATTATGAAAACTTCATCTATATTGATCTGTTAGTTTCGAGGTATATGTAATTATTCCGTTTCCGCTAAATTTCGAATGCAGCGATTACTATTCCGAGATTTTTATCGGTAAAGTTTTACAATTGCTCGTTCGTTTTCGGAATGCGCGATTTTCGGCAGTGGAATAATTTTTGATTTTGTTTTCTCGACACACAGAAACGTGTTGCTATTCTGATATCAGAGAATAGCGCTAGAAAGTTTTGTGCAGACATTCTTTGCGGCTCACTAGACGACGACAATAACTCCAAAAACTAGATAAAACTTACCGCACTAGCGCAGATCAAGTCCAGGAACGAACGTGCAATCACAAATTGTGCGAATGTATTTATATAACCTTTTAATTACAATTTTTTATGATTTTCGAACTAAAATGTTTCTTATCACATTTTGAATAATATACTTATATTTGACACCGAAACTGTAGCGCCGGTGATTTAATCGTACCCGCGATGACGCATGCTCGCGCTGATACATCAGACTTCACTCTGGTTCTTTAGTGTTTTTTTGTTGTTGTTTTTTTTTTTTTTTTTTCGACATAAATAACGAAAATTATGTACCGATTTTTTGATGAAAAAAATCGGCCCGCGTAATCGGTAATTGATGGTATCCGCGAGAAACTCTTCCTTAAGACGGACTACTGGTTTATCGTGCTGGATTTGAATCACGATGGATCATGCCGCTGTGACAACATTTCATTTCTAAATATCGAAGTGACGCTCATTTATCATATAGTTTTATGACTTTCGGTATCAGTGAATATGGGCTACTCTTTGTTGAATAGACAGCGGCGCGCTTTTTAATTCTTGAGATGCTAGAAGATAATAGCATTTTCCTGTAATCGCCGCAATATCCGTAGATAAAAAAGGAAAGAACTTCAGACTAAAACGTATACGCCGAAAAGGAAGAGAAGAAAGACGATGACAGTGAGATGGGAGTGTTGGCTGTTTTTCTGTAATTAATTGCCTCGGGGTTGGGTCGTAAATTAACGGGTTTAGCGGTTCCGAAATTTGGTCTTCGCGGTTACAGAATGGAAGAGATATATCGTTTAGTGAATTTTCTTTGCGCGCATTCAGACGCAGACCCGCTACACACTAACAATGCAGATTAAACGTTGGACGTATCAACGAAAGAAGAAGATTTCTCTGTTATTCCGCAAAAGAAGCACCTAATGAAAAGAAGATAAGTGCAATATCGCTTGCAGAGTGTAACTTTAACAACCCTTTCTAGTGATGTTATTCTATTTTCGAAATTTACACATCTTTAATTACCAGCGCGGCCGCGGCCTCTCGACGTTCTCATTAACTGCCGGCATCGCTGTGACCGCCACCGATTCGTTTAAAAATCAAACAAGAAAAAACACACTTTCCCGTTCATAAATTTTACCGAAATAGAAATAGCTAATTTATTTTAGTTCGGATAATTGACCGAAACTAAAAATGAATATTCCAACTATTCCTTGACAATTCATTAAACTAGTTTATAATTACCGCCACCTCGAAACTTTTAAAACTACTGTGTTTACCAAACTTCTTTTTATAATCAATAATGTTTAATCTCTCCTTTGGCCGCCAAAACGATACAGATTTTCAAGCTTTGAAGCGACCTATTGTTGATACTATGTGAGAAAGAGTTGGTCTCTAGCTCGACAGTTATCATCCCCCCCCACCTTTTTTTTCCCATTCCGCAATAGAATCGATAAATTTTCGTCTTTTCAATTTTACATTGACAAATTGAGTTTTTTTCTTCTTTAATTCACATTTATTATGACAAAATGCGACTTTAATAGGACACTCTAAAGTGTCGACTAAAAAGTCTACCTGTCCCCGGGTCGTTGAAAATAATTAGTATTACAAAATTACCAATTCTTAATGTCCGATGATGGTTATATTGTGATTAGTTAGAACTGTACTAAATTATGCTGCCTGAAGAAATGTGTAATTGTTTGTTGTCCAAGTCATTCTTGCTATTAATTTGCTGAATTTGGATGTCATGCTCTGAATTTCTAAAATGTTATGTTATCCCTGCGGCTAAATTAACAGATATTAACTCTTTCACTCGAACCTAGATTAACGCTAGTTTTAATGCAACATCGCCTACTACTTGTTTTTATGTTTTACCCAGTTATTGTAACGTTAACTTCATGAAACATCCAGTTAATAACACCACGTTTTACTACTTCTTAGTGTATCACAGGTAAATATATATATATATATTTGTGTATATACACATATGAATTACAACGTAATTATTAGGCCACCCCCATTAGAGAAAATGTCTCAAAAAATGTCCCAATTTGATGTAATGTTTGTTATATTTTAATTTTTAGCGACTTTATATACATATATATATATATATATATATATATTAATTACAACGTAATTCTTAGGCTACCCCCCATTATAAAAAATGTCCCAATTTTATGTAACGAAATTTATACCATAAAAGATCCGTACAGATGTTACCTATGGATTTAATAACTAATATTTAATACTGTTTTCTAGTAAAACTATTAATGTTACGTTTTTATTCTATTTTAAACGCAACTGTCACCGATCTTTTGCGTTTTTTGTTTATTTTTAATTTTTATTTTGTGCAATGTAAATTAAAATAATTCAATGAGAAATATATTTTTTTACTTGCTCATGAACAATTAATTCAGATCGGATTACTAATGAAAAAAAAAAAAATGAAAAAAAGTTAAGCCTAATAAAAAACTATCTTTCTGTTCTTTGTAGTAATTTACTATTCAAATCCTAAACTACAATGCCATTTTAGCTACAGTTTTATAAATTTTTTTGTTTTTCACCTAAAAATAAAATAAAATTCAAATTAAATTGTAATAATTATGTATTTTTAAAACATTTTTAAATTTCTAAAGATTTTCTTTATTCAACAAGGTATTTATCAAATCTACTATTTACCGCATAAGATATTACGTAATTAATATAATTTCCCTCCCCAAAATGTTTCTCTGGATTTGCCCTTGATATATATATGTATATATATATATATATATATATGTATATTAATTACGATGTAATTCTTAATTCTTAAGCCGGCCCCCATTAGAAAAAATGCCTCAATTTTATGTAACGTTTGTAATACTTTAATATTTCCCCGACTTCCAAAAAGAAAAACGTTATACATTCGTTGCGTATTTTTTTTTTTTTTTCAATGTTTGTTCGCGTATAACTCAGAGAACAATTTTACTGTTTCTTTGTCCATTAGAAGGAGAGTACCATTAAACTTAGGTCCCACGTGAGTAATTATGAAAATCGGTTAACATAAATTGAATATTCGACACAAAACGAGAAATTTTTCTTTCTTATTACTTTTTATTAGTATAACAGAGGCGGTTGACTTAAAATTCTGTCAATTTGCAAAATTACCATGGAAATGTAACTTTATTACCGACTTCCAGAAAGAAAGAGGTTACACGTTCGTCTTTTTTTTCTTTTTTTTTCTTTTTTTACCTTCGTTCGCACAAACCTTTATGAAACGATTTAGAATTACGTTGTAAATTTTAATCATTTTATACAAAGCATAGAAGAGAAAGAGACAGAAATGTAAGCAAGATGGGTCAAGGAGCAGAGCCCCGTGCGAGGCTAGAATGGCCGAGTTTTTATGTATATATATATATATATATATATATAGATATATACAGGGAGTTCTGAAACTAATTTAAGAAATTTGTTTTACGCTATAAAGTTCATCAAAATGAACAAAAAAGTCCTAAGGGAAAAATCGTTTAGGCGAACAATTAATTAGTTATAATTAATTTAATTAATTCATTGTAATTAAAAAAATAAATATTTTTTTTTCTATGATTCAATATGTTTTGAAATAAAAATGGAGCATCGGCACATAGCAAAAGGGTTGTAAGAAGGCATTTGAATGAAGTCTTCCCGAACAGCAGGTGAATAGGGTGCCTCGGACCGATTGAATGGCCAGCAAGATCCTCTGGATTTTTTCTTGTGGGGTTATATTAAGGAAAAGATGTATTGTACACCTACCAGCACTCGAGACGACTGCATACAGCGGATCATCGCAGTGTTTAACTACATCTGACAAACACCAGAACTTCTGCAATAAACAACGTTACCCGAAGAGTTGAGTTGATGGTACAGTAAAATGGTCAACATATTGACCACTTGTTCTAGGCCATTGACAAATTATTGTAGACTTATACATTTACGATTACATTTAATACGTATTTTACTTCTTTTCAAATTTTACGAAATACTGATTTATAAAAAAAATATTTTTTCATTTAAATTGAATAATTAAATTAATTATAACTAATTAATTGTTCGCCAAAATAATTTTTCCGTCAGGACTTTTTTTTTTTTATTTTGACGAGCTTTATAGCGTAAAACGAATTTCCTGATATTAAGTAAAACATATACACATTAAACACATAAAATTTATTACTGAAATTAAAATTTAAAAATTAAAAATTTCTGACTAGTTTTGAACAGCTCGGTCCATCATATTAGTTTTAAAACAACCTGTATATATATATATATATATATATATATATATATATATATATATATATATATATATATATATATATATATATCAGTTACAATCCTCTAGTACTTTCAGTCTTGCGAAAAAGTACCAAAGTAAATTGAAATAAGAAGAAATGTGCCGCTATTTCTCTAAAATTTTTAATGTGGGTTTTTAATTCTCTTCTAAGTAATATATTTCATTTCTTTTTATTACAAGACGAAGACACTACATATGTATTAATCTGTATAGTTCTTAAATTAATGCTACTTAATAATCCTTTTTTAATTAATTAATTAATTAATTTATTTATTTATTTATTTATTTATTTATTTAAATTATTGTTTACATTGTTGCCATTACCATCGTGGTCTGCAGCAACAAAAAATCGATTACTTTTTAATTGATGTGATAGTTCATGCGTACACGTTTATCACTTTACATTGCCGAATGGATGAGTATTTCGAAACCAGTTCTTTTACTGACGAAACGCAAAATCTGAATACGTATCGAATTTCATTTGTTGCAATATTACTATTACAATTAATGAAATTGTCACCACTTAATTCAATTCCATTTCCGTGTGAAGTAGAACTGCTAGTAACCGTTTCTACTAAGTCTGTATCGATTTTATCACGACCAGATTTAATTAGCTCGCCATCTCTAGAGGCTTCCGTGAAAGGTCGACAGAGGGTAAAATACTGTAACCGCAGAAGAGAAAACCAGTACGAACAATTTCTTAAACGAATTATCGATGCACAGTGTCGTTTAATTAAATTAATTCAATTAATTTAACAATGTTCTTTTAATGCCTTTTTTTACAATGAAAATTACGATTTTGCTGTTCACTATAATTAACTCGAAAACCGTTCCGTATGATTGTAATAAGGATTTTTTTTCTTTTTTTATATTCAAGCTTTTCATTTGTTTTCATTTGTTCTCTATTTCAGGTAACTTTATCCATATCCATATTGATTAGTCTACATGTGTTTTTTTTATTGGTCGTTGAAATTATTCCACCAACGTCGCTGGTGATACCACTGCTCGGAAAATATCTCATATTTGCCATGATATTAGTTTCTATAAGGTAAGTGGTTTACGTTTAACATCTTATGCGAACAGACTATGAAAGCATATATGTAGATCCAGTTTTTTTTTACATGTATTTCTCGTTTCCCAATTCACAATAAATTTATTATGGGAAAAAATATATTTTACGGTAAAATTTTACAAACGTGAATGAAATATTAAAAAATTAATTATAACGTTTAATTATTATATACATATGTATGTATATTGATGTAAATCGATTTTTAGTTGATGTGCGAAGACAAATAAATAAAACAAAATAATAAAAAAACTATCTTGCGGGCGCCAGTGGCAAGGTAACGGCTTGCCACTACCGGAAAGCTCTGCCGAGCAGAGCTCTAGGCTTCTAATGAGGAAAAAGGAACAAACAATTACATGAAGAAATTCGAGAAAACCGCCGTTATAAATGCGTAACCGAAAAAGGAAATGCGGTATAGACTAATAAAAAAAAAAAATACACCAAAAAGACAAAATTTCGCTCAAAATTATGAAGAATGCCCGCGGAAATTAACAATGACTAGGGTAAAAACAGGTACACGTGACGGCGTGATCTTACGACAACAATTAAAAACGAAAAAAAATCATTACCGACCGAACACTGAAATAAACCGACTCTCTTTAATTTAATTCGACTATCGATTTCTAGTGCACAGCACGAACGAACGAAGATTTTCGGTACACGATGGGCTATTCGAAACGACATAGTCGAATCGCTGAAAATTACCCCGTACCTTATCAATTAATTCTAACGCCGATTTTTCTAGAACATTCTTATATTAATATGTATATATGTATATACATATATTGTGTTCTTAAACGGCCACTACCCTGTCTTTCCGGGATTTTATAAATTATCTTGCAACTCTCGTAGCTACACGCTCCGTACTTATACGTTTCGACGGTAAACGCGACCGCGATTTCCCCCGCGCAACCAGTTCGCTCCCGCAACACAGCCGACAGAACGGTTGCGTTCGGGATAACCAGGCTTCTCGGTCGAAATAGCTTCTCCGATCGTAATTCACCGTCATCTCTGCTGCCCGAGAAAACCTTGAAATATAAATGATATTAAAATCGAAATAATAATTTCTACATCGAACAGCATTATCAGAAATCGTATAAAACGTAATTAAAACACTACAGCTGCCGAATCCGTCTCAATATATATATATATATATATATATATGTGTGTGTGTGTGTGTGAGTGTGTACAATATTTTTTATATGTAAGTGTATAATATATGCATTACATGTGGACACAGAAAAAGTCGCATTTTCTAAAATATTTTGTACCTATACATACTGTTTCTTAATCAGTTAATAGGACGATAAAAAATATGAAATTAATCTGCTTGAAACATTTTTGGAAATATCTCCCATTTTCAACCAAAAAATAAAAGAAAAAAGTATATTAGTTAAGACAAACGCGATTTATCTACGATTTGAATTCGAAGGGAGCCTAAATCGTCCATCTTCAGATTCAGACCGCGTATGTGCTACGTTCGTCTTTGCTAATATGTTTTTTCCGGGCCATATCGTTTCGGTCTCATTACATTTTGGCTTCGTAACGTTTTGGCCTCGCTAAAATTTAAGCCTCAATTTCGAAATAAATTCAGTTTGGTGTTAGTGTGTTTTGAAATTTTTAAATTAATATTATATTTAAGGTGTCGAATAATCATTGAATTTAAAAAAAAATAAATACCTGCGAAATTTTACTTAATTTTCTTACAAAAAATTAATTAGCGGTTTTTAATACCTTTTTTTTTATTCATATATCGTTTAAAAGATGATCTAACGTTAAATTAAAAAATACTTCGAAATAGAATGAGACCGAAACGATACGAGGCTGAAACATAACGAAGCCGAATAGTTGAGACTAAAAAAATAGAGACTCTGTTTTTTCAAATTTTTTTTTAAGCTAAAAATTGAAAATTTCCAAAAACATTTCTAGCACGCTGATGTTGTTTATGTTAATAATTATTTATTTTATCTCGGTTAAGAAAGAATTTGCGTATATCAAGGAAACTTAATGTAATAATCTAATTAACGGTAAAAAAACAAATTATGTTCTAATGCAGGAAAAACTGAAAGAAAAAAACAATTGTTACCTACGAATTTGTTGTTTTTTTTAGAATTAAGGAAATAAATGTTAACAAAAAAAAACACAAAAACATAAATATTTTGATTAGATTATTTTGCTTATTCAACTATGCTCAGTAGGACGGTTCCCTTCTCACAAACTGTTTAATATAGCTAAAAAAATCAGCGAACTGAAAATCGTTTCACAGATCTTCTTTAATTCTGGCTTACATTATTTATCCATGGTTTCTTGATTTTCCACAACTACGCAGCTCCATTATTTCCTCTCTCTCTGCCACCTTCGTTTCAACTATAGTCAGCTTCCTGTTTTTCTTTATTGCTTTTCCATAATGGTACCTTCTCTTTTTGTCTCCTCTACATCAATAACTCAGTCTCGTGCGATTTAGATCACACTTTTTCCGAATGCTCCTTGTTATCATCTGAAGGAGCAACACACCACTTAGAACTGTTGTTATTATCTATGCTCTATACTGTGTGCACTGTTTATTCTTTGCAACTGCAATTTCGATCTCATCTTCTTTTCACTGCTCTCCCTTA
Organism: Icerya purchasi; assembly: GCA_039619475.1. Lineage (NCBI taxonomy): Eukaryota > Metazoa > Arthropoda > Insecta > Hemiptera > Monophlebidae > Icerya > Icerya purchasi. The sequence goes on from CM077116.1 coordinate 422,098,611, forward strand.
TCCGTTGCTTTGTTGCTCGTTTCTTCCTGCCCCGTCTATAAGTGGTACGTTTCCGCTGTACTACTTTTATTCTTGTTCTTTTTATTCGTTCTTGATATTCCCGGTCATCACCCAATTTCCTATTTTTTGTTACTTTATTTCTCCAGGTTTTTTGAAAGATATTTTTCTTCATGACCTAAACGTCCCACTTCCAGCAGTTCAAAATACAAACAGTAATGGTTTGTTCCATAGAAATCAATAAGGAAATCGTTACGCAAAGGAAAGTTATAAATGCGCTTGAATGACAATTGTGTTTGCGCTCGTTGCTGAAATTGTAACTATATTTAAAACCACTTTGAGAATTTAAATTCTTCAATGTTGTTTACGGACGCACCATTTTCGAAAGACAAGTTCTCTTATTTTGAAATGATTTGTGATTTAAAAAAGATGTAAAATTTTATTTTACAAATAAGAGGTAGATTTCCATTTGGTAGCAACGCATCTTATCGTTATCAGGTTGCAGATGAAATAACTGACGAGCAACTGTACAGATTAACTACTCGGTGTATTAAATAATTGAAAGAAACGTTCGAGTTTTATCAAAAATTAAATATTAAAATTCAACATCACACCTCATGCAGATTATCACTTATTCGACTTAGAATAGTGGATTATCGCATCAGAAACACAAAGAATTTTTCAGAATTAACTTCGGCTGCCAAAAATTAGTATTGCGGACTGTCACTTCCCGGTGGCTACAAAAAGCACAGCAAAATAGCTCCCTGAATTTTCCACGCATCACCTCATTGTCCGCTGCCATTGTTTAGCTGTGGGGGGTGATCGGTAAATTTTAAATAAAATACATCTATAAACGGAACTTAAATGTCTCTACACTTCTCTTACTGGCGGATCCGATCAATTTATCTTCTAAATCACTACATTATTGAAGATATTTACACTTTCCGTTATATGGTGATTTCGCAATGTTAACACGTTCCTTTTTCAGACAGTACTAACATAAAGGGATAAAATCGAATATTCGAGGGAACCTAATTTATAGTCTTAGAGTAATGTATGTTTTTGAAAAACTCCTCGTTATAACTTTACCTTTAAAATCTAGTTTAACCTCTAGCGCTAATGGTTTTGTTTTCGGGTCTGCCTAAGGGAATTTCTTGTTTTTAAATATATTAATTTAGGTAGTAACCAATCATCACTGTGCAACAAAAGAAATCGTATATAACCATAATTGTTTACTAATCGATTAGTGTTTCTCACCAATTCGAATTTTTCAAAAATAAAATATCGCACTACCGCCATTTAACAGGGTAATTCCCCGTTTCGACTAAAAATTAAACGGCATAAAAAAAATTATAATAATAATAATAATTGAAAAAACTTAACTTGGCAACACTGACATGTTTCGTAAAGAAAAAAAAAAAAAAAAGAAGAAGTTAAAAAAGCGGTTAAAGAAGCAAAAATGAATGACAAATAGTGCAATAGGAAAGTGTACACATGCTAATAATTTTGGACGCGCGGCATCACAATTGTCAATGCTTGATGGTAGTGTAGGAAAAACAATAGCCCAAAACTTCTCCAATGAATAACTCCATCTCCGATATTTCAAATCTGATCTTTCATTTCTCAACATGCCGCAAATCACCGCATCTGTACACCAACTGGTTTATATTGGCCTACTATGAAGCTGCAACATGCTGTGATTTCGGTTCATGCAGTGGTTCTTAACCGGGTGGTCCGCGGACCACTGGTGGTCCCTGGGAGCACTCAAAGTGGTCCGCGAAGCCATCCTAAAAATATTATAGGTATAAAAGTAGTTAACTTCATTAAAAAGAGTGCACTTAATACTCGTCTCGTCAAGTAATTGTGCGCTGATATGAACTCTGAACGCAAAACTCGGGTTTTCCATACGGAAGTGCATCGGCTTTCCAGAGGAAATATGCTGTCAGGGTTGTACGAACTGAAAGAGGAAGTACAAATATTAATAACTAACAAGGAGAACAAAGAGTTTTGCTGGATCAGTTCTGCAAGTCCAAATTTCAAATGTGTTTTGTTTATTCGGTTGATTTTTTCGCGCAACGAAATAAATTGAACCTTAAACTGCAAGGGTCATGAAATTTGAAGTTGTAGGGCGCAAGCAATAAATTTGCATATGAAGATAAAATTAGTGAATTTATCACTAAAATCGAGCTATGAATCGACAAGGTTGGAAGCAAAAATTCTTCTGTGTTCGATACGCTGAATCGAACTATTGACAAGCAGCGTGCTGAGATTATTAAAGGGGAGAAATACAAAAGAACATGATGATACTTGATTTGAAAAAATTTTAAAAGTGAATTCAGTCACTATTTTCCTGACTACTGTGAGGACGAAGGTGTTCGGAAAGTGATCAACGTTTCTGAGGTGCCTGATGAAATTCAAGAAAAAGTGATCGAAATGCAACACAATAGTAACTTGAAAGAGATATATTTGCGGCAGGAATTAATTTTCAACATATTTTTTTTGGACCAAAAAGCCAATTTCTTTCCCAAAGATTCAAGAAATTGCTGTACGTTACTGAACTTTGTTACCATCGACATATCTATGCGAGCAGCGGTTCTCGGCGCTTTTGATAATTAAAAGCAAGCACCGAAATCGGTTGGATGCCAGTGCCGGCATGTGTTTGGTTTTGAGTAACCAAGGATTCAGAAGTTAGTAAAAGGTATGCAGTCACAGAAATCGCATTAAAATAATATATTCACCACTATTCCCTAAAATTTTCGTAAAAAAAATTAAAATACTGTTGGCTTTGAACAATTTTATGCGTTTCTTATTTATAGATCGATAGAACAACCCTTTATTTATTTACATTTACTGTATATTAACTCCAAACAGTTGGTGGTCCATGGGAGACAGAAATTTTGTCAAATAACCACTGCTCTAAACGAAACTGTTCTTCAATCGTTAATGTCTTGTAAATTGTCACTCGCATACGAAACAAAAATTCCGAATCACTTTAGTGTAATAATGAGTGTATCACGCGTAAAAAAAATAAAATGTTTTTTAGAAGAAAAAAAAAAAAGTACCCATACTTAACGACTTATTGTCAAGAATTTAATAAAAATGCGCTAAAAAGTAAAAAATAATTACTCCCGATAAGAAAATACATTTCAGAGTAGTGTGATATTATCGTAATTCTTATACAACATTAATACATTAATTAGAGTAGGCGTCATATTACACATCAAGACCGTATCTTGGGGAGGGTTTTCAGGGTTCAAACCCCCTCCGAATTTTTTTTTTTTTTTTTTTTTTTTTTTTAAATTGTTATTGTACTACAAACTGGCCATCTAGGCCATTTAACAATATTCTTAACAGGGAAATATTTAGCATGAAGGGAGTAATACCCAATAGTACCTACCCGACCCTCCGAAATGTCTGCGAAATAATAACTGCATGAATTAAACGGACCGAAATTCAGAATATACTTTTCTTCAATTTTTGACAAAAGGGGAAAAGAAAATTGAAATTTTTATGAATTCTATGGAAACGGACTATTGTTTATTTGTTTTTATTGTAGTGTTCAAATATTGCATATACAATAATTGACTATAAGGCTTTAATGTTCTAATTTCATGACAATACACACACACACACACACACACATATATGTATTAATTACAACGTAATTCTTAGGCTACCCCCCATTCGAAAAAATGTCCCAGGAAAAATGTCCCAATTTTATGTAACGCTAAATGTCCCAATTTTATGTAACGTTTGTTATATTTTGTAGGATTTTTGTTATTGTTATTTAAAAAATGTCACAATTTTATGTAATGAAATATGTAACGAAAAATGTAACGAAAAAATGTCTTAATTTTATATAACGGAAGTTAAATGTTAGAATAGGATTTTTGTGGTTATGTTATTTTTTGTGTGTTGATGCCAGTAAGAATTACGTTGTAAATTTTGATCATTTTATACAAAGTATAGAAGAAAAAGAGACAGAAATGAAAGCAAGAGGGGTCAAGGGGCACAGCCCCTTGCGAGGCCAAAGTGGCCGAGTTATATATATATATATATATATATAAATAAATATTTTCGTAACCCCTCTCGAAATTTTGGTCTAGATACGGCCCTGTTACACATTAAAAGAATAATTAAAAAACTGTATTAAATATTCATTAAACCGTTTCCAGGTGTTGTAATTTTACTTTAGTGTCTACTGTAATAATTATTAATGTCGTATGAGAATTACGATAATATCACTCTAAATGACGTCACTCTGAAATGTACTAGGGTGGTTCAAATATAAACCGGAATTTCGTCATAAAAATTTTTATTCTATACTTACAGTGCTCATATTTTTTTACAATTTTTCGAGATAACCCCCCTCGCACGCTACGCACTTTTTCCACCTCTCCGGCAATTTTTTTATTCCTTTTTCGTAAAAATCTCGCGGCTTGTCACATAGCCATTTGCGCACGAACGATTCCACCTCATCGTTGCTGTCGAAACGTTGTCCACCAAGTGCTTCTTTCAACGGGCCAAACAAATAATAATCACAAGGCGACAAATCTGGACTGTAAGGAGGATGTTCAAGTGTTTCCCAGTCCAATTCGGCCAATGTCTCCATCGTTTCCCAACGAGTGAATTTCTGTTCAAAATTCAGAAGTCTTGGCACCCATCTGGCTGCAATTTTGCGATAACCTAGCCGGTCATGAATTATTATTGTCTCAATACTACCTATGCTGATGCCCAATTCGTCGGTCATATCGCGTACACGGACGCGTCGGTCAGCCAAAATGAGTTGTTCGATGGCTTTGACGTGTTGTAATGCTGGTTTTTGGGCGCCGCGCATATGGTATGTTTGACACCAGTTCACGTCCTTTTCGAAACGCGGAACACCACTCGTACACTTGAGTTTTGGAGAGACACTCATCGCCGAACTGTTCGCGTAATTTTCGGTAAATTTCCACGGATTTTACGTCGTCTTTGACTAAAAAACGAATAATGATGCGTTGCGCAACAGACACTGGTACTTCTTTTTCACTCATGGCTCTAACTACACTAAAAAGTGACGTTACGCCGTTCTAATTGCTCTACATAACAAACCGGTCTAACTGCCCGTGCAACCACTTTTTCCACAATGAATTTTTCGCGCGTTTATTTAAAAATTCCGGTTTATATTTGAACCACCCTCGTATTTCTTGTCGGCAGTAATTATTTCTTACTTTTTAGTGCATTTTTATTAAATTTTTAACAATAAATTTCTAAATATCGGTACACTGCTTTTTTTTTTTTTTAAATAAAACATTTTCGTTCATTAATTTTTTAAATACGCACTTCCTGCTTCATTTTACCCGGGGAGGAAAAAAAGTCCTCTCTATTTGTTTTCTAATAAGGAATTTAGATAAAACTGGCTTGCGCGTCATTTTCAATTTGTTATAAAAGCATTCGCTTGTAAATTCTTTGAATTATTTTTCTTTCTTCCTTTCTGGAACTCGGTATTTCAACGTGCATACCGCGCCAAATATCAACGAGGCTTCTATATACTGACTGCAAAAAGGGGGGGGGGGATTTCAGGAACTCGCACTGCATTTCGAATTGCAGTTATTCTTTATTGAAGTTGTCGTTTTACATGTTTACATTAAATAGTTTTAACGGAATTTCTTTCCCGTCCTGCATATGCTGCACCTATTAAACGTTTTTTAATATTGGTTTTTTTCGAAAGAGAAAAAAAACTTTAATAGCGGAATCGAAGAGCATAAAAAATGCCGAGTTTTATACTTTTGCTTAATGACCGCGGAATCCCGTTTAATACTTCTACCTCGCTGTGAATTTCGACAATTATGACACGACGTTTCCAATGCCAAATCATCCGTACGCTTGCCTGTTCTTTTTGTTTGTTTTTTGTTTTTCTACCGAACAAACGAAATCCTCAATTTAGGTGAAATGATACCAAACCTTCCCCATAATTTTAAATGCTTCTCCCCTGGATTCGCAATTCCCTTTTTTCGGTAGGTTATTTTTTTAATTTACAATTTTTACTATAACGTTCATTACAGGCACCATTCAATTTAGTTTTTGCTTTCCTGTATTTTACGGCCATATTAGATTAATATTTTCATAAACTTTAACCTTAATTATCCCATACTATTATGCAATTGAATTTTTCTTACGATATAATATCATTTCTTTCACGATAAATTCATTAAACTCTTTAAACAGATTTGTAACTAATTCTGTAGCGTAGAAGTTATTAAATATACCTTCTATAAACAATTATTTAATATTAAATTACTCGACGGGTTTCGAAGACAAAGCTTCATGATCACGGAAGTTATTATAATGTATAAATTTAACAAAAAGACGATGACTGAATAAAAGACAAAAAAAAAAAAAAGAAAAAATCGTACAGCCCGTTCTATAGTAGCTAGATAGTTAAAAAGAGAAAAAAAAGTATCGCATAACGGTTAAAATTATATATATTTTTTATGGGTTTTTAAATAATTGCTCCTCTTTTTTATATTTTTTTAATACATGTAATTTTTTTTTGTTATCTGCAATGGTACTTTTAAATAGTTCTCTTTAATTAGTAAAACTATTGTTTCGCTTTTTTCCTCCGCAGAAAATGTTTCTTTGGTAGTGCTTAGGGTAAATTTATTTAATTCTTTTAAAAATTTTTAATTAATAATATAACCCGGTAGATTAGTGTTATGTTTAACATTTTTACGATCTTTCATGTTAGTCACTCGGCAATATTACACATCACAATAAATAATGACACAGGAAGAACAATCATTTTCGCGCCAGTTAAACTCCTAATAATTAATAGAACTCACTTTTTTAAAATTAAGTAATAATGCGAAGAATGTCCTTCTTAGAAGCGCCTCGCGGCTACGAAACTCGTCTAAGGTTGACGCTAATAATCTAAAGTTTACGACGAATTTCTAAATTGTTTCATTCGTAAATTTAACTAATTTCCGATGATTGCGCTCTCTTGATTGTTGTTTTCGAATAATTCAAAATGAATTTTTAAAGCATTTGCTGTTCGCGATTACGGTGAATTCAGCACCTTAATTAGTTTTAGTGAAATAATGTTGGAACTAAATAATAATCCGTTGAACTTACATTAAAGAATAACATTCAATTTAAGAAGAAAGTGAAAGTATAAATGAATAATGATATGTAGTCGGTAATTCGTCGCTTCGTGTCTGGTCGCTCGATAAATCCTCGGTCAGCAACATCGGAAATCTGCAATTTAACTAATTGCCTCGGATGAAGCAGCGTGTGATTTATAGGGAACATCGAATGATATTAGTTGTTAATATTCAGAGCCGGTTCGCGGTCGGATTGTGTAAATTGTGCAACAGAGCAGCCTCATCAGTAATGTTGCCTACGTCAACATTTAATTAAAAGCTAAATGGGGCTGCATTGTCGTCGACTAAGTGAAGCTGCGAGACATTTTGGCGGGCGAGGAAAAATGTTTACCCTCTTGTTTTTGGCGGGAACAGCAATTCGCGTTAATTTACTTGCCATGCATCTCGTTTGTCAGCGCGCTAAATTTCATTATTCTCCTAACGGCATTTCAGCGCAAGTCGAAAATAGCACACCGCAAACACATGTCGAAGTGTAAATTAAAATTTTTCCCGTCGCCAACATCGGTCTACTGCCAGCCCGAGCTCCGAAGCTTTTGTCATTCACTACAATTCACTTTGGCCCCTAACTAATCCGTTAGGCGCGAGCCTAATTCTAGGTCTTTCTATCATTCCCCGTCGGTCCTTTTATAAAATAAATACCTTTACAAAACTTACACGAGTTTTCGCTTTTTGGTTGCTTTGGCACTTTCTGGTTTAATTTTGGAAATAAAGTTATCGAACCGACTAGACGAACTGTCCCCATCTGCAAGCTGTGTACTTTTAAAATATCCTTATCCTATCCGGAAACTGCTTTTTAAGGTTAAACGTCACTTTAACTATATACTAATAGAGGGCATTTAAAAAAGCTCATTGAGTATTTTCTAAAGGTGAGATGAGCAGAAGGTAATACTCGTTTTTTTCTGAGGTTTTTTTTTTCTATTTAAAAAAAAAAAAAAAAAAAAATCAATGTAAGGGACTGGCTAAATAAGCGAAACAACCGGAGGAGCTTTAACTTAAAAGTATCATTAAATTCGTATCGAAATAATCGGGAAAATTTCATTCAATTACCATATAACATATGGAATACTAAAAAATTTTTTTGAAAGGAGCCTGAAAATTTATTATTACTGCCATTATTATCAACATTACTAAATTATATCTCAATTAAATTTGTTTTTAATACATGGTTTATTATAACTTTACGATCAAATATGTGATATTAATATTACCATTAAAACTGGTTCATTGCAAGAAAATAGTTACTTTACATTTTATTATTATACGCAGTGATAAAAGATAAACACAATTATTAATTATTTATTTAATAGAATATAAAACGCATTAAAAAATTTAACAAATTATTATGATCGATTACTTTCGTATACACAGAATCGATAATCATGGCATTAAAATTTAAAAATTAAACAAGCAGTTTTTACAATAACGTATATACATTAATCGGCTTTAACAAATGTGTCGTAAGCAGTATGATGGTTAAAATATGTGAAATGAAATTTAATTTTAAACAACATTATAATCGTAAATAAATAGGAATATGAAATAAAATTAAATTACATTGAAATATTATAATAAAGTATGTTATAAATGCATTGAACTTGCATAAATGTTTTTTTTTTTTTTTTTTTATATGAAACAACAGATACCTAATAATCATGTTATTCTTTTACTTCTTATCGGTAACGCTAGAACATTAGTACTATAATTAAATTTACTAATTTAATAAACGAAATACAGAAAGAAGAGAAGAAGAATAAAAAAAAACCTTTCTCACCGACTGCTGGTAGGACAAATATTTACAACATAGAACCGATTATGAATACAACTATATACAGTTTTATTACACAAAATAACGAGACAAGTATCTGTCTCGCCTGCCATTTATGCAAAAACATGAACGTGACGAAAAACACACCGTATGTAAATGAGAATTATGAAAAGAATGCTAAACAATTTTTTTTTTATTTTTTTTTTTTTTTTTTTTGGAATTGTCGTTCAAAAAAATCCTTTATAATACTTACAAATTGCTGTAAAAAATTACTGAAATATAAATGAAGCAATTTCTTTTTTTCACTGTTCTCACATCAACTTCGACAACATTATGATTATTACATGTATTACAGAGGAATGATTCTACTTTTTTTTTTTTTTTTTTTTTCATTTTACGGCAAATATTTAAAATTAAAACAAAAATGTATGTTGTTTTACATAAATTAAGTAAAAATAAATAAATAAACCTTTATTAAGCAAATTCTTAAACTATAAAACAAAATGATTAATATAAAAAAAAAAAAAAAAAGCTAAATATGTATTAAATTTCCATGGCCCATGGTGCGCAAAGGTTTTCTGTAACCTCTCCTACTCGATCCTGTCTGCAGCTACTCTTTAAAAATTTTCGTTAAATAAAAAATTACTAAAATATCATCCCACCACCTTGTTAGCTGACGACCCTTTTTTTCTTTTATAGTGAGCGAGGAACCACAAAGTGGCCCTATTTTATGTCCAATAAATGCGATCGCATCTATGATATTTTTTTAACTTTTGTTTTATCAATTTGAGTGGAAATTTATCTTTTTTCTTAACATTTTTTTTCCCCTACTAGCGCCCATGTACCATTTTTAACTGTAGTGATTATTACAGTACATGAGCCACAGTGAAAAGGCTACACTTCATAACTTACCTAGTAAATTGTTGGCTCTAAGAAACACGAGTATCATTTATATGCGCGTCGGGTCATTTGAAAGGATAGTTGAAAGTGGAACACCGGTAAAAGCGGAATTGTAACAGATGTTCCATCGAAGGATAAGAAGAGTCGGAACAGAAAATGTGTGTGAGGATAGAGTACCTTCAAGTATATTGTTGTGTGAGACCGCCGTATGCCCAACCCGCAACCGATTTAACACAGCATATTCCATATTCTCAACGCGTAAGGTAAAGGGAAGAAAACTATGGATCGGCTGTAAATTTTATGCTTTTCATAAAAGATGGTTTGCCACTGGCTGATTCTCTCAGCCATCATACGTTCATGGAAATAAACCTTCGTTTTGCATATTGATAGCGCTGCTAACGACACTAATGCAAGCAGAGCTGACTTGGACGCCAAGTCAACTCGCGCTCGTTGCCTTGAAGTCCCATATGACTCGGCAGCCGCAAGAGCATTTAATACGGAACATTCGACCGTATATTGTGTTGCCTTTATTTTATTAATTATTTTTGAAATCAATATATTACACTCGCCATTTGAACATTAAATAAAAGCCGAAATTGAAATTTAAAAGATCATTCGAAACTTGTCAGTGTTACACCATTTTATTATAACACTGACAAGTTTAGAACGCACATTTTCATTTCAGTTTCGACTTTTATTTACCGCTTGAATTGTATTGAGTATTCACTTGTTGTAACACATTATGTTAGGGCAACATAATGTTTATGATAATATCCCTTAATTAATGTACAGGCAGAAATTATATTGATCTCAGCAAAAATGTACGTGCTAAAAAACGGGTCACCTTCAGGACTATTTAAAAAAGAAAGATAATTGAAGCGTAGAAATTATGCCAACTGACCGCACGTTATTGCCGGAATTTTGATAAGCGCTGAAAAATATTACCAGTAACATACAGGCAAGAAAGTTGACATCATTTCTATATATTAATTAATTTTTCCGGCAAAGTCCCGATGACCTTTTTTTTTTGGAAGGGTTTTGTAATTCAAGGACTTACCAAATGATATTTAATTGCAACATCTAAATGAAGTTTCCCTTCTTTTTTTTTTTCATTACTTTTAGAAACTGATTTTTATTTCGTAGCCATTTCTCTTTTCGCAAAAGATACGGAGCGGGTGATTATGATTTTTCATAGATATAGATGCAAATCTGTTCTTTTCTGGAAGCACAGATAAAAGCTGTAATAAAGAAAAAAGTACTACGAAATGTGAAATAGTTTCGACAGTGCAGTATGCTAAGGCTTACATTCTTTGAACATTCAGACACGTCACTGGTACCTCTTTAACTTCGATCCTCGTTAATTTTAAAAGCCAGAGGAAATGTAATTGTAAAATATAATAACAGGATGAGATTGACATTCCGCACAAAACCAAGAACTGATAATTCACCGAAAAAGGAACAGTTTTGCGTCTATATCTATGAAAAACCGCAATCAACCGCTCCGTATCTTTTGCGAAAAGAAAAATGACTGCGAAACGAAAGTCAGTTTCTAGAAGTAATGAAAAAAAAAAAGAGGAAACTTCATTTGGATGCTGCAATTAAATATTCTTTAGCAAGTCCCTGAATAAAAAATCAGTTCTTAGTTTTGTGCGGAATGTCAATCTTAAACTGTTATTATATTTTACAATTACATTTCCTCTGGCTTTTTAAATTAACGAGGTTAAAGAAAGAGGTGCGACAATGTAAGTCTATACTGCACTGTCGAAACTATTTTACATTTCATTGTACTTTTCTCTTTATTACAGTTTTTATCTGCGCTTCTAGTACCGCTTGGGAAAAATGTCTTAATATTCACTTTTCACTACTGACTGACTTTTGCAGTCACCAGGTCGAAAACTACTTTTTAATCTCTTTCAATTCGTCAATCATCTTAGAGAGTTATTTCCTCTTTTGACACGCTCTTTTTTTTTTTGTTTGTTTTTTAATTCTTCAATTGCATTTCGTGCTCCTTCTTCTTCTTTAGTTCACTGCTGAACGAAGGCCTCCCCCAATTTTTTCCAAACGCTGCGATGTGCTCTTTCTTGCCAGTTTGCTCAAAATTCATCTTTCCATCGTATTCTCGGTCGTTCTAACGGTCGTTTGCCATCAGGTTTTAATGGTGTTGCCGCACTTTCTCTAGCCACATGCCCGCACCATCTCTCCATTTGTATTTTTAATGATACGTACTACATCTGTCACTTTCGTTGTTTCTCGGTTACGCCTCTTCGTCCATTTGACCTTCAAAGTAATCCCCAACATAAATCTTTCCATTTTTCGTTGATTAATTCTTAGTTTTTGTTCCATCTTTTTTTTCTTGTTAATACACATGTTTCGCTAGCATATGTCAAAACTGGCACTAGTCAAACACTCTTTTTTTCAGACTTAGGGGTGTGTAGTGTCTTTAAGCATATTCTTAGATTTTTTCAAAATGCCATCCATGTTAATTGTATTCTTCTGGATATTTCACCTCCTAAATCATTTGTTCCTTTAATCAAAATAAATGAATTTATCTACAATTTCCAATTTCTGTATGTTTATACGCATGTCACTGTATTTATCCATTACAAGTTCACATTGCACACGTATTTAGTTTTATTTATATTTATTTTAAGCCCTATTTCTGCGCATTTACCACCGACTATCTGTATCATTACTTGTAATTCTTTCAAGCTATTTGCAAATAGTACAGTGTGTTGTACGCGTATAAGAGGTGTGTTAATATTTCCGACCTGTATACCTGCATTTTCCCACTTAATCGTTCCGACATTGTCTTGAAGTGCGGCTGTGATCGTGCTTCAGGTGGTTCGAAATCAAAAGGATTCTCAATTCTTTCGTATTTCATCTCGCCTACTTTCTTTATTTATGTTACCTTTGCATCTTTATTTTAAATATTTCCAAAGAAATCATTTCCCGTTACTGAAAACAATCTCTGATTGTAAAAGTGATGCTGTGCTCTGTAGAGTGGTATTTAGAACACCGAAAACAAGAGGCTCATTGTTGAAATTGAGAAATGTAAAATACCATTCAACCGAATGCCGATAAATCTAGTTGTAACTGTTGAATTTAAAGCGAATAATTCACCAACAGACTTGTTACGTCGTCTCAGTTGCTTAATTTCTTTTTACCTATATGTAGTCCGCAAGATCCACGTCTATTCGGATACGTTTATAGTTAAAAAAACCGTGTGACTAGGCCGCAGTATCGTAGTTTGAAAAACCGAGAGCCCCGTGTGAAGATATATAGACAATGGAACACAAGATGGCGATAAGTTTAGCGGGTATATAATAAATATGTAGCATATTTAAGAGTGTTTGAAAAATTTTGTACACTTTTGCGAAATTTTTTGAAATTTCGAAAGTTTTATTAAGGGAAGTATTATTAAATTTTAGAGAAAAAATGATTTTTTACAAAAAAAAATAAATACCGCACTAAAAAATAAAAAATAATTACTCCCGATAAAAAATATATATCAGAATAATATACCTTTAAAGGTGATATCGTAGTTCTTATACAACATTAGTACCTTAATTAGAGTTGACATCAAATTCATATTAAAATAATAATTAAAAACTGCATTAAATGTTCATTAAATTGTTCCTAGATATAGTAACATGAATTTAATGCCAACTCTAATTAAGGTACTAATGTTGTATAAGAATTACGATATCACCTTTAAGGGTATATCATTCTGATATATATTTTTTATCGGGAGTAATTATTTTTTACTTTTTAGGGCATTTTTAAATTTCTATAATAAACCGCGAAGTCGGTATTTTTTTTTTGTAAGAAAACATTTTATTTTTTACTTTTTAGTGCATTTTTATTCAATTGAATTGAAACATTTTAATAAAAACGGATATTTCCACGGTAAAAACATCAAAAGCTACATTTCCATGGTAATTTGGCGAATTTATAGTATTTTAAGTGAATAAATCTAACCCGACGGTGAAAACACAATAATGAATGAAAAGCATCCAAAAAGCTTCAATCTCTCGCATTATTAAGGATAACTCAAAAACTATCGGTCAGATCTTGATCAAATTTAAATGGGACCACATGAGAAACACCACCTTTCAAATAAAAAAAGAATCATCAAAATCGGTTCATCCAGAAGAAAGTTCTGAGGTAACACACATAAAAAAATAAATAAAAAAAAATAAAAAAAAATAAAAAAAAAATACAGTCGAATTGAATACCTCCTCCTTTTTTGAAGTCGGTTAAAAAAGTAATTACGTTACTGCAATATGAAAAGTTTTGACTTCTTTTAGGGACAAAGTTGAAATGTATACTTTAATTTGTAAATTAATACAGTAGTAGCATAAAAATAAATTTAAAAATGAACACAATTAAAATTATTATAAAATTTAATTAAAGAATACGTGGTGAGAGAAAAGTGTCCGCGTGAATAAAATCCTGTTTTGTCGGTCGGGAAGTGGATACGCAGTCATCGCAGAAATGTCCACCCTATTAGTAAAAATTAATAGTGATCGGTCGTGGAGATGACAAAGGAAGAAAGATCCGAGGAGACATGGCCAAAAGGATTGTGAAAATCAGCCAGTCGTCGTGTACCTTTGGTCAGAGTAATTTTTAGTCAGCACCTTTCTTTTAACGTCCTAGTGAAGAAGACGGTTTCTTAACGTTTTCGTTAACTATAATAGCTTCAAGGAAAACAGTAACTTTTACATAGCGAAATAGTAAAATCGCTGAGCAATACAGAGAGTGACAAAAGTGTAAACAAATCTTGTAGTCAAGTCTCACCAAAGTTGTATCCCCCCGTGACTATATTAACAGAATTATCGTTCGGTCGTAGATCTGGAAGTTGCCAACAGCGGCGTTTTTATTCTACCGCCGGTATGATACGTACAATTTACATTATATAATTAATTAATCCTTTTTTTCCCGTGTTAATTTTGTAAATTTATTATTTGTGTCTTTTCAGCGGCCGGGGTCGATAAAGAAAAATTAATGTAGGAAATTGGAGTAATGTAAATTTTAAAAGTTGATAAAATGTTCTTTTTCATAATTTGAATAGTAACATTAAAATAATTATTAACTCGATATTACGTCCGCGGTATTAACGTGACCATGGGTCCTGGGAGTTTAGTGAAACGGGAAATAATGTTACAATGCCAGCGACGAATATAATCGTTTATGTATAATTAAAAATCGTAATCAGAAAATCAAATCTGAAACGTGAAATGTGACATTTCCAATAAACTAGAAAGTGTAAAAGAAACTTGTAAAATGACGAATAGTAAAGCCAAATTTAACTCATGCGTATATGACATATTTTGAACGGCGGAGAGCTGTAGTCTACGACCCGTTAAATACGGGCTACCGCATAAATAGGAAAAATCTTCATGCAAAACAATTTTTCCCTTTTTTTTTGGCGGGGCGCGAGGCTTTTGACAGATTGTTAATATTAACTATCCTCATTTGCTTCTCATTGCTAGCGGAATTCTTAAGTACATGTCACAAAAATCTCTGTTAATCTTTCATGCCGAAGTTGTTATTGCAAAGGAACGTCATCGTGAAATGAAGTTCCTTTTTTTATCTGCGACTAGAAGGAATATTTTTCGTATTAATAAGGCAGAGCCTTTTCTCCGTTCACGATTACATCTGTATTCGTAGTGTTTAGTAGCTCCTCTCCTGTATTTTAAAAAATGCGAAACTATATCTCGTCGTCGTCACCTTAATTATGTGACACATAAAAATAGAAAAACGTTTTCGCGATGATTTAAACGGCATATTTTTGTATTTGTAACGCTTCCGTTTTTGCTTCTAGGCCCGGCCATAAACGCTTTTTCGCTTCAATCAAAAAAAAAAAAAAAATCAACATTTACAAATTTTAATAAATATTCTAAAACTGCGGATACGAAAAATTGATTTTATCATTGACTAGAAATTTTGTGTTGAAAGAA
This sequence comes from Icerya purchasi, assembly GCA_039619475.1. Taxonomy (NCBI): domain Eukaryota; kingdom Metazoa; phylum Arthropoda; class Insecta; order Hemiptera; family Monophlebidae; genus Icerya; species Icerya purchasi. Next base: position 422,114,372 of record CM077116.1, read on the forward strand.
GTGTTCTAATTTAAAAGTGTCGCTTGCAAAAAAATTAATCCAACTATATTAATTTCTAAATATGTGCCAGCGCTGATTTTTAGCGAAATGAATAGGTATAAATTCAACAACAAAAGTCTTTTTAATCGTAATTAATACCAACATAAACATCATGCTCGATTTAATGAGGATTTTCTGTTGTTTCGCTACCTGCAAACTCCAACAAACTGGTTTAAAGTTTTTACCGCGCCGGTCCAATTTTAAAGATAACACAATTTGTGACTATGCTTAACCAGAGAAATTTCCATTTTCATAATACTTTTGCACGTATATTCCTTCTTCTCGCATGGATGTGTCCAATGGTTAGGGATCATTTCGCAAAATTGTCACACAAAAATGCGCGGCCCGTTAATCTCTCATTTATGCCTACACTGTAGTAAACATTTTATTCAATTTGTCATCAACACCTTGAGTAGTATTCATGATGGCTGTTTTACGCACCGTCCAAAAGATATATCCATGCCGCAATGCCGGTATAAAAGAGACGAAAGTACTGGTTTTATTTCGACATGGATATGCCTCTTGGCTTGGCATTAGTACAAGCGTGTTATTCTTATTTATATTTGCACCCTAGTGTAAACATTTCAATTTGTGATCAACGGTTTCATGTTTTTACTAAAACGAAGCGCGCAGTTGTATCACTACGCACCATCCGAGAGACATTGTTCTGTATCAGAGATAGGGAAGTCTTGGTTTAATTATCAGCGATATAGGGAAGTCTTATTTTAATTATCAAAGATATAGGGAAGTCTTAATTTAATTATCAGATACGGAAGTCTTGATTTAAATTTTTTTTTCCCAATCAACGACTTCCCTGACTTCACCGTTGTTTCTTGTTTAGTGGCCGTCGTTTGTTTCGTTTCGCTCTCGTCGCTTGGCCGCATTTTTGTCCTTTATAAATATTCCAATTGTGACTGTAGGCGATTTGATTTTCCATTTCTTTAACATTCAAACTTTCTACTTCATATTGCGCTTTTCAAGATTTCAATTTTTATTCCCTTTATCTCCTCTGTGTTCGTATTAGCGATATATGATAAATTTTAGTTACTTCCTTCACAGCACAACGCTGCAGAACCCGAACTAATTTTCTCGATAAAAGAAAAAAACAACAGAACACTCCACACCGAGCTTCATTTTTGAGTGCTGGTCATTGTAGACTATTCACAGCTATTCAGGGGAATAACATTAGCTCTCAAAGGAAGTCGAAGAAAAAAATCAAAAGTCAAAAATTGTTACATTTTTAAACAAAATAAAAATTATCGCTACGATAAATTCCATTTTCAGTTTAAACGTGATAAATCTCGATCGTGCTCCCGAAAAAGGAACCTGTACCTTTTAAGAGATTCTTAATCGTTTATGTCTTAGTATTAATGGGAAAAATGGAAAGAAATGCAGTGGTCGCAGCGTAGCGCCCGACGCAGAATGTAATATTCTAAGTAAAACCTGCGCGAACGCGAAAGAAAAATTAATTTTGATTTTGCGTTTTTCCACTCACTGCTAGCAATCAGCTATCAGTAGATCGCTTCAACGCAGATAAAACGTGTAACCCTTTCGTAATGTTCCGAATCTTTAACGCAACTAAAGGGAGCAACATTGCGTTTCCAGATTTGTGTGATCTCCAGACTGAAACTGGCCCTGTGATTGGGAATATATTAACCGGATATCAAATATTCGAGTTTCTTGTTAAATTATTATAAGACGGTCAACAACCAGTCTCTGTAAGATGGTACGGATTACGAACTGCCTCTGTGTATGGAATTTGTAAATCCCCGATGAGGCGCATCGTTACTGTTTCAAAATCTTATTCTGAAATCTTTTAGAAACAAATTAACTCTATATTACCTGCTGCACCGACACGTATACTTTCGTACTGATGCGACCAGTTACGCACATAGCGAATCAGTCATAGCTGAAAAAATACGCCCGCCTGCCTAATAATTCTTACATGTTTTTACATAATTACTGTTCATTTACGCGTGTGGACACATAATATGTTTTCCTGCTGAAGATTTTTCACCCATTCTTTTCTTAGAACACGGTTCACCACGACTTAATTGTTCACCTTACGGTGTTGTTATTCAGACAGTGACACTTACATCGGAAATTCTACTAATAGGGAATTAAAAAGATACGATTGGCATATCGTGTAAAAAATTAAAAGTAAACAGATAGAAAGAGGGAAAACTGGCCGGATAATACAGAAGTAGCTTTGTACGCTGATGACGCAGCCATCTTGGCCGTGAATAAGTGAGAAAACACAGCCACAGAAAAACTGCATGAGTCATTTGGGCACGTAGAGACTTGGCTAAAACGATAGCGTATAGAGTAGTCGATGAAAGTAAGTCGACGCATATTTCATTCACAAATCGAAAAACGGAAAAGTGATGAGGGAAGCAAATCGTGTTCAAAGCGTAGGCGACACAGCTTACAGAGAGAGGTGAACGCTGCAAAAAGTTTCAAAACCAAGTATAAGGGGATCCGGTTGAATACAGGATTTGAAAACGAATGGGAATAACGGTTACTCTACAATTTAAAGAGAAACCAGATGTTACAGAATTCGAAAGCGCTAAAAAACCTCTTCGTAGAAAGAGCTAAAATGATCTGCTAAGTCATTGGATTTCTGAGTGTTGAGGTATCCATAAAAAGTTAATTTGGATAGAACAGCAAAAAGGATTATGAAGTAGAGAAAGTGTGAAAATTATATAGTTTATAGCGTGGAAAGAAAAGATAAGATATACACAGGAGGGGATATATGTGTAGATATTAATCCCATCAAAAATATAAATGTAAAAATGGGAGCCAAGTTCAATAATAAGAATATGCGTGGTTGTCAACTTCGCAGACAAAAGAATTGAAATCTAAATGGGCGCTAGGTTCTGTAGATAATCCTGAAATTTATTTATAAGAACATACAACGTTCTAAAATTAGAACACAATTTCTTGTTTTTTTCATAGACAACAATGTTTGCTATTTAAAAATATATAATATCTTAAATTTGGACAGGTCGAATTATTTACACAAAGCAGATAATTTAGAATAAATTAAAGCTTACGATTTGACTTGGCTAGTTTTTACTAGCAAACCAAATTTTTAGAAGGGTATAAGATATGTTGAGCTTACATTATAAAAACAGTATCCTGCGTATAACATAAAGAAGATAAGGTGATTAGCCAAATATAAGATAATTTGTATGTGAAAACTAGCCAAGTGAAATCGTGAGCTTTTAATTTATCCTAAATTACCTGCTTTGTGTAAATAACTCGACTGTTCAAATTTAAGTATATTTTTAAATAGCAAACATTGTTGTCTATGAAAAAAACAAGAAATTGTGTTTTAATTTTAGAATGTTGCATTTTCTTATAAACAAATTTCAGAATTATCTACAGAACTTGGCACCCATTTAGATTTCAATTCTTTTATCGGCGAAGTTGACCACCACGCATATTCTTAATATTGAACTTGGCTCCCATTTTTACATTTATGTTTTTGATGGGATTTTCGTGAAGAAATTATTATTATTATTCGTTCAAATTTAAATTCAAATTCAAATTGTTTATTCTTCAAAATAGGCTTACAAAGTGAACACTTTTTGAAAGTCAAGTTATTGGGTCCGCCCGTCCCCTAACTCTAACACTACCACCACTTCAGACCTGTATGGCTGAGGGGAAGAAGTGGCAAGAAACCCTTACTGCAGCACACAGGGCCCTATAAATATGTCATGTTATTTTCATCTCTTTTTTTACAAGTATGTCAAAATCAGTATACAATGTTCATTTCCTGTGCTGTGCTGAATTCGCATTGCTCCGTAATATAGGTTTATCATTAAGATAGTCATCCATTTTATAATAAGCTTTGTCCAGCAGAACTTGCTTCGCAGCAATTTTTAATTTATTTTCCGGTAGGTCAAGTATCTCGATCGGAATTTTATTATAAAAACGCATTGTAGCCTTAAAGTGCGCTAGCTGTTAATAAAAATCGATTGCTCAGAAAATATTTCAAATCGTAAAAATTCACTGTTTTCTGATTTTTTCCTTTGTATACACACAATTACCCAGCTGGACGCCAAATTTCAACTTTCTGGGTCACCTGGAAGTGGGTTAGGTTTTTGATCTATATGAGTCAGTGATAAAAATTCCGATTTCTAGACGTTAATATTTCAATAATCGTTTGAGTTGTATTTATGAAATTTGGAGTTCTAGTTAATCTAAGGGGTTTTAATAAATAAACCAAATTTCAAGCGTTTATGTTAAATAGATTTTGAGTTATTAAGGGGTTAAAAGTGGCTCCAAATGGTTCGTGTAATATAACACACAGCTTCTGCGTCCTTGCCAGTTCTTTTTTCTTGGCTTGAACTTGGCTTGACATGCCACCGCGTTTTTAGATAGCCCGAGGTACACTACATATTTGTCCTATAATTATCTCCCGTTAATACATATATATATACATATATAAGAGATAACAAAGGTTGAATGTCGTGTTCCACAATCGCTAGAATTTTTTAAAATTAAACGGCGAGTATCAATGACGTAATGAGTTAAAAACGATTTTTCTGAAAGAAGTTTAGAAAAAATAAGATTAGATTTATATATATATATGAAGGCGTAGTAAAGCAGATTCAGCTACTAGAGAAAGAAGCGGCAAAAGCAGGTCTTCAAATATCTGCTGATAAAACGAAATTTATCACCAATATACCATCAGCACCTAACTTTCTATTAACAGAGATCAAAAAATATAGCAGAGTAAACAAGTTTAAATATCTGGGAGAATGGATTGAACCGAATGTGCTAGAAAAAACAGCATTGCGGTCTAGAATAAGCAAATTAGAAACGGCATTTCAATTGACAAGAAATGTTTATAATAAAAAATGTATTTCACGGAATGCAAAATTACGGCATTACCGTACGGTTGTTCAGCCTGAGGTACTCTATGCGGCAGAAACCCCGGTGTTAAATACGAAGGGTATGATCGAAAAACTGCACAAAAAAGAAAGAAAGGTGTTACGAAGAATTTTAGGCCCAACAGCTGGAAATGGGGAATATAGGCAAAGACCCAACGAAGAAGTATACAAATACTCGGACAAGATAGTCGACGTGATGAGAAAAAGGCGAATTATGTTCTATGGACACATAAAGCGCTCGGAACCTACAAGACTAATTAGCCAAATATTTACGTACATTCAAAGTTTAAAGAATAAATGGAGTTGGTTTGAGGAAGTGGAAAGTGATTTAAACGAAATTGGTATAGAATCAAGTGATATTGAAACTTGCCACCCATTGAGAAAGAAGTTAGCAGAATATGTCAGCTTTAAGGTTAAACTGAAATCAGGAAGGGGAAAACAGTGGACCGAAGAAAGAAAAGGGCAACATCGACAGCGAATGCGGCAATATTGGATACAAAAGAAAGCCATAAGTTCCAACAGTTAAAATATCGCGGTCCTAAGATGGCCAATTCGAAAAAAAAAATATACATATATACTAGCTGACCCGGCGAACTTCGTACCGCCTTAGAAAGTAAATGTGATAACTTATTAGCTGAATTAAATTCAGTTTTTTATTAAGATAAAATTAATACTCAAAATGAATTAAGTTCAATAAATGCACAAAAATCAAAATGAAAAGTATTTAATTACATTAAAATGAATGTAATTCACGTGACAGCAACGCATTATTCGCCTTAATAACAAAAATCAGTATAATCCAATAAGATGGTTTACCAAAGATAAAATTATTCAATTATACAATAGCTTGGAAATATTTTAACTTATTAGAATTGATCATAAATTACAATTAAACTTCTACCTATGACAATTTACAACTTTAAGATGAGCGATTACCCGGGTAGGCAAGTAGCTGCCTAGAATACATAATATGGAAAAATCACCCTTAAAATATTCATAACTCATTACCAGATAACCCTTTTAAAGCGAAATTCAAAATATAAAACAAAACACGGAAGCCCTTTCATAAAATCTAAAAAATTAAGGTTAAATAATCGTGTAAACGTAAACCCTCTTTGGGGCCAAAAGCAACAAAAAAAAAAAAAAAAATGAAATTTCTTAATAAAGTTAGTTTTAAATTTCTTATTCTACTATTCGGGGTGGAGACAAATCTAACAAATCAAAGATAAAAAGAATCAGTCCAGCCGTTCTTGAGTTATAAGTGGTGTAACTAACACGACTTTCTTTTATACATATATGTAGATATACATAACACGCAGGCCTTCGAGCCTCGCTAGGAGCTCACCCATTGACTCCGCTGGGGGTACCCTCGAATCCCCAGTTCTATCTATAGAATAAGGAAAATTGTCAACGTTGTTCTTCCGAACTTGGATACAAAAAAAAAACCTTCAAATTTCCACGTTACTCGCAGAAGTATCAGTACATATATATTTCTTTGAGATTTAATATATTCAAAAAAATAGCTACCATATAGAATTGTTTTTGTAAGTAAAAAAGAATAAATCTCAAAACGTACCGTTAATTTTTAAATTTTATTTTTATTTTGTATTATCTATCATCATTTACAACATTCGAATTAACAGAATTGCAAGTTATAGAAAATAATAGACGATGGCTACTGTAGTATGCTATATATTCACGTGTTTCGAGATGATCGATGTGACGAGAGAATACAGCATCAATTATTTTTCTGTTTCGTGAGGTAGATATGGCGAGATCGTTGTTTAGTTGTAAGCCTAACTAAATGCGCATAAATTCAATAAATTCCGGTCCGTGCGGTCCTCTTAATTCCAAATTAAAGTCTCCACTAACGAGCATCGCTATATCGTGATAATTATGTTTTTCAGGTACCTTTAATTTAGGACTGTACGCCATAAGATTTAAGACGATGAATTATTTAAGATTTAAGACGATGAATTATTGCTATATCGTGATAATTATGTTTTTCAGGTACCTTTAATTTAGGACTGTACGCCATAAGATTTAAGACGATGAATTATTGAATTTTTTCAAACGAAGTATTCGGTGAGATATAAACTGATGCGAGTATAGTTCTTTTAGCATTGATTGTTGTCTTGACCGAGCAAAAGTCGCCAACACCGTCATGATGACATGTCGCGAGTTGATCCACGCTCATATTATTTTGATCAAACTTCCGCAAATCGTTTTTGATATTGTTAGACTGTAATGCGTTGAAAACAGTCATGTTTTCGCAAATGGCGACACCATCAGAACGAATCGCATTCATTTTAAATTGAGTGCGAAAACCTTGCATTTCAATAGAACAATCGTTTTTAATCCACGTTTCAGACAAGGCAAGAAATTTACATCGCGGATTAATCGCTAGTTAAATCGAGCAAGTGTGCGTTTAGCGATTGAGTGTTGAATGTACACAACGAGAGCGACGTGGAATCCGTCTGCGTAGAACGATTCAGAAAATTCCGGCACTGATCGCCTACCGTTTGTAAATGATGCCGTTCGAGACGAGTAAACTCGTTCCTTTCTTTAAGGATCTCGATTCAACTCTCCGCGATGGTGATAAAATGTGTAATCACACCATCGTGATTCGTTAAGAATAGTCCAGCAAAGAGACGCGAGAAAAGGCTACATAAACGATCTGCTGTCCAGGACACTTACTGTACTTGTAAATTATCAATTGTAGCGCCTTGTGATTTGTGTATAGTAATTGCACAGGCTTCAACAAGGGGGACTTTTACAAGCAACGATTTTACTGTTTGTTTGCACGATGCAAGTACGTTGAGTTATCGGTATCCACAAATGATCGATGTTCGGATTTGCAAGTATGGGTCCCTGGGCTTTTGAGCGCAGTAAACGGCCGATTTTTGAATGGTCGAAAGACAGCCAGAATCGTTTTATGGCACTTGTTTCGATGTTGCGTTCGATGTAGCGTAAAGTGCCGATTGCGCCGTTGACGAGACCATCTAGCACGTCAATATTTGCTCTGATCATATACGGTTTACCAATTTGAAGACGAACGATCTTGCGTTTATGTGATTCCTGCGGCGAATCGGTCATTGATTTTGGTTCTACATTGCAAACTTTTTGTTTTTTATTCATTTGCCGTTGTCGCCACTCACGGCTTCGTTCGGCACCACTCTTCGAAGCCGGTTTATTCAAATCGATGAATCGAAAGAAACGCTTCAAACTTCTCATTTTCGGTAGTATTGGAACCGAAAGGTGTTTCCTTCATGAACTGAAGGAATTCATGGCTATTCTGAAATTCCTAGTCCCTCTTGCGTTCACGTGATTCCTGCGTCGAATCGGCCATTGATTTTGGTTTTCTATTATTATTTTTTATTTTGTAGGAGTCACGAAGTTGAATATAATTTACATATAAATTAAATCGAGTGAACAGGCAATTACGTGAAAATTACGTATCGAATTACCTAGCAAAAATTAAATCGCCACATACCATTCCAAGTGCTGGGTTTTTAATTCTAAATTTCGAGAATTGTCGCGCAAAACTGTCGGACAGTAAGAAAAAAGTTTTACGAAATTATCTGCGGAATATTAAAATGTTTTACGAAATTAGAAAGAGAACGTTGCGTTTCGTTGCGTTTTGCGTTGCGTTACACGATTTTAGGTTGACCCCCAGCCTAAAGACATATATATGTCAAAATAAAAAAGTAGCGACGTGTTCTATTCGACTACATTTATTTGTTTACAGCTACTTACAATAGATTACATCCATTCGAATACATTTATTTATTTACGGTTTTCATAGAAATGTCTGCTATTACTTCCACAACATAAGAACGCAGTAGAATTTCTTATTAACCCCAACGTAAGAACACAATAATTAACCAGAATCCATTTTGTCGATATTTTGTCTTCTTATACATACAGTGTATGTAACGTTTTAGGACAAACTAAGTGATGGGGGCCAGGCTAAGAATGACGTTGCCATTAATATATGATGTGTATATTTATATATATGAATATATGAATATATATATATACGTATGTGTGCATATATACACCTATATATATATATATATATATATATATATATATATATATATATATATATATATATATATATATATAATTTTTTTTTAATCGAAAATATGTTAGAATTGGCGAAAAATAATAGATCAATTCTACATTACAAGTTATGAAATAAAAAACTTAATTGTGCGGTGAAACTTAAAAACCAGAAAACAATAAATAAGAAAAAATATGTAAAATAACCTGCCGCAGCGATGGTGAAAGTACCTCAAATTTCCGAAATAAATACGGACTTATTTTAAAAGAGCACCGTACATCAGGTAGAGAACGAAATGGTTAAATTAATTCGAGCTAATTAAAAAATGTCGAACATTCAAGACTCGCCGATGATCAGAATGTAGCCGGAAATGTTGAGCTTGTTCCATATAGTGGCTAATTATTGTGCGCTTTTCTCATATTATTTACACAATTCGCTCGAAATGCGATATCGACCGAACGGGTAGACCGACGAAATAAGTAAAAAGCCAAAAGCTGTATCTCGATTTGCGCATAATTTCGCTGACAAATGATTATTGGAATGCTGGACCTAGGCGGTTCCGCTTCAGCCATTAAACTTATAGAATACACATGACATGACGAAATACAAACAGTCAATTAGAGTCTGCGAGTATTGCGACGGGGAAGAGCGAAGAAAACTAGCTGGTCAGAGTTGAAAGCGATACTTGTTAAGTTTAATGTTTTGCCGGGAAATTGCCAAGCACAATTAATAACCCGGCGTTTATATCGCGCATCGCGTATATATATAATGTAAATTCGGTACGGTAAATCAGGGCTAGAGTTTTTGAAGACCTGTCCGTAGCATCTGCGTTTCGGTCGATCGTTGCAACTCACCTAAGAAACGTTTCGGAACAATGCAGCCGGCGCCCAGCTTCGACAATACACCCCTGCTAGCCGTTGCGGCTAAAACATCATAATTCAAAGTGTCTTATCATCCGCTCTACACACTCGCACACACTCGCACATACACACAGAGCAACCGAACTGTGAGTATTTTTAATACTATTTCTGGAGAAATTTCGCATAATTTATTGCTTTCAATTTGCGAACTAGTCATTGTCATCAACTGCGTACCTAATTAAAACAGAAAGTGCATGCGTTACGCGATATAGTTCAATAAATGAATTAGTCACTCTTTTCCGAGCTAATATTCTACTTTCAAGTAAACGCGAGAAACAATCAACTCGTACTCTGTGATGGAGAAACGTAAAAACACTGAGACTAATTTTGAACTATACTCGTATACGTTCATGAGTTCGGGGGATTGATCGGAGTTGTTTTAAATAGCTTTTTGCTTTAATCGTAATATGTACCAATGAGATTAATTCTGTTTATTTTGATCGCATCTTATTCACCGAATAGACCGATAAAAGTTATCTCATTTCTTGATAGCTTTTTTTACTCTCTAAAATATCGTATATTAAAGAAATGCTCTACTCGAATCAATAACACGATTTGAAATCGGCCTGACTATTAAACCAAAAAGAAAAAAACTTTTTAGACAGACTAACATTAAAAGCGGTCAAAAACATACGAGTACAGTGCAAAACACCAGAGCGCCTTTGCTTTAGTGTAGTTCCGTGAACCCTTGATAAGATTTTACGGCTATTTAGGTCTAACAGATTTGAAAAGAAAACACGATTTGGTCAGTTGTTTTTTTTTAAATTTTAGCCGCCGATTACTAAAAATCGTTAGTATGATTTCGGATTAAGAACATACTTGGAGGTACTTTAATAGAATGGAACTCAAGTCCGTGACCCTACCCCCCACCCCTTGCGGGGCCAAAATGGCCAGGTTACATATATATATATATATATATATATATATATATATATATATATATATATGTATATATATATTTGAAACTTATTTATATCGTCCACCCAACGTGTTAACGATCTACCTCTTTTACGTGTTCCGTTTAGTACCTACGTTATTAATTTGCAAGGAATTCTGGATGCCTTACGAGATGATCAACCTATCCCCATTTTGATACTTTCATAGTTTGTACTCGTACATCTCTTGTTCCTGTAGTTCCCTTAATCCATTTATTTTCTCTTTTATCCTTCAGAATTATGCCAATCATCACTCTTCTTTCAATTCTCCTCTGTGCCACTCTTAGTCTTTATCTGATCTATCGTAATTTTACTATTTTGTGAAAACTCATTCTGTAGTAAGACGATTTTCGCTATGTTGATTTTCAGACCTATTTCCTTGCTTCTTATATTAAGTTCGTGTACCATTTCTTTTAGTTCATCTATATCTTCGCTAAGAAGCACTATGCCATTCGCATAGCTGAGATGGCTAAGATATGTTTGTCAAATTTTTAAACCCTTACTGTTCCAGTCTAATTTCTCAAATACCGATTGCAATAATGAATAGTTTCGGTGACATCGAGTCTCCTTATCTAACGCCCTTATATAGATTAATTTTTGTTCCCACTGAAAAACAACCTGCACGGTGGCTTTTGCGTTCTTATATACATGCCGTGTTGAAACAGAGTCGATTGCTTTCTCGTCGTAGTCTATTAATAGCATCTCTAATGGACGTCGGAATTCGTTTTGTTTTTCTAGTATTTGTTTCATACGTAATGTATATGATTTTTTTAGTTTATTTATTTAGGTATTACGCACAATGACGAACAAATAATAAACCAATTGTATTCAAAATAATATCAACAAAACGAGATAGAACTTACTCGTGTAGTTTTAAGTAAACTACACGAATAACGAACGAAAGAACAGCAAACAAAAATGGCCATATTTACAACCGTTCTTCAACGGTCAGTTTAAAATAGTTGTCATAGATCATATCGATATAAACTGTGACTTATCGATAAACGAAATTTTCGATATATATTTAAAATAACAAATATTATTTATGATTAAACGAATATTACTTATGAATAAACAAATATTATCTACAAACAAACAAATATTATCCAAACATGGTTTATCCATGCCTTTCCGGAAGCCTGCTTATTCTTTCGGCTGAAATCTGTCTAACTGTTCGTCTGGAATGATTTTTGTTAACAATTTACCGAAATTTGAAAGCAGGCTCTTTTAATATGGGTCTATAATTTTTTATTACTTTCTTATCTGTTTTATTACATAATAGTATTAATTGCGCCTTCCGGTATTGTCTGTATACAAAAGTTGAAAAAGTTCGCCTATAGGCTCGAAATCTCCTCTGTTGCTATTTTCAGTATTTCCCCTTGGATTCCGTCTGATCCTTTACACCGTTTTTTTACACTTTTCAATTGTAACCATTACTTCTTCTTTCGATATCTTATCTACTGGCTTGTCCTTAATGTTGTATTCGGCATCTATCTAATCGTTCCATCATTATATAATTGTTGGTAATACTTTCGGATTATTTCCGCAATCTCTGTTCTTGTACTTCTACGCTCAATGCCTTTTTTGTCTTTTAGACTCGTTATTCTATTACTTCCAATTTGTAAGTTTCTTCTTAATATTTTTATACTTCTGTTGTTCTTTATTATCTCTTCTATCCTCTTGTTATTGCGAGTTCTAATATCATTTCGCATACTTTTCGGTAAAGTTTTACACATTTCGCTGTATTCAATCCTGTCTGTATCCTGTTCCATTTTCATCTGTCTTCTCCTTTGCATCAAATCCTTAGTGTTTTGTGATATTTTGTTCGATCTCGCTTGTTTTGGTATTTCTTAACTTCCAATATTTCTGTCGCCAGAGTATTCAATTCGTCTACATCTCATGTCTCTTTTTGAAGACGAGTAATATTCTTCTCTATTTGTCATTTAATTTCAATTTTGTTCTCCTCCCAGTTTATATTGAGTCCTTTCCCTCTTCCGATTGCTTTAACACGTTCTCATCTTTTACTGATGGCTATTCTTTCCCTCGGTAATCTATGGTCACTCCCCGTATTAAACGATACTACTATTCCTACACCCTTTAGGCCTTTACTGTCTCTTTAATTTTTTCCAAAATAAAATCTATTTTGTTTTCTTCGGCCCAATTTAGACTGCGCCAAGCCCACATCTGGTTTTCTGCGGCTTTTTAAAATAAATATTTATGATGTAGAGTTTATTTTCTTTTGCGAATCTTAACAATCTGCCTGCTCGTTCATTTCTGGTCCCCAAATCCATGATTTCCTACAAAAGCCTCATTATTTGGTTTATCTATTTTCGCATTTCGATCTCCCATAACCGCGACATATCGCTGCTTTAAACGTTGCACTCTATATTTTCTACGTATTCATAAAAATCATCTGCCATTTCTTCTTCTGAATGTTTCGTTGGAGTATACATCTACACGATTTTGATTTTTTCTTTCTTGTTAATCTGCACCAACAGTTTCGCAATTTTGTCACTGACAGCCTTGCACCGAATTATTTAGACAACTACATATATCCTTGTTTATTGAGAATTCAACGCCGTTTTTATATCCTCTTTCCCCGAAATTATGAAGGAAATTACCACTTTTTAGATGTATTAATTCCTCTTTTTCTCGTTTGGTTTTAAACAGTCCTACTATGTCTTATTTTATCTTTGAAAGTTCATGTTCTACTTCTAGCATACGATCTTTAGATGGAAGCGTTCTGCAGTTGAACGTAATCAATGTTAACTTCACGTTATCATTGTTCAGATTTCTCTTATTATTTCTTACCTCTAATTTATGTTTGATATTAGGCGGCGCGGAAAATCGATGTTTACTCTTGCTATTTGCCCATTTGGCCTGGGCAGTACGGCCTTCCACTTTTTTACTGTCTTCTCTTCGAGGATTTTGGTCTAATCTCCCAACAATTGGGAGATGTATTTTACCTCTGCTACCAAATATTAAATTTATTTTTACGATTTTTAATTCTGATTGTGTATGTTTTTAATCAGTTTTCCGGTGTTTTTATTTCTTTATCTCCGGTTAAAATATTGCTTTCTAATTGTTTTGCGAGCAAAATTTATAGCAGAAACGAGTGTGGTATAACTATATTTTCCCATTTTCCCCCTCTCACTCGTTAGTCGCCTAAAAGTATATGCCTCTCGGTTTAGCAGGGGTCACCGTGTGAGGATGAGAGTAAAATTTGAACTGCAGAGGCTAATAATGTCCAACACTTCAGTTGGCCTACATGACACATCACTTTGTAGCGTCGGTTCTTGAGTATACATATAATCGTTCCTACCGTTGCAGGTTATTACGCGCAGTCGGTGCTGACAAATTTGTTCGAGCGATGTCACGAAAGAAAATGTCTAAAATTCTACTATCTATTAATAAAAATCAATGGGAATTCTGTCCCTATTCCGACAAGCTGTAGTTGTGAATTTTAAAAGTCGAACTAACGGTTTTTGCTACTGTACCTCCGGGTTGGAAATTTATTTTCCCCTACTTTCCCACTGGGGCCGTACGACATAATTATAGTTCTCCGAACATGTTGCTCTCAAGCATTAAGCTAGTTTTGGTTTTGTAAATAAAAAAAAAAAGTGTACAAACATATTCTTTGTTAATAATTACGCGAACCACCGTGTCTTTTCGAAATGTTGACAAATAATCGTCCCACGTCGCCAATTTGATGTATACGACCCGGGGCGTTCAAAAAAACAAACCAAATACTGTACGCGGAATAAAAAAAAATCTGTTCTTTTATTATTCTTTCGCGACATGTATGTCAGACCGGAAAATTATACTCGGAATCGAAAAATAGACACCAGAGTAATATAGTAATTACAAACAAGACCTGTTGCCACGCTATTGACGAGTGTTCTTTACCCGGCGGTAGTTCGAAGACACTTGATATCACTGCGAAACGACCTAACTGTACGGTCGAACATTAATTCTCGCAAATTACAGTATTTCTCGCTTACGTGCTAGAATACCGAATTACTAATCTGGACACGCGAGCGCATTAGTCTCCTTAAAACTTCTAGCGTATCGTTCTAGATATTTGTATTCCACAACACGTGAAACGAAGAGAAGTACACTTATAACTTTCGTTCTCAGAACTCAAATCGAATAAAGTTGAATTTACCGATTAGCGACCGCACCTGTCAACATCTGTCCGAGGCCAAGCACGTACGCGATATATTCACCAAATTACCATCTAAATGTGGATGTATGGTAATGGACCGCTTGCACATGTACCTCTGCTATCAGCCGACAGATAATCGTTAGAATTCTTAATTTATACGAAGTAACAATACTAATTTCAGATTTCACGCTTCAGGTGTGATTCGTACGAATTTATGTATCTGCATATTAGCTATATTCCACTTCTGTTATCGTATTGCTCGATGTCGGGCGTCGCGACTGCCTACTTGTACATTTTGGTTCTCCAGATCTAGTGCTCAAAGCAATTGTTACATGCAACGCTGATACAGACACAAGAGTACACTCGAAATTGATTGTAACTGATTTGTCGCGATACAAATGCAGCCCCAAGTGTGTTTTTGTCATAGTGAATAGCGTTCATACGATGATATGAGTGCGGTGAAGTTTGACATTGCCCTCTTTGTGACTACTATCGATTATTTAATCTATAATAACTTCTGTCGTCGCTTGAGATCGAACTCAAGACTGCCGTAACGGAAGTCAAATAGCAACTAGGCTATCGCAACAACTAAAAAGAAAAAAACACTGCCGAATGTAGGCATTCCCTGGTAGGATAAGTTGGCCTAATTTTCCTATGCTGTTCGGTCGAATTGGGAGATATCTGCTGCCAGGTTTTCATAACAATGACAATACGTAGCGGTAGTGCAGACACAAGAGTACGCTTGGAACTGATTTTAAATGCTTGATTTTTATCGATATAAGAACGCAGTATGCAATGTTATGCATGTCTGTCTACCACACATCAATTGGCGCGCATGCGATGGTATACGTACAGTGTGGTTTGCCGTTGTCTACTACGTGACTATTAGCGATTATTTAAGAACTTTTTTTAGTAACTTCTGTACATACATTCGAGATTAATGGAAGTTTTTCTTTTTACAAAATTCCGCTCCCGATAAAAAATTTGAATTTAAAAAATAATTTTTTTATTATTTTTATTTCCTTTTGGGCTCATCAACTAAGAACTTTAAGAAACAATTAGAAATGAAAAGAGAAAACGAAGAGCCGATCAGATAGTGTGCGCAGAAGGAGAAGACAGCATAAAACGGGCACAGTAAGAAGCAGTAGGCCCCGGCCTAAACAAAGCTATTTAAATTTCTGTCGGACGATGCGAATGTAAATAATTAATTTATACGGGACTTAAGTCAGGCTAAAAGAAAAAAGAAGAAATTAATAGACACTAGACGAAAAAAATAAAACGGAATATGAAAGTGGTTGCAATTTTGGATTTACTCGAAATAAAGTCTGGTCGCTCGTTCGGCGTTGTAACTTTCCATAAATAACAAGGAAAAACCAACCGCGGGAAGAATAGATTAAAACTAAAAATTCGAACGAATATAAATTATTCTAAACTGTGTAAAAGTTTCGTATTAAGCATTTGAAATATGTAAATTAGCCGTCCGGTTATTAATGAAAAGTTTTACACCTGGCGAAGCGTTTTTAACGTACCCGCGCAGCTCGACGACGGAACGGATAAATAAACATATCGAACTGCGAATAATAAAAGGCTAGATAAATCGGGAGAATTAAAGCAAACGCTTTAATAGGCTAACGATTGCAGCGAACGTTATTATTTATTAACTACTTATTCGCCGTTCGTTACTTATTTATTATTACAAGGGTAATTAAAGTAATAAATTCCTGCCAGTTGAGGTGTTCTTTGGAATTACTTTGAAAAAGCGAATTATTCGACTTGCTTAATGATGCGCGCCATTAACAAGTTCCGAGGAAAATTTAATAAAAAAAGCCAAAGCGCGGAAATTAAAAATTAAACTGTTCCCGGAAAAACGGAGGTTAATGTTTTCTTTCGTCGGGTCAGCTTTCTCGTTGCCGTGTAACCCCGAAGCGTGCTAGAATCAGGTAAACGAGCGTTCTTAATTTTTTAACAATGCACCTATTCCCACCTTTCAGCCTCCTCCGCATCGTCATTGCTCGCAATTTCTTCATACTTTATGCCTTGTTAATTTCTTAACACTTCCCTTGTTTCGCAACCTTTTTTCATTCTCGCCCCGTTCAACAATTCTTCTTTCCATCTTGTTTTATTCCTTTTTATCTCTTTTAACTCTGTTAACTTCTACTCCTTCTTCAAATCAACTTCGATGCAGTGTGTTTTACATCTAATTGTAGCAGAAAATGTTAGTGTATACGTTTGATCATCTTATCTCTGATCATAAACCAATTTTTACGGTTATTAATAATCTCTCAGGTAGTAGGTCATATTTAAGACTTTAATAATGCGGATTGGGATAGTTTCAAAAAATATATCTCAGATAACATTTAAATCAACCGATTAAAGATAATTCTGATATTGGTAGCAGGTTGAATTACTTTACTAAATTAATTATCGACAGTATATTAATCTATACCAAAAACAAAGACGTATCAGATGTTCCGGCAAGTTTATGTTCCGAGTTCCGTCTAGAATATAATTAAACTTAAAAAGCTACGTTCGGAGGATATATACGAAATACCACTCTAATACTGGCTACCTGAAACTTGTAATAAAATTTTTAACAAAAATAGTCGGGTTTTTACTTAGAAAAACTAAAAATGATCAATTACAAAAATTTCTGGTAAATATTAATACACAAGATACAAAAGTTTATGGTAAGTTTGTTCGAGATATATTATAGTATAAGAGCTACATATATGGCCACCGCTATTTGATTCCGATCTTAACACGTATGTTTATAAGAGGATCCAGCAAAACCGGAATTACTTAAATATGCATAAAACGAGCAGCGGCGTCTACATATCAAAATAATTCAGTTACTAATATACAGTAAAACGTTTATTAACTAGTTCTGCTTTCAATAGCATTACATGTTGTGCTATTTCCCATTCTGATCCTACCTCGCCTGCTGAGAAATATTAATGTACTTCGAGAAATCGAAAGCAAAAATTTCTTGTAGTGATGATAATATTCCGGTGAAAATATTAAATAAGATTCCACGGAAGGGGGTGCACTAGAGTTAACGCACATAATCAATGCTACAATGTGGTTCGGCTATTATCCAAAGTCCTGGAAAGTAGCCAAAATCATTGCACTACCCTAAACCAGCGAAAGACTCTTCCGCCAAGTGAATAATATACGACCTATTGGTTTGCTTAGCAACTTAAGGAAAATAGCGGAAAAAGTTATATTACATAGGCTTCGTGAATTCGCCGATAGTAATAACATACCTCCAGTGGAGTAATTTGGTTTCAAACCAGGTTATTCTACTACGCGTCAAGTTGCTAGGGGATCGCTGTTCATGTCACGCATAACTTTTAAGGTAAATAGACACACAGGATTAATTCTATTTGACATTGCAAAAGCCGACATGGCACGACAGGAAGATTTACAAAATGTTAAAATACAATTTTCCGGGATATTTAATTAAATTAAAAGTTACTTACGGAATAAAATGTTTTACTTGTCACTACAAAATGCTAAATCAATGAAACTGCTGTCGCAGGGGTTCCTCAAGGTAGTGTCCTGGAGCCTTTTCTCTTTTCAGCCTACTTGTTCGATCTCCCTAACTTGCAACACCCGACTATGGCTTTATATGCTAATGATACGGCTGTATATTGTAGCTCATATAAAAAGTATACTATTTATAATCGTCTGCAGCTGCACAGTTCTCGGGTTTTAAAATTTTTGGACAAACGGAAAATCGAAATTGATCCAACTAAAACAGAAGCTATACTTTTTACTCATAGATTCCCCATCCCCTACTAGGGCAACTGAATATTAAAGGCACCAGTGGATTGAATTAGGTGAGCTGGTCATGTTCGATATCTAGGTGTGATTCTAGATAAGAGATTATATTTTAAGGAACACTTAAAACACGTTGGAAAGCGAAAGCAAATAGACCTATTGCAGCCTTGTATCTCTAATAATTATTAATCGAAGATCTTACTTAAACATTACAAACAAGCTTATTATCGATCATTATTAGACCAATATTTCGGGTTATTCAGCTCCAGTTTGGTACTCGAACTCCGATTTTAATTAATTTAAATTACTACAAAGTAACAGGTGTTGTCGGTCTATTTTAAACGTTCCCCGCCGTACTGAAATTGATAATACGCATAATTAGTTATAGTTGCCTTATGTAAATAACTTTATAGTTAACACAGCAAAAAAAAGTTTTTTCATCGCTGTCCGTAACAATATATGCTTATCGGGAATATAGGCGATTATAATTCCGAACAGCTAGCCCGGATGTACATTTAAGCATCGTCGGACTAAACACAATTTAGTCAGTGATACCGCTAAACTATTTTTTTTTTTTTTTGTGAAAGCAACATCCTGTACCGTGTTTAACTGCTGTGGCTATTACAGTACGAAGATGCGCAGTTTGTTTTTATAGATATCTGCTTATTCCGCTAGATCTGATAAATTGTGTTACAGATAAAACTGCATCGGGGGAATTCTCAAGAATGATTAAGTGAAGGGGGCCGGTGAGGTGATAATGCTGGACAGTCGCATAGTATGTGAGGAGTTGAGGGAGCAACATCTTGGCCACAGAAAGGACAATTCATAGGAGAGGGGGTTCTTTGCAAAATAAAATTATGCGACATGGCCGTATGGCCTATGCGCAAGCGGCTAAGTGCACAGAAATCTCTGCGGAAAATGCTTTTTTCTGGCCACCATGGTTCCGTTGAGGGTTTAATTAACCTCGAGAAAGTCTGACACGAGGACCAATGGGTTTTCCATAAGGATGTGAGATTATTGAAGATTATGTTCGAGAGACAAGGTGGAGGTGGGCTATTACTAGGCGAGGGGCAATATATTTCTGCTCGGGCGGATGTATCGACGCGTTCATTTCCAGGAATCCCTGCATGGCTGGGCGCCCACAGAAAGGATACGGAGCACTGTCTCTTAATAAGTTCGTATAGTACCTGCTGGGTTCGAATTGCTACAGGATGTTTGGTGAGGGGATTAGAAATTGTCAATAAGGCCGCGGATGAATCAGATACCAGCAAGGCTTTCTGTGATGTAGGCTCTGTAGAAAGAAAATATTCCAAACAGAAAAATACTCCATATATATTTCAGCATCCAGTACCGAGCAATTGTCATTCAGTCGAATGCTTCGAATCACGTCGCAGACTTCAAAGGAACAGGCGGTTGGGGAAGAAGTAGCCTCTGGGGTAGCCTTGGCAGCATCCGTGTAGAAAAAGAGGTGGTCGGGGTATTTTTGCATTATTGCTGTTGTCAACTGAACAATATTCGGGTGCAGGGGTTTATTATACTTCGTCAGGGAAAAGTTAACATCAATGTTTAAAGGGGCCCACGGCGGAATCATGATGTTAGGAGCTAGGTTAGGGAAAGGGATTACGCTCACGTTGTGCTGCGATAGGAGAGCCAGGATTTCTGGGAGAGGGTCATTAGGGAACTCTGGGGTGTTGGGGAGGTCATTTGTGTCAATAGGACAGGCGCGTTTACTAGAGAAAAGAGCGAGGGTCTCACGGTGGTAATAATAGGTTCGGAAATACTTTAGTGGGGGAGTACCTAACAAGGCACACAAACTTACAGACGGGGAAGTTCTATGTGCGCCAAGTATCGTGCGGAGCGCCGTGTGGTGTATTGGAATCAAGGGATTTAAGTAAAGAGGGACTGGCTGACGCATACGCCTGGGACCCGTAGTTTATTCTGGAAATGACTAAGGATTTGTATATGGAGAGGAGAGTTTTCGGAGGTACATTATACTTTGTGTTTGATACATATTTAAGAATAGATAGGAATTTATGACATTTAACTTTAAGATTTGATATGTGGGATCGCCAAGTTAGCTTTTGATCGAACAGTAGTCCAAGGAAAGTAGCAGTAGGGTGGAAATGAAGTGAGGAATTTTCTAGATTGAGGCGAATGCTGGAAGAGTTTTGACGTCCCCTATAGAAATCAGCACAGATAGACTTAGATGGAGAATACACAAGACCATTATTGTTACACCAGGATTGTAGTTTTGTAATAGTTTTTTGTAGGATTTTTTGAGCATTTGCTGGAAAATTGGAAGACAGGGAAATGTTTAAGTCGTCAAAGTAGAGCCGGGCGTTTACAGGCGGTGCAATACAATCATTTATATCATTGATATAAAAAATAAACAAAGTAAGGGCAGATCCTTGTGGTAAGCCATTCTCAGTTTGAATGGTGCTCGATGTTGACGAACCAATCTTAACATGGAACGTTCTGTTTGTTAAAAAATTATTCAGATACTTGGCCATGTTTCCACTTATACCAGCTGTTGTCAGCTTGGATAAGAGGCCGTATCGCCATACTCTGTCGAACGCCTTTTCTATATCGAAAAAGACGGAGTATACATGTTGGCGTCTGTGAAATGCTGTTAATATTTGCCTTTGTAGGCCCTGCAGATGTTTAACTGTAGTACGCTTCTTACGCCCTCCGGCTTGTGACGAGGATAGGAGATTATTCTGTTCAAGTAAGAAAAGGAGACGCCGATTAAACATTTTTTCCAGCGTTTTTGCGAGGACACTTATGAGGGATATAGGCCTGTAGTTTTGTGGAAAAAGAGGATCTTTATTTTGCTTCAGAATAGGAATAACCTCCCCCATTCCCGCAGTTCTATCAGAGTCGGTTACCCGACCACTGTTTATTCTCTGTTCTCAGCTTGCGTATCGCTTCTTGATTAAACGGATTCCCATCTTCTCGTCCAAACTTATTTCCTCCTATCTATTGTTCAAAAACCGCTGCCGTTTTTCTCGTCATAAAATTCCAATCCTGTCGCTCATTGCTACCTGTCTTTCTAATTTTTCTCCTGTTGTCCTTTCCTACAACACTCTCCCGTACTTCTTTCGTGACTTCAATAGCCCCTATGGCAGCCTATCAAATTTTCCTCTCTCCCACTTCGAGCCAATTCCTCCTCTCACAGTGCAGTTAACAATTAATTTCTTCATTTATTGAAATCCTCTTTTCCTGCTCATGTATTGAATCATTGTTCTCTTCACGATTGTGATCCTCCTCGTACATATGATGCTGATCACATTTTCTTCGAGTGTCTTGCTCTTCATAACGAACGTTCCCTTTTATACAGTCAGCTCTTGTGATTAGGTCTCCCTACTCCCTATAATGCTTCCGTTATCCTCTCCTTTCCTTCATCTTCTGTGGTGTCCGCACTGCTGTCCTTTGTTGCGTCCATTTCGGATCGCCTAGTTATTTAGTTTTTTAGCTTAGTTTTCCTGTTGTTGGATCAATGCCGCTGGCGCGCCCACAAATAAAAAAAAAAAAAAACAAAAAACTATTAAGTAATGCTTTTTATAAATCGGCTGTAATTTTGATTATTTTGGGTTTTGTTTTTCTGTTATACTTTTTGCCATTTCTTTTTTGTATAGTATTTACATGTTCGTTAACAATATGTAAGCGTTCTAATTTTTTTTTTTATCACTAATGTAATACGGTTGTGTCTTTTTCGAGCCAGTACGTATTTCACGTTTATATATACTGTGCAACTTTGTAGCTAGCTAAATATACGTTCTGTTCTACTCCATTTTCATTTGGCTTCTATTACACGTTAGTAATTAGCTTTCTTCGTTTACTGTCTTTTCTTTGAAAGTTACCTCTTTGCAACCGTACAAAACATTTCAAGTTGTAACGCATTTATTCCACTAATTGTTTTTCACTCATTGCTCGAAAATGCGCCACCAGTCGTGCTTTCTTGCCGTGCCGTACACTGATAAGTTTCACGGTGCTGCGAATAAACTTTAAAAGTAATATAGATTAAAATTTGAGGACAAAATAGAATTTAAAACTTATATAGTGCCGGCCGGTAAGGGGACCGAGTTTGTCCGGGGATTATTCCAGTTCCCTCGTAAATATTTGCGGTATTCAATTGTGGTTCTGCAAATTACCTCACGCTTCTCCCATTGCAAATTTCCGATCTTCCGAAATGAATTTTTTTCGAATTTCCAAGTCAGTGCCGTGATTTTTCAAAATTCAGAGCGCATGTATTCAAAATAAATCCGAGAAGATATTTTTATTTTTCCTGGTTCCAAAAGATCACCCGCATCTCCCCTTTTAGCCCAGATTACTAATCTTTTCGCAATATATCTTTACAACTACACCAAAGTCTGAAAGCGGGTCAGCCGTTGCCGCGCATGCAAACGCCGTTGTAAATTCATACATTTTCTATTCCAGTGTATACCTTTAACAGGACTA
The DNA here is from genome assembly GCA_039619475.1 of Icerya purchasi. Classification (NCBI taxonomy): domain Eukaryota; kingdom Metazoa; phylum Arthropoda; class Insecta; order Hemiptera; family Monophlebidae; genus Icerya; species Icerya purchasi. The sequence goes on from CM077116.1 coordinate 422,137,633, forward strand.
CACCCTACATAAACGCGTTCGGTGCAGTTACTTGTCGCCTCTTTACCAAGCATGTTTAATTCGTTATCATTCTTATTGCAACCCTGTTTTTTCAGGAATCTCGTACGAAGTCGCCGAAACGTATCCGAAATTCCTACCAAAAATAATTAGTACAGAATTGGCCTAAATATATTTTACAATTTCAAAAATTAACCCTTTTCGTACCGTATAGCCACCCTTTTTTACGATGGTACGTAATATCTTTTTTTCAAAGCGTATTGACCATCGCTCAAATGTATGCGCATATAAAATTTCAGGAAATTGACTCTGAATGTGACTGTAAAAGTTTCTTAATGTAAAATTTCTCCGTTCACGATAAAGCAGCTCTGCTTACGTGTAAAATAAAAGATCCTGTTCAGTTCGATTGACAGAAAAGCGTGTTAATATCAAAAATTGGTACAAATTTCCGCTCATGTAGGTATAGCGATAATTAAAAAACGGACGGAGCCGCTAAATCGGTACAGTTAATGTGATATTTTTCCTAATAAACATCTTTTACATAAAGTTTACTCCAAAAGAATGTTGGAATCCTCTTTGGTCTATACATAAATCGGAACTTTTTCAATATGCACACTGAATATTCCCAGATGAACACGTTTCTTCCCTCTCGATTACTAGCTATTCGTTAATTTATGGTTAATATCGGCTACAATTTGGAGTTAACAAATTACCAAACGTATAAGTAAGGTTCCAGTCAGTCTCCGTTTTGTCTAGATCCTAATGATAGAGGCAAATTGTCGGATGCTGGTCATATTTTTTTCCACGCGAGTAGCATTAGGTAATTCGCCGATTATCCTTTTAGAGTGTGTGGCTCACATGTTATTCTCTTTTTTGTCTACAAATAACGTCGCCATATTTTGGTCACTATCAAAGATCGGTATTTAGATGGTTGATAGATTGCTGCTATACAAAAACCGAAAAGAATATCTCGGTTTCCGTGTATTGTATTAAAGTTCGAATACCAGCATAATTAGCGCAGATTAAAATACGAAAATTACTTGTAAATAAAATATGCCCGCATATATTATATATTCTAGTATAGAAATGATAGCAAATACGATTTTTTTCGAACGAGTAACGTATTGAAATGCACACTAAATAAATTTAGCGAATTAACACGAATTTTCACAACAATCGAAATATATGTGACTAACGCTCGTCTACCTTTCAACGTGGTAAACAATTTCATTTCGCTAATTTAATCGAAGGAAAAATTTTCAAACTTTATCATAACTATTACGAACGGCTCTAAATCGCAATTAAATAACACGATGTTGTAGGCGCGGCTAGTATAACTACGTACTTAGCGCTTTGAGCTCCCACCAGAGACTGGAACTCCTTTCTATGGATATGACTTCTATGTTTGTCAGTGCAGTTCATGGCGATAGCTTCGTTTCATTATTAAAACATAAATTCCACACAACCCTATGACGGAGATTAAGAATGAATGTATTATATAATTGCTGACTGTGTGAAGGAGTAAAATGCAGTTTTATTGGGTTTTGACGCTTGATGTAACCTAAAAATATGGCGATCGGCTAGGTCGTCGCGTTGGATGGTTTATTCGTTTATTCCGTCCGAAGGTATAAAAATCAGAATTAAAATTACATTAAAGGTAAACCAGAATGAACATCGACGAGGTGATTATTTGAGCAGGTATAAAATGTGGTTCAATACGGTTTCCCTCTGGTTCAGTGGTATGCTGTCGATGCCCGCCGGACTAGTGCATAAATTCGTTACAACGCTTACACAGATTACGTATGGGTCACGTACGCGTAGCTCTAATTCTTTTTTTCTACGAGAGTATAGCCTTGCGACGATAATTATGTTTCAACTTCTTAGAGACCACTACTGGTAACCATTTTTTAATATTATTCGGCTCTGAGCGGATATATAATTGCGCCATATTGTCTTCCTTTTTCACTTTTTTACGATCAGAAGACAGAACGGTTAGTTGTCAGTTTTATTTTAAATAGTACAGCTTTAATACAAAGAGGTTCTCTTGTTGTTTTTTAATTGTATTTTTTGTTCCTTTTATTTCATTGATGCTATTTCAGTTTAGTTGTAGTTTATGCGTATGGTTTTCTTTTCGTTATTTAACTTTTGAATTTTCCATTGACCGTTCGTTTTACCTTGCTTGGAAGTGGATGTACTCTATATATATATAGTGCTTAGCTTAATTGGTTCTGCATTGTGTATACATATTTTAAATAAATTATAAACTAAAAGGAAATAAAACTGAATAAATCACGGCTATCGTAGAATAGATTTCCTCGTGAAAATTGCAACACCGATTCAACACAAAATTTCATTTGTTACACCACTTCTCGTACAACTAGAGGAAAAACAGCTTTCTAACAACGATAACAGAATATCACGGATATGTTTCTTGCTTTTGTAATTGAATAATATATTTCCGTTTTGGAGCAATTATTTATTATGTCGTAACAATAAAATACCTATTAAATTAAAACATACGGAGGAACATTCACTCCGGAGACTTTTACAGCCGTCAATTATCTATGCGCGAACTCGCTAAATTTTTTCTAGTACTATAATTCGAAAGAAAAAATCTACAAATTAACCGGATTAATAGAAAATCATCGTCAGCCCGACATGTGAGGAAATTGTTCATTTTGCATTCAATCGTAAACTATAGAGAGGAAAATTTATTTTTATTATTTATCGTATTTTATAGGGGTTTAAAGTAACTGCAATTGACTAAACGAATTGCAATTGATTAATTAAAAACTGCGCCAGTCGAAAAACTGAATCAAATACCCGCCCGGAAATGCGTGAACCGTTGCGCTGAGTTAACATCTGATGTTGACCGGCCGCAAAAGGAAAAAGAGAAAGAAAAAGAAAAGTTCGATTAATTCGATTCATTTGATGAAATCGCACGAACCTAATTCCGTTCTATAACGTAATAATGCAATATATGTAGACTGGACAGTGGTAAGCGTCTTATATCGACCGGCTCAAGTATTGTGCAGCGAAAAAGGAAATGAAAAGTCTGGAAAACACGTTCACTACTAAGAACGGGGTAGCCGATGACAGCGAACCGGATATTAGGGAAAAGGGAGGAAAATCTCTCACATTTTAAATACGACAGATTAACGGCTAGGCAGCTTCATTCGATACGGCATTCGGAACGGCTTAAGAAAATAGTGGCGAAGGAAAATGAAAGAAAATAAAAGTGTACAGCAGTTGAAAAGGAAAGAAGTGGCCGGGACGACATGGCGGAGCAGCTGGCACGATGAAAAGCCGACGATTCGTTTTCAGCAAGCGGTCAAGCTAAAAAGCGCGCGATGATAAAGCGACCATTACCAGATGAAAATTCAAGAATAAACGGACTCGATGAAGAGGGGAATTCGGGACCGCTGGTATCGAAGGTCTTTTCTGTTTTGGCCGAAATTAATATTAGCCCATCAGCCGGAGAATTAATAACATTTACAGGCGCGCTCAGCTGGCGGTATTGAGCCACGTTAACGGTTCACACAGCCAGTCCTCCTATATGTCAAATTGACCAGCAATTTTGGCAGCGTTATTTGCCTCTTTCCGAAATTATAATGAAGAAATTTGTACCACTTATCAGGCTGCCTTATTTCATGTACCATCAATTTAATTCCAACTATGACACAAGTCGACAAGTTGTCGCTTTTACACTGTCGCCGTTTTCGTCAAGCGCTCACGTGAGAGACCAGTTAAAATACAACGAAACGCGAGCCTCGATGGTTTGAAAGGTAAAAATGTGTTCCGTGAATAGGCAAAAAAAAATAAATTATGTATTGAGAATTATTTAAAAGGAACAACGATGTTGAAAATGACAAATTAGATCTATTGCGATCGCGCGACAATACTGACCACATTAATAGCTCCCTACTCGTCTAGAAGCTAATTTTATCTTTGATTACACGAATTCGTTTACTGCGTATTTAGATGCTCTTTATATTTCCTTAAATTACCGAGAAATCATCGTACTTAATTTGTTCCAAATTTAACAAGCGCCATATTGATAGGGCAGTAAACAGCATCTCCAATCGTAAATACGTCACACAAAATTCTAAAAAAAAAAAAAAAAATTAAAGATATGTCCTAGCAGACTAGTAAATATTACAGTACGGGAAAATAAATAGAGCATAATTTTGCCTTAAGCGCGTCCCTTTAAAAGTGCTTAATTCTTACATTTATAATTTCCCAAGCAGCACATAAAATTATGCGTAAAGTTCACTTAGACTGAAAGTTCATTTAGGCCGCCGAGATTTACATTTAGAGTGGATTTTCAGAATACCATTTCTTGTCCGAGAATTTTAATGTATTTTGCTAATGCTGACAGTGTTTAAATAACTGTACACTACGCACCGATATCGAATTAATTTAATGATGTTCATTTTTGGATTTTTTACATTTTTCGGCCTCTTCGAATGATTCCTAAACAACGAAAAACTTTAACGAAGAAACGCGCGAAAGCAACAGTTTTCGACTTTTTCGGCATTTTTTTATTCGAATACTTTCAACCGATGTAATCGGTTTTCTAATTCCGAATAATGTGACTTTTGAAGATTAGCCACTACTATCGATCGCGAAAGAAAATATCTAAAGTTTACTATTAGTACGCCGAATCTGCCCCCACGATGTTTTCTATCGATACTTGGCAGTTGTACCAAATAAAAAAAAAAAAACATCTTCGCCAACAGAGCTATTGATCTCAAATATTTTCCGACTTATCAAAACGAACCTTATTTTTTTGTATTTATTGTCTTTTTATTAATTTTTCTTATATTTTTAATGAAAATTGTTTGTTTCTCTAAGTGCTAGGAAATTCCGCGGAAAAATAATTTTACAATTCTCAAATATAACGCCAATTTTTTACAAAAATAAAATAGCTTTTTTTTTTATCGATGTTCCTTCAGACACACGCAATCACCAAATTTTAACAGCAAAAATGTCTTTTGTGCTCGGGAATTTTTTTTTAATTTTTCGTTTTGGTAAACATCGATTTTTTCCGGGAAAAAAAAAACAATTCACAGATTTAATTTTTACGGTTTTCTATAACACAATATTCAAATGAATTGTGATAATTCGTACTTGAGATGATAAATTTTAATCTATATCCCCAGTAGTGGCGATCAATAACAACATAGTTTCAGCGGTAAACGCTATTTATTAGCAGAGTTGGCCGATGATATTCGTTTAATAGGAAGTTCGTGTATAAATTTTTTATTCTTTTATGTTTTTTTTTTTGTTCTTACGGGTTTTTTTTTGTTCTTACGGTTTTTTTTTGTTTTTTTTATTAATTCTTGCTTCTTTTTTGCCTTCCTTTTTTTGTGTAAATTGCATCTATACTCTGTTTATTATTTTAATAACATCAAAACTATACCCAAATAACTGACCAATTACGGGACTTTTTTTATTAATAATTTACGTTATCAATTTCTTTGGTTTAAATCTTGCGATTACTCTTTATAATCAGATTACCGCAGATATTACGGGTTAAAAATTGTAAAACCGACAGAATACAGGAAACTACATTGTAATTTGGCTAAATGGCTTGATGGTTAACTAAAGCCGGGCCACAAAAAAAAAAAAAAAGAAAAAAAATACATTGTAATTAATGATAAATAGTGGTGGCAAAGGATAATTCTATTTTTATTTTACATATTTATTAACCTTATTGTGACACCTTCTTGATATAAAATGCATTTATTGTTTAAAAGTTATTAATTATAAACTTTTTTTTTCAATACAATAATACCACTCGTAAGTCTAAATAGAAAGTTTTGTAAAAAAAAAAAAAAAATCATACAATGCTGCATTAAATCGAATTTTTTTAAAAAAAATATCGAGTTCATTGTAAAAAGAAAAAAGTCGGGCTTTTAAAATTTGGTTGTATGTCCGGAGAAACACAAAAAAATAAATACTTTAGTTTTATAAAAAATTATATCTGAGAATCGAAAAAAATATTTTATTTTCGCTCCTTTTACTTACTAGTATTCGGAAAAAATCATCCATTAATTTTTACATATAATTTTTATCGTATTTATGATATTATAAAATAAAAATTTCATTTTATTATTATCGTTATTATTTCCTACGTTCATTATTACTAAGACTTCGTTGCGTATATTAACCCATCGTATGGCCCCGTATATACGGTAATATCGGTTTTTATTGCGCTATTAAAATTTATTTGTTTTTTTTTTTGTTTTCAGCATTTGTGTAACAGTTGTTGTCCTAAATGTACATTTTCGTTCTCCGCAAACGCACAAAATGGCCCCTTGGGTAAGACGAGTTTTCATTCACATTCTACCAAAATTGCTGGTTATGAGAAGACCGCAATACCGTTTCGAACCGAACAGGTAAGCCTTCTTAAAAATTAACAACCAAGTTGACTCCTATTTCGATTTTCATTCGCCGCTTTTTCGTTATAATCTTCAAATTTTTAAATGATGTCTAAAATATTTTCTGTACGAATTTTTTTTTTAAAAAAATAGTACTTTTAATTAGGCTTTATCGTTTATTTATACCTTTTTTTATGAATGCTGTTTATTGAACAAATTTAATTTTAATTACATCGGAAAAAAAGAATGACAAAAAAATCAGTGAAACAAAACATAATATAATGGAGAACGAAATTCAACTTAAAATCATGCCTAAAAACCGAAAAAATTTTCTATCATGCAACAATCCGAGCACAGCAGTACCAAAACTCCTTCGGGTATTTGATGTTTTATTTCGTGAAAAACGACTGAGAAATTTCACTCAGATAAAAGTGTGTACAATCGTTAACAATTTCCCTAATGTTGCTTTGATAATTGATACATCGGTATTAATAAGTAACATTATTGGGCCAAAACAGCTGCAACTCTACTCTACGTACATGGACGTTATCCAGCGGTCAAAAAACTAGTGAAACCTGGAGTTCATTCTTTTTCCGGCAGCAGAACAAGCGCAGAACAAACGCCATTATAGCACTATGAACCGAGATAGAGCTGTGTGAACCAAGTGTAGTTAAAGTTCGCATACAGACTATAATGTATTGCGCGCTTATATTCCTGGAAGAAGAGTTCGTGCCACCATCCCGCATCCCCCCCCCAGCCCGGGCTCTTCCCGACCCTAAAACACAGCTGCGAGGCCGTAGATTTCAGACACGGGCGAGGATCGTGAGAGCTGCCGAGGACGCTTTGAAGGTCATTCCGGCTGAGGAATTCTGGGAAACGATTTTCGAAGAACGGCCTAAAAGGATGCCCGTAAGTGTATTGCGAAGAACGATACTTTGAGAAGGAGCCTGAAGACAACGAATCAGACAATAGAAAATTTTTTGTAAGAAATTTCTTAGTTTGCATGCCAATTTTAACTACACTTCGTTCACACAGTTGTATGTTCGTATTGCTATAATGGTGCTCGTTCTACGCTTGTTCTGCTGGGAAAAGAAAATGAACTTGGTGTTTCGCTCGCTTTTTTGTCTATTAGATAACGTCCATTGCAATTGATATGAATTTTGTGTGACTTATTAAGTAAAATTTATCGCTGGTAAATTAGATATGCGGCGACCTATTGCAATAGGACTTTGGCAATTGGACCGAAAAAATAAAAATAAATACAGTAATAAAGTTTTGTAACAAAAAATTTAAAAAAAAAAAAACTTACAGGATAAGATGATATTACAAAAATGTGTTCACGCTAATGTCATCACTATTTGCAACATGGTCCTCCTCCAATTTGGTTATTTTTTTACGCGATCATAAATAAAAACCATTTCCTTGAAACCTGACATATTTTAAAAGTTTCAAGTAAATTATAACTGTCAACCTATTGTAAAATGTGTAATTCTTTTCATTTTCAACGAAAGAGACCCGAATTTCATAACCAAGAAGAAACGATTATCTCAACGAGAACTAATTCGCTCTCTATGAATTTAATTATGTCCACATTTTACATTTCTTAACTTCAATATATTACGAAGATAACTTTAAACTTTTTATTAAATGTATCCCGCATCTCACGCACACACATATACGCATGTTCGGCATCGTACCAATTCATCCGTTTATTAAAAAATGTTCACCTCACCGTACTACTGGCTGTATATATTTTCATGTGTTATCTTTAAGCACAATTACAGAAAATAAGACGATATTAAAAACCATATACAGAGTTCTAATTGTCCTTTTAAAACTAAACCCCATAATCTTTTAAAGCAAAAGTATCATCTCACCTAATGTGTTTATTACTTACTCTCATATCAGAGAGAAGTAATATCACAAAAATAAAACAAGTAGTCAAACCCGATTTTAGAGATGCTAATAATTTCCATTTTGAATTAAAACGGTTATTATCATGTGCCAAGTTCTTGGCCACCTTATCTTTTTTTTTTCCCCTTTTCCCAGAACTTCCGGTAGGGCACATTTATTTACTAAAAAATATTAAAAAAAAAAAAAAAAAATTAATTTATTATAATAACGGTATTAATATAACCCATCCAATTAATTATTTGGTATTATATTATCATTTTACAGTCTTTTTTTTACAATATCTATTATATTTTTACTACTTACTTAATATAAATGTACATTATTTTTCCGGAATTTTATTTCTTCAGTTGAAAATTTGTTAAATTCATTAAAATAATTTTGTACAAGTTGTTTTATATCATAATTACAGAGTGTCTATTATTATTATTATTATTATTATTATAATTGCAATCTTGCAGTATATGAAAAACATCATCTCTAAAATTACATATTACACAGTTGTCAGAATCAGATATCTTAAATTTATATAAATATACCTTAAATAGACCGTGCCCTAAAAAAATTTGGAGTGTATTGGTTATTTTTAAATTTATCTGTTATACTTGGGAAAAATTGATACGCTATCCCATTATAATTATTTCGTATTTCTTGAAATTTATTTATATAAAATTTATCCATAAGTTTTTTCACTTGTTTTACTACTTTAAGTAGTTTATCCCTCATATTTAAAAAATGGTGTCTTATATATTACGTTATTAAACGGATGATCTATATTAATATTATTTTTAATTGCGCAACAAACTTATATGTTTTTGCAGTTCGTATTCGATAGGTAACATGCCTGCGATAACTATTGCAGCCATATAGCTGGTAGTTCTGTACGCTTTAATCAGTTTAATGGCAACCTCTCTTTGGGAACCTTTAATTATGTCTTGAAATCTTTTAGTCCCTAGCATATCGAAATAAATAATACTGCCATAAATAATATTTGGTACTGTTATACATTTATACAATATCATTCCCTTTTTTTATTATAATTTATTCGATTACTATTGTTGAAAAGTTTGTTGAAAATCAGCATGAATTTGTTAATTTTATTTCTTACATAATTAAAATGATTATAAAATGTTAAATTATTGTCTATAATAACAACATCTAGGTATTTAATTTGCGTTGCAAATTTAATATTTAATCCGAATTTCATTAAGTTAATTGATTTTTTATTACTTTTACTGTTAAAGAGAATATAATTTGATTTATTTCCGTTTATTTGAAGATTAAATTCCGTGAGCCATGTTTCAATTTTAGTGTAAACATTGTATATTTTATTTGCCAACATTGTTTCATTTTTATCTGCAATAAGTATGGCAATGTCATCTACGAATGTGATTATTTTTATATAACTGGTACATTTGTGAAAAAATGATGTTCCAGAGGTATGGTCCTAACACTGACCCCTGGGGTAAACCCATAACAATTTTTTTTTTACTGTAAGAACTGTTTATCTGTATGATTGTATGTCTATTATCGAAGTGCCGATTTGTAATATTTAACAAGCCATTATCTAGTCCTAATTTCTTTAGTAACTCAAGCAGTTTATTTAGGTCACTTTCATTTATGTATTTGTTGTGAAACATATAATTCTTGCATCTTGGTTACTTCTGAAACTTTACACACCACTCTATTCTTTCTAAAAACTTTTACAAATGCTTCTTCTAATTAATAATTCTGTAAATTTTTATTGAAAAGTTGAATAAAGTTTTTTTCGTGATTTTTAAATTCTTTAAAATGGAGCAGAGTAGTAAAATTTTATTTAGAAGGAATTTCGCAATAAAATATAGAAAATAGAAACACCAGATATACCGACGATAATCCAGAGACTAAAACGGGTGTTTTCGTTTTGTTTTGTTTTTTTTGGAACGAAGTTCTTTTAGCCGGCTTGTCGGTAGGAGTAAACTGACAGAAAAAGCGAGGTCATGAAAATCGCGTTATGCGTCGTCCTCCAGGCGACCTTCACTCTCGTTCTCTTTCACTCTGTCCCTTTCTATTATATACGGGTGTGTGTGTGCGCCGGCGTGCGGGTATCGAGATTCGAGCAGCAAACATTGTACGCGGTCAACTCTGTATAAGCTCAATTCTAAACACATGTAAATTTTATTGAATTTGAAAACTGGCGTGTTTTTTTTGTGCCACGTTAGCATATTTCAACGAGTCTGATGATTTATTTATTGTTTTTGTTTTAATTAATTCATACGGGGGATTTATATATTGCGTGTTATTTTTTATCGTATACTTTATGAATGACTTTATACCTGTATATCTACCGAAAAGTGAAAGGAACTTCATATTCCTAGCGGGTGAGACACCACTTCTCTTTTTTTTTTAAATAAATTTTTCGTTGCTAATATTATTAGCTAAATTATTACCGTACGCAAACACTATTAGAAAAAAGTAAGATCTAGCGAACAAAATGAATTATTAAATTTAAACGACTTTTTAATGTCCCGAAAATTTATTTAATAACCAGAGAGGAATATTTAACAGGATAATAAACCGTATAGAGAAGAAATTCCGGAATATTTCGATAATTTATCATTTTAATATCCCAAAATTTTACCTTTAATTATACATAATAAAAATGTAATTATTTTATTTTTTATTGCGGTCTCCATTTAATGTATTTTAAATTTATACACGCTGCTACTAATCGGAAAGCTGTTATCGCAAATTATTATCAGTTTTAGGGTTTCGTTAATTAAATTTAGATTCTTTAAAGATTCAAATTAATTATTTACGGAAAACCGCGGATTCTTCAAAAATTTTTACGATTAAAAATCGAATTCTATTTTCTGTACATGTGATAATCATCGCGTGAAGTTAAAAATGTTAATTAATCCGAAAATAGGTTTAACTCCGGTTCGCTGGTTCTGAAAAATCGGGACATTCACCCGTGCTTTTTTCAACTGAAACCTACCGACAAACTGGTCGAAATGGCCAACCATTATGATGCATTTTCTTCTGCAACCGACTTAAACCATCAGAAAAATGATACTAAATTTCCTTCCAGAGAAGACGTCGCTTTGTCTAGGTAAGTTAAAAACATTTTACCGCAAAATTAGAGTGTTCTTTTTTTGTTTTCTATTTTTGAATTACCTTCTGCTTCACTCCTTAAAGAAGAACGTACACGTTTAATGAAGAAAAAGTATGTGTTCCCCGGAAATGCAATTGGTGATGTGTAAAAGTTGATTTCTACCGATTTTACATTTCGATGGGAATTCTATTAATTTCAACGAAAAAAGGGAACTGTTATCGGAAATGTAGTAATATAGTAGAAAAATATAGAATAAAATCTAAAAATACCTAATTGTAGCTGTATCGTAAATAAATTGAATTTTTGGAAGTGCTTCAAATTCTGGATGCGAGTAATCTAGCGATTCATTATTTGTGAATAAAGTTAATTAAAAGTACGACACACTTACAGTCTTCTTTTTTTAAAGATTTCTTTTTCTTTTCAGAAAATTTTTATCCATATTTATACATTGTTATTTTACTTTTCTTTTCCTCTTCTGCGAGAGGCGATATTTTAAGAAACAGATTTCCGTTCTGTAGTTTAAAGGTTTTTATTTTCGTTCTGTTCTTTCGCTCAATGAGTTATTTTTATAAAATACACGCTTAAAAAGTTTAACATCGTTATTTAGTACTCTTTTAAATTTGGTTCGGCTTGAACCCTATATATCTACCCTATTGTATATCGATAGTATTTCTTCATTTTATACCTTTTGATTTTTACTTAATCAAAAATGTTCTTTTATAGCAAAACATTGTAAAAAAGAGACACATTTTTTTCGTAGGTTACAATGAAATATATATTGTCGAATTTCTTAATGATCCATATAGCGAAAAAAACTTTCGTAAAGTGGTCGCCTTCGGCGTAATTCTGGAACATCTAATAAAATTTTCAGATATACTTCTTCTTAGTAACTCGAAATAAACGTTCTTTTCCATTGATTAATTAATAAACCTGTAAAACTTTCATTTATTTCATATATAGTAATTTCATGTACGGAGGTTTTTTATGATTAATTGTGCTTCACAGAACGCAGGTTTCATTTGCTCTTCAAAAAAACTCGCTTGATAATTTAGGTTGAAAAATAGTTTTACCTTCGCGATAGACTAAAGGTGAGCACATACAATAATTCTCCATCATTGTGATGCTGAATAATGAGAGTGCTGTTTTATGCGAAAAATATCATTGTACGCCCAAGCTATCGGTAGAGTTGCTGAGCACTCTTCTTTGAAAACGAAAAAGCCATTAAACGAAGACGTACGTTTTGGAAGGCGAAACTTAGACTTCATTAAGAAATATTATAAAAACGTGTACTACAGAAAATTATATTTTAAAAAATATTAAAAATGGCCGACATGTTTCGGGAGTTACGTACTCCATCATAATCATGGCATTAATAAATAAAGTTAAAAGTTAAAACGATATCATATTTGTCATCTTATACATATAAACTAATACAACATATCGATATGTTAGGATTGATTCTTAATTTTAAATAGTGGGTTATTATTAATTAAAATATCTTCAAATTTATTAATGTACCATTTTTCGGCGCTATTAAGTAGGTTACAATTATTAATATATTTTATTATTTCTCTAGTATGTACAGTGAAATCCGGAATTCGATTAAGAAGTTGAAGAGTAGTTATATTGTTAACGGCACAGATTTGCGAGAAATTTATACTTACGTCTGCCGCCACCTTTGTCGAATCTTTGCAATATTTTAATTTCTAATTTCGATAAATATTTTTTAAAAATTCAAGAAGATCTTTATTTCGATGGTTTTAACGACTTTTATAGTCATTTAAAGAACGCCAATTTCAATTCAATCGGGTATTTTCGACATTTCGTCGAAATAAAAATGCCTCTCTGAATTCAATCTAGATATATATTTCAGGCTGAATTTCAATGTAGGATGTATTAAAAAAGAAAACCGAATTCGAATAATTCCCTTTATTCATCAAGGGTGAACACGTTCAAGACTGAAAAGAACATAAAGACCAAAAGAGACGTACTTGGATTAAATTATTTTTTCTTTCTGTTTTGATAAAAACTATTTACAAAAATTTTCTAGGCATCAGACGAGATTTCGCTAAAGTGCTAGGTACTTTCTTTATTTGCCGCGGAAGAATTAATAGGATATTTCAAAGTGAGCGGGGAATGTGGGCATCTTTCGTACACGTTAATCGAAAATGTCTCCGAAAAATAAGAAAGTATTAAATAGAATTAGAAAAAGAAATCATTGTCGTTCGTGAGAAGATACACTGTAAACGGAGAAGTCGACGAAAGAGGTGGATAAGGACAAAGCGGAATCTAATGAAAGAAGAATATTCCTTATACGTAGGTTGCTACTTATATTTCTGGCCTAATAATGAAAAAAAGCAAATATTAATGATCGAAATTGGTTTATTTTTTTTCAAAATATTCTCCATGAAGAAGAATACACACGTTTTCATGCGTTCGAACCAATTTTCAAAGAACCTTTTCCCCTTCCGATTGAGGTAGCTCTAAAACATGCGTTTTGAATGCATCAACCGCTTCTTCGGGTGTCGAAAATCGTTGTCCACGTAATTTGTTTTTGATGTACGGGAATAAAAAAAAGTCATTGCGGGCTAAATCAGGGCTGTGTATGGCAGGTGACCCAGTAAGTGAAAATTGACGAATTTTCAAACAACTACAGACATGCAAAGTTAACTACTTTTTCCTCAATCTAAACTGAATGCATCTGAAATTTCATCAGCTGTTATAACAATGAACGAATCTTTTGGAAGACGCTTTTTTTTTTTTCCGTTTTCTTTTGCAACCATTGGCTAACCGCCTTGGTTCATATCTACTGAAATTCTCATATTTGAAGTGGAACTCGATATATTTTTCAGCGCACTTTCAGACACGTAGCCTTATTTTAGACAAAACAGATGAGATCAGCGGCGTTGACCGTTATAATGCAGTGCCTCTGCGCATAAAACACAACAAAAGAAAGAAAAATTGATTATTAACTTTAATAATTAATACACATATGAGGGGACCTAGAGGCCAAGCTACTCGATTATTTTAAGGTGAAACTTTAAATAATTAACAATTTTCTACGCCGGAAATAATGCGATGTTTTTCAAGTCAATTAGAGGCAAGGGCGGATCTAGCGAAACATTTAGGGGTGGGGGGATTATATAATTACGTAATATCTTCTACGATAAGCAGTAGATTCGAGAAATACCTTATTTCATAAAGAAAATCAAATAGCGACCTTTGTAGAAATTTAAAAATGTGTTTTAAAAATACGTGTAATTAGTACAATTTTTAGTTTAACTTTTGTCTTACATTTAGGGGTGAAAAATAAAACGAAATTATAAAATTCTAGCTAAAATGGTAGTTTAGAAATTGTAAGAAAGATATTATTTCTTAATAGACACTTTACTTCTTTTTTATTTTTGTTAGTAATCTGATAATTCGCTTTGTCCGTGAGCAAGTTTAAATATACGTATATATATATATTTCTCATTGAACTATTTTCAATTAAAATTACCCGAAAGAAAAATTAAAAATAAATAAGAAAGACAAAAGATCATAAAATAAAAACGTAACATTAATAGTTTTACTAGAAAACAGTATTAAATATTACTTATAATTAAATCCGTAGGTAACATTTATACAAATCTCTTATAGTATAAATTAAGTTTCTCTGTTATAACAAATTTTTTCATACAGGCTTTGGTTCTTTGGGATTAGAGGTGTAATACAAATTTGTAATTTTGTTACATCGATTATATATCATTGAACCTAAGGGTTCGTTTCCTCCATTTCGTTCTGTTTCCGGCCATCCCTTTTAGGTCCCACTATGTTTAGCATCCCACATCTCTTATAATCTGTTATATGCAGCTGTTCCTTGGTCTTCCTCTTCTTCTCTTCTTCACGGTTTTTCCTTCTATAATCAGTTTTAGAGTTTTTCATCGTGTTTCAATGTATGTCCCCCATAACGTTTAAAACTGACATAATAAATTGAAACCGATTCTTTTATACGTGATTTGAAGCTAACATCTGCTGGTTCAATCTTCCCATGGCGAACACCGAAACATCGAGTTTTACACATATACGTACACATGCAACCTAGATTTAGTTATAATTAATAATGTGTTCATATGTCTGTTCTAGAAAGTGCACTTATTATATCGTTGCAGGGAATTAATCCTTTTACAATAAACAACATACTAAAATTATAGTTCACACGTTTAAAGACCCGTTCAAACTTTCAACAAGAATTGTTTTCGAATTGCTGAAAATCTACTTCTAAACTAATTAAAACTACTAAACAATGCGAGCAGACATTATTATGAGCAAGGGTTTTTAATAATTTCGAACTTCGAAAAAGTTTTACCGGACGTTTTAGAAAATAATAGCAATCGCTCGTCAATTTTTACTGTACCGTCTAATGAATATTTCCTTGGTAATCAATCTACAGGCTAGCGGAAGGAGCGCTCTATACCAACAACAGGAGTAGATGTCAAATTCACGGCTGCAACGTGGAACCCGAAGTCGAGCTATACCCTGAAGAGCTGCCGTTCGACGATCCGGGTGGAATCAAGCCGCATCCTTCAATGATGAATTCAACATTCGTACATTCCACCTGTCCGCCTGCTATGCATAAATCTTGTTTTTGCGTCAGGCTAATAGCGGAGCACACGAAAATGCTGGAAGAATCAACTAAAGTAAGATAAGCGGCTCTTCTGGAATAATTATCCTTTTTCTCATTGCGCAACTTTCAGTCTGAATGTCTATTTTGAAGGTTTAAAAGGAACAGTGTATCGGCTCTAATCCCCGCGTATAGATAATTTTTAAAACCATAGGGTTTGTATGAATAAAATTTTACAAAAAAAAAAAAAAAAAAAAAATCAGGGAAAAAAAGATAATTTATACCATGCTAAAGTACTAATTTACGTCCGTTTATCGAACAGCATGTTATCGTGTAATGTAAAAATGAGAGTAACAAACATTGTTTAAAGTATTAAATATAATTGTAACACGGTTTTAACTAAAAATCGAGACGTATGTATGAATCAAACTATCCACAATTACTTTTATTCCTATAATTATTACTGAAACACAAGTTTTTTTAAAATCTCTTCTAAATTATAACTCTTACCTATTACCAACGAATAAATATTAAGAATTGCTATGCATTAATATCACTGCGATATGAAAACCGACAAAAAACATTTTGATTTTATGTGTGTATAGAAAAAATGTATTAATTTTTCCAATTCGTTTAATAGTCGGGGAGCTGAGCGACAAAAGAATACAACAGTTTTAGAAAGGCCGGTTTTTTGATACAATGTAGTATTTCCGGTGTGTAAGAATAGCCTGCCCGTCAGTCAGCCAGTTTCGTTAGCGTTTGGCGCGGGGACGGCTTCAAAATTGTAAAAATACCACCTAGTGTATGCAGCAACTGTTTTAGAAAAACTGAAATTTGGTCTACTAATAATAAGTAACACTATAAAAAATCAAAAAAACACAGTCATCCCGAATTTTTATTTAACAAACGCCGTCAGCTGCCGATATAAGAGCAAGTGCCATATTTATACAGAGCGCTTAATCACTAAATGATGTATAAGCGTCGATCGGGACCAGTACAGCCAGATTGTGGGAAAAACGTACCCCCACTTACAGTAGCTTTTACATTGTGTGCTATGCTAAAGTGACCTAGTCGAATCACAGCGTCGGTTGAGATCAGTTTATACTTATTACAGTGTTCGTGTAAAAATGGACGCACGTCCTATTTGCATTGTTTGTTTAAAAAAAGGAAGTTGAAGTTAAATTGTTTGAGGAGCAGATGTAAAAATATTTTAAAAATTCGTAAAGAATTCAATCTCAAGATATACAATTATAGTAGCGACAACGAGTGAACATGTCTTGTTTTTTAGCATTAATAAAAAGAATATTTTTTCTATATTATAAATATTTATTTCATTATTTAATATAATATAAGCCCGCGCCATCGAGCGCGTTGCAGTATAAATGAGGCGCACGGCGATCACTCTTATATCAGCAGCTGACGGCGTTTGTTAAATAAAAATTCAGGCTGACTATGTATTTTTGATTTTTTATATTGTTACCTATTATCGGTAGACCAAATTTCAGTTTTTCTAAAACAGTTGCGACATACTGGGTATTTTTTTTATGAGTTTGACGCGACCCGTTACAATACTTTTAAGGCCGACTATATCTACATTGTTTTTTAGTTATTTTACTACCAATAAAGCAAATTTCAGATTTTCTAAAACTGTTGCGACAAACTAGGGGTATTTTTACAACTTTGAAGCCACCCCGCGCTAAACACTAACGAAACTGGCTGACTGACGGGCAGGCTATTCTTACACGCCCTAAATACTACATTCTATCAAAAAACCAGCCTTTCTAAAACTGTTGCATTTTTTTGTCACTCAGCTCGCCGACTATAAGAAGAAGACAAAAACTACGAGAGTATAGCAAGTAAATTGCGGTTACCGTCTGATGGCATTATAAGATAGCAAAATGAGAGAATACTAAGAGGCGTCATTTCAAAAGTAGAAAGCATTCTAATACGGGAAAAATGAATAGTTTAACTATGCACCAGCGTGACTACCCAATCGAATATAAAATCTGCAAATACCGTGTGACGTGCTAGCCGCGCTGACTAAGAACACCTGGTATAGGGGTGTTTTTTTAACAAAACGAATTTACCTGAATACTTTTTTATTTAAAAAGAAAGTTATGTCGTGTTTACATTTATTTTTTGTAATTCGTGTTCAATTTTTATACTTGTTCTGTATAAAATTTTTGAATTATAGTTTGCTTTTTAAACTTCCTGCGCATTCATATCCTATTTAAGTCGATATATGATTTTTCCACTACTATGCACCGTGACCTTTTTCTGTAGTAAGGAAAATTAATTCAGTTAAATTAAAGAAGTTCAGCCGCCGAATGTGAGATTAGCAGTGGCTTGAAAATAAATTCGAATAAAGATATAATGGAGATATAGCTCTGTAAATGTAATGATACCGCATTATCAATGAAAGCCTAAGTATAGGAAACGATCGTTTAAAGTAGCGCAAATTTAAGGCAGCGCCAAAAAAGCGGTAAGGTTTAGGTAGTGTTACATCGTCAAAACGATGCAAAAATAATGAGTGTTGTTTAAATCGAGTTTTTTTTTTCTTTCCGGAACATGTCGGGCCAGGACGTTATCCGAAGGTACAATGATTATAAAGGAAAAATATTAGAAATAGAACATATGAATGAAGCTAACAAAGGAATAACCAAGGAAAACGGAAAAGAAAGCATTAGGCGCTGTAGGACGTAGGATAAGATGCAAAAGACCGGAATACAGTATTGCCCGTCCTGAAGAAATGAAAGTACATTCAAGTAAAATGTGATTCGCGTCACAAATGAAGTTAGCTTCTGACGGATCAAATGGGCAAAGAAGAGACTGGATAATGGAGAAACGGAAGGGCGAAGCAGGAAGCAAGCTATGATTTGACCGAAGTCTAATTATAGATGAGATAATTGACCGTCTCATGTTGGGGAAATTAAGAAATCACGGAAAAAAAGAAGGAATGGATTGTATGGCTAAAAAGCAAAAGGAAGCAGGATTAGAAAATGCAGAAGGATAGAGATCAGACCGACAGTCGCGGTGAAAACGAAAGGAAAAAGAAACTTTGGACTGGAAAATGACTAATGAAGCGACCGTCTGAAACATCCGAACGTGCGAACGAGTCAACTAACTCGTTGCCCGAAATTCCACAATGACTAGGAATCCACAATAGATACGGACAGAACGGGAATGAAATAGATGTGAAATTAAGGAGCGTATGTGAATCACGATCAGAGGATAGTTTAGGAAAGGGAGTAGCAATGGCTTGTAAAACGCCTTTTGAATCAGAAGATAAGAGAACCTTGGATATATTGTTAGTTTAAACTGTAAATAGAATAAAGTTCATTGGACGAGGGTATTAAAATATGCGCTCGAACATTGAATAACAGATATCATAACAACTGTCCACCTGGACAGGTAGTTTTTATTGTCAGCACGGAATTATTGTTATCGGCGAGAACGATCTTTTTTTAAAAAATTTCTTGCATTTGTTTTTTTTAGCTTTAGTTAAGTTAGTCGCTTCCCATGGTCACCGGCTCTACATTTATTCTAATATTCTGTGTTATAGTGTGGCACAAAATGAGTACGATTTGTTTGGTTAAATTTGATTTTGAATTTAACCGCGTATCGAACAGCGGAAAAAATTTAATAAACAAAAATCAAAATCTAATCAATTATTCCTTGCTATCAAGTAAATCGAGCCTGTTGCAATTAAAATTTCAAAACTTCTTATGTGGATAGGGAGGTAAGACGGTAGAATGACATTTTCATTTTTTCTTGGGGTAAATGAAACCATAGTTTTATCAGGTTGAAAAACAACTATCGTGAAGAACATAAAAATGGAAAAAGTCTGTGGTTTGATTTTTCTGATTGTTCGCGCAACAGTAAGTTTCACTTTTTCCAGTTCAATTCATACAACATGAACCATTTATCAACCTTGTGATATTTCTATTCGTACTATGGGTTTCGGTTAGCTTTAGCACATATTCAATGGGTCGGGAGAGTTGGATATTCTTTTTTTCCATTCGATCTTCTTTTCCTAAGTACGGAGTATCACTGCAAAAATAAACCGTTTTCGCGTCACACATTGCAAAAAGTGTAAAACGTACATATCTGGTTTAGATGGAAGATACATTCTACAACTGCATCCTCTTCTTCCGATGTTGAGAAGAGTTTTATTGACCGTTACCTATTCGTAAGGAGTATGCTTTGAAATTATCGATGAATAAATTCCAAATTTCCCGGAATGCTGCAAATTTGTCATATTTTTCTCGACGTTGCGACTTATCATCAAACCGTAATATGCTTACGACGAAGACAGATCGATTTTCAGTCATTACGCTTCTGAAAATCAGACATCCATATTTATTCGAAAACATATCCTCAGTTGTAAAGCTCGAATTTTTCAATATACCACTGATATATAATAAATCAATGAGTGCTTTGATTTCTGTAACACTTGTCTCCCCTCAGTGTATCGCTGTTTGGATTCGGCTAATGTTTTTGAAGTCTATATTTTATGATTTGTGAATTGAACTATAATATCGATCATTTCATCGGTGATAAATAAAGCATGAATTTCAACTGGATCCACTAAACCAATTGCTTGATCTTTAGAACCTGGAAAATGTTTTTTCATTATATTTTTATTCGGTGTCTTCTTGGTATTTCCATACGAGGTTTTCTGTTTGACCAAATCGTTTCTTCATGTTTTCCAATAACGAATTCCCCGACATCAGATTTTTGTATCAATTCATCTAAATGTGATCATTATTGGTACTAGCGGTAAATTTGTCATCAAATCGTTATCGGTAATCGAGAGCGCATCTTCTTCAGAGTATGATTCTTCTAAATCGGATTCAGTATGCTGTCGTTCTAATTCCTTCGGAATATCTTCCGATATACGTAGATAATTTGAACTCATATCGAGACCGATTTACATAGGATTTTACAAACACAAGAATGAAATCTCTGTGAAATAAAACTGAACGTTTGAAAAATATTATATCGTTATACACAACGCGGGTATTTTTAACCCAACTGCTAGAAACTACTACAGACAAATAAGTCTTTTTCGTAAACAAGGCAATTTTTACTGCATGTGAAGTTATGAATGTCAACATAAAGAATGTCACGACAGACTCCTAAACGGCCAAGGCCAAATTCCAGCGCAATGCCGCGTGATAATAATGCAAAGATCAATCGGGGGGTCATTTTTACCCGGACGTTGTATATAAGAAGGGTTAAAAATTATACAAATTTAAAATGGAATAAGAATGAGACGACGGCATTATTTTTGTATCTGTTAAATTTTTTTTTACTCTTTACACTGTCCTTTTTCAACTACAGCGGTTTAAATGAGTTTATCTATGTAGATCGCTGTAGGATGTAACCGTCGATTGTGCGTTTGATAATATTTCAGCCAGCTACCGTGACGTAGTTTAGGCTTCGGTGTGTTCTGTTCGGGGAGAACTTGATTTCCCGTTAGTGGAACTCCCAAAAACAAAACTTCACTCGCGCTGTTTTTGTTGTTTTGTTTTGTTTTTTTTTTTGGCCTGACGACTAACCATTTAGCCACTATCACGTGCGCAAAAAAAAAAGATAATACTTCAGGTAGCGTTTTTGGGGGATTGAAAAGGGTGAGGCAAAATTGATATAAAGACCACACGGACAATTTTTTGTTGTTTTGTTGTTTTGTTGGGGGGGGGGCGATCGCTCCTAATGGAAACATGGCCACGGAATAGAGCCGTATGCCGCTGGTGTACGAATAACGTGGGGTTGGTTTGATTTGTGATAGAAAAATTCAACGGAAGAAGATCCATTTTTCCGCTATGTAAGTTGAACGCGATTTAAGCGAAATAAGTTCTTCTAATAAAACGGGTCAGAGCGGGAATTTCGCACGGATGAGATAAGATTACCTTCCGGAGTGCGATGCGGATGGCGAATTTTATTCGAGCCGGTTAAAAACAGACACGCTCGAATGGATTTCTGAATAAAACTCTAAAAAATTCTTCCATATTCTTGCCTATTAGGCACGTCAAAAATGGAACGTGTTCGGAGAATTTATTACGTCGTAATGGTTTTTAAAATCTCCCGGTAGACTCGTCAAAAAATTTGTTGCATTCGCAGTTTGAAGATATTTGTCAAAGTTAATACTACGTTAAATGTGTAGGTGGAAGGCCGGTTTTAATGACTTCCATCTTCAGTGGCCTACTTTTTGTTCGACGGCGAAAAATGAGCCCTTTTTAAGCATGAAACTTTTCATTTCTCGGCCTCTCTAATTTAGTCCGAAAGTGCGTGTAACATCTGGCAGCAATGTGTTTTCCGCAGATCTTATACTACGCAGACACGCACACGGGCGCGCGCGCCTATTTTATTGCTGCAACACGCCCCTGCCGGAATCGTTTAAACGGAATCAATGACATATGCCGCTAATATCATCTCTGGTTTTTCGTTTACACCTGTTCCGTCTCATTTATGACTTCCAATGGCATTTATTGTTCGCTCGATGTTCCGTCGGAACTTCTTTTATCAGTCCCGTGTCGGTTCGTCTAATGACGGAAAACTCTCTTCTTTAAAGTGGTACTTTGTATACCTCGTATTGTTCTGGCGCGTTTCCCCTTTTTCTTTTCACGAAAGAGAAGAAATATTAGGGAAACAATATGCAATTTCGAAAGAAAATTAGCCCCGCAACAAGCTCTGCTAATGCTGAAACTGCAACCGAAATTATTTATAACATTATCACGGCTGTGTAGTTAATTGAGAGAATATAGAAGCTTTTAGTTTTTTCCACCTCTTCTCTACCTCAAAATCCGCATCGAAGTTCAAACCAAGTTTTTCTTTTTTCTTTTTTTTTTTTTTTTTTTTTGACATTAATAAAATTATTTTCTTTTTATTTGTAGTTCCAAACATCAGAAGACGACACCGGACTCTTACAATTCTTCAGGCCTCCTTCTTGCCAATCGCTATTTTATTCGTTATGTGCATCCTTCACAGTATCTGATCCTAGAGGTGTGTTCTAGAAGCTATATTTCATCTTCTTTTTCTTCTTGCTGTCCCGACCGATCTCGGTCACGGGTGGCCATCTAGCGAAGTCTTAATGATATTCTGGTACCGCTCTCTGTCGTACGCGCAGTGTACCAACTACCCTGTACTCAGTGGCGGCTCGTGAGTAACAGAAGTGGAGGTTCACAATAAAATATATTAAATATTACACAAATATTTATTGAAAAAAATTTATCAAAAACTATATACATACATACATACATATATATATATGTATGTATGTATGTATGTGTCTATGTGTATGTGCGCATATTAATAATTTTCAGTTAAAAGTCTTGTAAACTAAATCTATTCTTCTATCTTTCTTTTAAAAAAAAAAAAGTCTATAACAGTTTCATGAAAGTTATGAATATTGTGGAACATTTGTTTTTCAATTGATAACATAGCTAAAGCATTTAACCTGTCTTCACACATTGTGCTACATAAAAATGTTTTAATTTGTTTTAGTGTCGAAAAACTCAGTAAGAATATAATTAGCACTTTTTATCCTTAAGTAAAATTACAATTTTAGGTAGAAACTACGTCATTATTGAAAATATTTGAATGACTATATGCGGTCCATCATTAAAAACTAAACTGTGTTCCCAATGATCGACTGTGTATACATATTCAAAACGTTATTAGTATTTTTAAAGGTGATGTGGTTTCTACCAAATATTTTAATTTTAATTTTAATAATATGAACTGTGAAAACTCGTTACATATTTTTATTTAAGTACATTAAAAACAAACATAAGTTAAAATTTTGCAAAATGTTGGTTGTTATTGTTTTTTAAGTCTATGTAACATTTATATTTTACCATTACTTTAATTTATCAATTATTACAATTATTTTGAATTTGCTTAAAAAGAAAAACAATTAAATTTTTATGCTAAAATATTCAGCCAACATCTTGAACAGTATCAGTTTTACATAATGCATGTCTCACCAACAAGAGTATAATAAAATAACAAATTATGAGATACAGTAGAAATTAGTTATAAAAACATTCAAAAAGCTGAATAATCTAGTCATTATATCCCATATCAAATAAAGCATTATAATTTTTCAATGTTCAAAATTTACTACTAATGAACAGTTCGTTATGAAAATGACACGAAATATTTTATGGCATAAATTACGCTGAACAAGCAATCATTTATTTATAATTATAACAATACATATTTCTTAGTTTCTTTTTCGTACATAAAAGTATGATAATAAAAAAACTTAAATCAGTATAAAGCACGAGTAAGAAAAAAGAAACTGTACCAAAACGGAAGTGGTTGGATATTTTCTTGCTTTTGAAGAAATTTGTAATTTTTCGATTTTTTATTATAATAAAATAAGTATAGTAATCTTTTTCTAATATTTTTTGCAATGGTCTTACCACAGGTTTTCATCAATGTTATATTTATAATAAGCGTTTTACATGTCACACTAACAAAATAAGCAGAACAAAAAATAACGGTGCATCAGTTCTGTTTGTATAGATTTCATTTCTTCATTGAAAAAGATTAAGTATGATGTTTCTGTTAAATTCATTTGCATAAATCTTTCAAAGCTAAATACTAATTGGTAATTATAACCAATTTTTACTGTATTTCAATATTTGGAAATTATAATGTTGACAAATAGAACCACAGTAATTTTAAACACAGAAATGTTTTTAAATATACAATATTGTACTAACTTGTATATGTATGCAACGCAATAACGCAACCGATATAATATAGATGCAGTAATACATTTTTCTTATAAAATAAAAGTAAAAATAAACATATAAATATACTCCAATCAAACTTTATTTCCTTCAAAATTCAAATATTGTTATAAACAGCAAAACAAAATGTAAACATATAATCGTTTTATGAAAATTTATCGATTGATTCTGTTTATAATCAAATTCACTTCATTAAAGTACTGCCCACCTACAAAATATAATCTTGCAAGAACAACGCCTATCGTTTGGTTTACACTTCGAGTGTGCTCCATCAAGCCTATGTAACGCATGCACTAACACAACATCATTTTTATCTTTCTGACACACTACTACATTGTACTTACACGGTTTTCGATCGCACGTGCTACAAGTAGCCTTCACACTAAAAGAATTCCGGACAAAACTTACATTACTTTTTAAAAATGTAAAATCAATTTATTTTTAACATTAATTTTACTAATAGTGATATATAAATAATAAATATAAATAAAAATATTGGATTCTACTTTTCTAAAGTTGAATTCAGGATGTTCACGTGCGAATGTGAACACATGAACGAGCCGCCACTGCCTGTACTTAATCTTGTCCTCGTCTTGATATCACAGAACCAGGTACGTTTCCTCCGTCCAACTTTTCTTTTACCTTCAATTTTTCCCATCAAAATGATTTGTAGCAAGGTGTACGTTATCATCAAGTGTCCAAAATATTTAAATTTTCGAATTTTTATTAAATTAATCAATTCGCGGTCTTATTCCATAACCCTGAGTATCTCCTGGTTGGTCTTCTTAGCTGTCCAGAGTCCCCTCAAAATTCTTCGGTAGCACCACAATTCAAAAACTTGTAATCGATTCAGGGTATTTTTCTTCAAAGTTCACGTCTCACAACCGTATAGTACGATGGGCCATATATTACACTTTAAAATTCAAACCCTTAATTCGAAGATCGTGAGTTGTCACGGTTCTCCTCATCTTGTTAAACGCTCTTCTCAACTGTTCAATCCGACTTTTGATTTTCACTTCAGATCCTCCGGTAATGTTCAGCTGCGCACCTAGATATTTAAACGAATCGACTTTCTCCAGGTTATCTCCATTAATGCGTATTTTGGGACTGGTGTTATTTCCAATGATCTTTGTTTTCTTTGCATTTAATGATATTCCATACTTCCGACTAATCTCATCTACTTTTTCTATGATCAATTTCAGTTCTTTGGCACTACATAACGAATATTATTGATATATTTTCCACCTATTTTGATACCTATTGTGCTGTCTTCCAGAGCTTCCTTGAAGATTTGTTCTGTATAGATGTTGAACAGCATTGGCGACAAGACACATCCTTGCCTCACTCCGCGGTTAATATTAACTGGTTTCGAAGTAGTATTTTGATATTTAATGAAATAATAGTGCTCCTGGTTGAGATACAGGTTTTTCATTATTCCAAAGATCTGCTGGATCCAATCCAATGTCTTCCAGTTCTCGAACAGCTTTTGATGCTGGACCTTATCAAAGGTTTTTCCGAAGTCCATAAAGCATAAAAATAGGGATTGTTGGAACTCTAGACACCTTTGAATGAGTACATTCATGCAAAAGATCGCTTCTCGGGTACCTGCTCCTGGTCTCAAATTGCTCTAGGCTCAAATTTTCTTCGCATTTCTTTGCAATTCTCGCGTGTATACTTCGTAACAGTATTATATTTTTTTGGGTTTGGCGTTTTCGGTATCATTATGAATCGTGATAACCAATCTTTTGGTAAAAATCCCTTCTGATATATTTCATTGAGAATTTTGACTAGAATTTGTAGGTCATTATCATCTAACATTCGTAATAACTCAACCGGGACTTCATCTGGGCCTACAGCTTTGAGTGATTTTGCCAACTTTAACGATTTCTTCACTTTACTTGGTATGATTTCTAAGCAGTTGGTAACGTCAATTGAGGTTTGGTTACCGCATGTATCATTAAAGAACTGACTAATGATTGTTTCCCATTCTTTCCCAATATTATCTTCGTTTGTTATTAGTCTACCAAGAGTGTCTCGTAATGTGACTGACCGTATTTGTCTAATTAGGCCAGCAGCCTCCTTAATTTTTCATTATGAAGGTTGAATACACCGAGACTTTCTATCTTTTCGCTTAAAATTTTCCGATTTCGATTCTCTGATTTTCTTCCGAATTTCTCAATTAATTTGTTGATATTGTGCCTGACAGTTCTTTACATTCCGTCTTTTCTCAATAAAATTCACTATTTCTTTATCAATCCAATCCTTCTTCGCTTTTTTCTCTGATTTAAGATGTTCTTTCGCTTTATCTAAAAAACTGTAGTCTAAAAGAGGGTCCATTGATTATCGATGGGCTTGTCCTCTTCAAATTCATCGCGACTTTTCTTAATCTCCAATGAAATCAAGTGTTTCATTGTCAAACTGGTCTTTGTATTCTTCAACTTTTTATAATCAAAGTAATTACGCTTTGGTTTCTTTGTATTCTTTAAACGAACGACCACTATAGCCACTAGAAGGTTGTGATCTAAATTTATGTCCTCACTTGGGTATGTTTTGGCCCAGATGTAATGCGATTCCTGAATCGTTGGTTAATAAAGATATAATCAATTTGGTTTCTCATTACTTGATCGTCTCTAGGAGCTTTCCACGTGTATAATCTACGTTTTGGAAGATTGAAAAATGTGTTGGTAATTATGAATTCTTGGACTTGACAGAAATCTATCAGTGTCCCTCCTCTTTCATTGTGATCTCCTAGGCCAAATTTCCCAGTTACTTGACTACTACCTTCTCTAACTTTAGCATTGAAATCCCCTAAAATGATATTAACCTCCTTGCTTTTAGTGGACTTGAAAGTCGTTATTAGAGCGTTATAAAATGTTTCTACTTCTTCTTCATCACTATCAGCTGTAGAGGCGTATACCTGTATTAAATTTGCACTTACCGGGCTGCAGTTTATTTGTAATAAGGTAATTTTATCTCAAGTCGTCGCGATAGCCTAGTTGCT
The DNA here is from genome assembly GCA_039619475.1 of Icerya purchasi. Taxonomy (NCBI): domain Eukaryota; kingdom Metazoa; phylum Arthropoda; class Insecta; order Hemiptera; family Monophlebidae; genus Icerya; species Icerya purchasi. The sequence goes on from CM077116.1 coordinate 422,165,384, forward strand.
AGAGCGCTGGAGGTCACGAGTTCGATCCCAGGCAACGACAGAACTTATTACAAAGAATTAAATTAAAATACTCGCTAATAACCACGTTGGAAGGCAATGGCGAACCACCACGTACAACATCATATGCGCACTAGGTCAGTACACAGCAGACCCACACGGGACTGCACTTGTAGAGCGATAAATCAAACGACTATTATCAGTTCCGGTTGTGGTCTTGCGTGCATACACTCGAGTTGTGTAAAGCAATTGTCATGAGCGCTACCTATTCTGTACAACTAGAATGTACAAATAGAGGTAGTCACGACGCTCGGAATCGAGCGATACGACTGAAAAGAAAGAAAGAAAGAATTTTATCTCATTGCTCTTGCTATATTTTTTTTAATAAGAAATGCAACACCATTTCGACGTTTCAAACAGGTATCAGGAAGTCCAGAATAATGGAATACATAATTATCATAGTCGATTACAGCTGCTGCCGGCCATCTTGATTCACTGATGCCAAGTATGTCTACTTTCAAACGAGATGCCTCCATGGTGAGGTTTTTCAATTTTCCTGCTTCCAACCGGATTCTCACGTTCCAAGTCCCTACAGTAATGTCCTTCTTGGAGATAGCTAACCGGGATGCCCAGGATGCGGGGCCATTGTTGATATTTGTTACGCCATGATGGTATTCTGGGGAATGATACAGCGGTGGTTTCCCTTTTGCCTTCCGCTGGATTTTCTGTCAGGGTTTACTCTCTTAGCCGCAAGGACCCGGATTTAAGGCGCCAGGGGTACTCGCCTGCTCGCTCTAGATTGCCGTGCACAATCCGACAAGGGCACATTGTCACGAGCGAGTTGCTGATGGTCTGCTGTTTGGTATTTATTAGTAAAAGCGCCTTCAGCAATTCACCTCCGTTTTCCTATCAGTGCCATGTGTGAATTCTGATTCAACTTTTCTAGTCAGCACTAAGCCCGCCGAAAAGAAAGTTACCACGCTGCACAACGTGGATGTATATTTCATCTACTACAACAGTATAATTCCGCTACCTCCGTTTTACTCTGTTTTTTCGTTCCATCCTCAATTACTAATTCGAAAGTAACGGCACTGCTCTCGTTTGGCTGCCATCAGCGGCCGATTTCTGATTAAAATTGTTTACCTGGGACCTTTGATTTTTTTTAACCTTTAATCCGCATCCTTAATATTATTCCTTTTTTCTGTCCCTATTATTCCTACAGTGTGACCTATGTCCTCTGCTCGTGGCGTTTTAGCTTTTCCTGTCTTCGTCTTCCTATTTCCCTTAACGTATTTAGCTTGTTCATCTGACTGTTTTACTATCCGTTTCCGAGCTCTTACTTTTCCTACTCTTTACATATCGCATATCCTTTCTTTCTCAATTCCTATCGGTGAAGTTTCCTTTATGTCCAATCCGGTAAAAATATGACGAAACTTCCTTTTGAAACCGCCTTCATCTTAACTAAAATAAGCAAATTTTTACAACAATGATCTGAGGAGAAACAATTACAAGTTTCATAAAAAGTATTGTAAAGATATTATATCATCATTACTAATATTTATTAGCGCAAAAAGTACCAATTTTTAGACCAAGCACTTTAACGCAAATACGCCCAATTTTAGTGCTCCCCCAACTCATTTAGGAACACGGTCTTCTCTCCTCTTTTTATCGTTGATCTTTCCGAATACGCAACTGTCGCTTCCCTTCCGCCAGTATGCGAATGATAGGGCCGAAATATCCAGAGTGTGCGTACCTTTCAGAATAATCGGAACGATAAGAAAACATATTTATGTAATAACTACAATATTAAAAAGCGGAAAAATGATTAAAATTAAATGTTGGAAATTTGTTTTCTGATTAAAATGATTTACGTAAATCCTAATATATCCAGTCCGACCATTCCACATGCTTCGTTTTAGTAGAAGATTTATTATACAAAATACTGACGTAAAATTCAAACGAAATATGCCCGGTAGACGTTTCTTCTCATTGGCTAACTCTAAATTACTTAAAGAAGCCGTATATAATCTAGGATAGAGTTTAGTCGTTTAAATGAATATAATTTTTCGTAATTTTTTTCTTAAAACCAGGTAAAGGAAGACTGGAAATTTGTCGCTATGGTACTAGATCGACTGTTTCTTTGGATTTTTACCATGGCAGTATTAGCCGGTACAGCCGGAATCATCCTGCAAGCTCCGACACTCTACGATGATCGGAAACCCATCGGGAAATCCTTATGTAAGTTCGTCTCTGCGTTGATGTGTAAATTCGTTTATGAAGAATTTTTTTTTGACCAATTATTACAATCTTAAAATAAATCTTAATAAATAATAAATATAACAACTGGGAAAGTAACGTGAAATAAAAATTTAGCCCAGCGACTAGTTTTTAAGGATACAGCGAACAGTTTACACGAGATTTACAGGTTTACAGCGTTTAAGCCTACATGATTTGAGTTCCTCCGTCAGCAACTGTTGGATTACTAACAGGTGAAATTGATTTTCATATAATATTTCTTGAGCAAATTTATTTTATATAGACCTCAAGATTTAAAAATGCGTTGCTCGAAGTATAATGGAAAGTAGCGCCTCCCTATTCTCAGCAAGAGTATGAATGGCTTTAGTCATATCTATACTCAGTACCCTGACTCACCCGGTAAAACAATCAGGCGCATAAGCAAAGACCTGCAAAAATACACACCTGTTGCATTAATCATTCGCATACACAACTAAATTCAACGATTATTACGGTTTTTATTTAATTTTTATTCATTTTCTTACACTTTCATTCCGCGACTTAACCAAATGTGCACACCATAATTACTACATTTTGTTGGTCGAAAAATCTACCAAAATTCTTACACCTGATTTAATAATTTTTCAGACTGTATTTTGCAAAAATTGGTCATCTATTACATATATAATAAAGGAACCATATGTATACATACATGTATATATATATATATATAATGTGCTTCAGTTCTAAAATGAAATTTTTGATAAAGGAAGGCACAACTAATTACCCATTACCGGTAATGCACTCCTCGTTACATTCCATGTCTGAACAAAAGATAAAAACTTCTCGTACTTTGTCGGGAAAATTAATAGTTATTATTCACACAAAGTATAAACATTATTATGTCTGAACCTTAACGGCCAAACTATTTTTTTGTATTTTGCGAGAATCTCTTTTACGTTACGCTCTCAGCGACATCGGAAATTGTTTTAAAAATCGTTTCCGAGAAAATTATATACCAAATCGCAATGCTGAAAAAGAATTATAAAATTTGCGCCCCGCAAGCGTCTTAACCACTACTCAAATCCAGTAAGACAGGCACAAGATCTATAGATGGAAAAAAGAAAATGACAATTTTTTAACAAAAAATAAAAGAGTATTATTGAAAAAAACGGCTTTATTTCACGACGTTTATTTTAACGAGGTGATGGTACGTCAGTTATTGAAAGTTATTGAAAGTTATTGAAAGTAAAGGTTTATAGTGCGAATCAGTCTATAAATATACCCAATGGACCGCGTCGACAGACTATTATTCAACTCGATGATACTTAATATTTTACGTATCCAGGTTATGAATTCTTGACGTGATCGTCATTCCAACTTATGTTAATATCACCGCCGCTTATAGGCGCAGAATCGTATCGATTTTCACATACAATCAGAAACACGAGTTTCGGTACTGTAAAATATAATTTAAAAAAAGTTTTCGGCATCGTTAATTAGCCCAGGTATAATGTAGAAGGAAAGCAGAATTGAACATTTCTGTCGTTGATATCGGTTTCAGCGATAAAATTTCGCACTTATTAGCCGAGTTCCTTGATCGCCGCTGAAACATAGTACATTTAGAGCTTTCATTAATCCGGCAAGGAAAATAAATAAAAAGCTGGGAAACCATCCGCAACATCGTAATTAAAAAATAAAAACCCTTATCACGTACTAGCTCGTGTCATTCCACCATCTACAGAATCCAAAGAGATAGCGTGCAAGAGTTACCTAATGCTGGCGGGGATACGAAGCCGCGAGAATTGTAAATATTATTAAAACCATTAAAATAAGGGACAAAGATAATACTGTTATTAAAAAAAAAAAAAAAAAAAAAAAAGATGCATACCCGCTGTTCCATTTAGAATTGGTTCCCAAAGTTAATAATAAAAATATCTATTACACTACTACCCGTTTGGCACGCTGCGAAGTTACAATAGGACCTCCACCCAAGAGTGCTAAAATCCCCCCGGTGCATACGATGTCAACGGTAGAACCACGCAAAAAACAACTGCTTCAGACCGCATAGGTGAAATGCGCAGGAAATCATAACTTGACTGTCAGTCTCTTAAAGGATGCTACTGAATTTGTATGCGTCAATTGTACTAGTAATCATTCTGCTAATCACCAGGGATGTAAAACATACCGAGCTAGTGGTCGCGCTATCAAAGCACCCGAGGGAACACAAGATAACAAAAACAACAAAAAAAAAGTAGAACACGGAGTATCCCCTATGCATCTGTGGCACTCAAACGCAAACCCTGCTCGACAAAGTACGTAAACAATTGCTTCTAAACACCAAACACAAAAATTAAATCAACTACCGAGTCTGGAACAAGTTGTAAATTCGTTGGCAGACTTCACCTAGTACAAATTAACAATATTGCTGAAAGATTAATCTGGGGACAAACCTTTGACATGGGAATTCAGGACGAAAATTAAACAAATAAAAATGAAGACAAAAAAGAAATATATGGGTTTATAGGCCGCGGCTTACTAGCCAGCATAAGCGAATACTATACCAACAAGTCATTAAGGGGTTAGGTGAGTTTGAAAATTTCAAAAAATCGATTTTTTTTTTTATCTTACTAAATAGTACAATATGTCTGGAATATTCTCCCAAAATTATAAATCGATTGGAGTAAAATTCTAAGAGATAGAGCCTTCGGAAGTTCCACCCATCAGGCCATGTCAGCCTGGCGCGTCACAGGTATATTGAGGCAGCTACTCAGCTATTGTTTGTCCGTCTTTCTCGCTTGCTTTTACTTTCATCATTCAAACACGATTATGATCCATTACCAAGTGACGTTTTATCAGCTATCAAGCCCATTTATGAAGAACTCGGCAAAGAAGAGCTTTTTGAGCGGTGTGTTGGTGGCTTTACGCAGAATAATAATGAAAGTTTGAACCAGTTAATTTTGGAAAATTACTCCAAAAATATTTCCTGCTGGTTCAAAAATAGCCGAGATTGCTGCATTTGTCGCTGCGGGCACTTTCAACGACGGAATCTCAGCTTTATTACTTTTTATGCACGGTATGGATTTAAAACTTGCCGAAACAGCCACGAGTATGCCTGGAAAGGGGATGCGAATCGCATATGCATAGCCGAAAAATAAGCTGACTCTGGGACTCGAGAAGAAAAAATTCGTCACAGGCAAGAGCAAAAGGATGCCCTGGAATAATTATGGCTGCAGCATAAATATTCAACAGTTTTTACATTATACGCGCTATTTTTTTTTTTTTTACAATTAACCTAAAAACTCCTTTCTGCGACTAATGTAATTTAGACTATACTTGGCTACATTACCTCAGTAAATTTAATTACGACGCAAAGAACAGTCGACAAAGATAATTCTCAATATCATAAGGTTATCAAATAAATTTCGAATTTGATGTCGTTGTAAATGATCTATACTATTTTTCCGCAGCCTTTTTAATAATGTTTTACATTGCACACATATGTGAATAAAGAAAAATAATATGTCCCATGCAGTTAAGTTGATGCGTCATACTAGTTTTATCTTTTGTATTCTGATATCGCCAGTATTGTTCAATTTAATTATTTCATAATTCTATTGATATAAGTGCACATTATTTTTACATACTTCCTATACAATAAAGCTGTTAAAATTATTATTAATTTTAATCCCGTTACTAGTTGTTCTATGTTGCAGTGAAAAATTTTGTTCGTAATAATATGGGCTGTCGCGAAAATTGCACCCTACACATTTTCCGACTCTGCAATATTATTGTTACGCGAGTAAACTTTAAATATTTCGTGCCCGGCTATTAAAGGTGGAAGTTTTTTTTTTAATAACGCAAGAAATTTCCACTTGCATTTGTCACAATTTACCAGCCGCCCGGATGATGTTTATCGCCCGTTAGCCCGTTTGTTTCATGGCGAACCAATTTTAGGGGACCATTCGGGAATCGATTTTAGTCTTGCCGGAGATCTTTGCTTTCTGAACGCTTTAAAATGGACATGCTCATAAGAGCAAATTTGTTTTTATTTTTCCACGAATCGTGATGACTAGCGTATTTAATTTTATACATACATGTTTTTAAAAATGTTTTTAATTTGTGTGGTTTTCTTTTTCTTTTTTTTCTTTTTTTTTTAGCATACTCGTAGATGTATTAATTACAAAAAGGAAGCGACTGTCATTCAATTTTCAACCATCCTGGCTCGATATTCATTCAGATACCAGCAATAAAATTGGCTGGATCTTTGAAAAATACACTCTAGTTACATAAATATTATAAATAGCCTGCCATTTAAGTATGTTTTTTTTTGTTTTTTTTGTTATTGTATTCAAAATTTTAAAATATATGCGTTAATTTTTCTAGTATCAACTTTTATCTTAAATTTTACATATAACACAACTTTTACTTCTCTACCGTACTAAGCGAATACTTGCTGGCAAAATTAATAAGACAGAATAGATGCTAAATTTCGTTTTAGTGAAATTTCATACAGCGTCCTTGTATCGCTAATATGTGCACGTGTTTACGTAATATACGTATAATAATAATATTATACGAATATATATTGCACGCCTAAATACGTACATGCTTGTTAATTTACGTGTGAATATCCCACAGTTGCCTGTAAATTTTGTAATTAAGATTAATTACGAGGAATGAAAAAGAAATCATAATTACAATAAAAAAAGAAAAAAAGTTCCCATAATTATATTTGCATTCAGATACGCACGCACACACTTAAACAGCGCTATAGTTACCAATAAAATCCTTCATCTTAGTCTACAACATTAAGGATATTTGTTTGCAAAGAAATTAATTTAGTAGCAAATAAATATTATACGGAAAAATGTCGAACTGTGAAAAAATGTTTAAATGAAAAAGTATATAAAGAAACAGAAGAAAAAGAACGTTCAATGATGATTCGCATGACACTGATTAAGAAAGAATCGCTGTAATGAAATGGGCCCCGTCGTAAGACAGGATAAAAACGATTAATAGGCGAAAGGAGAAATTTTATGAAACGATAAACGAAGATAATATATAATTAAGGAACGGAAAAAGAAAGAAATCTTGCAAAACCAACAAGTAGACTGAATAAAAAATATTTATATATATATATATAGAAATAAATTACATTTATACTTACCGTATTAATCATTTTATTTTATTTTTTACGTGTAATTTACATTTACCATGCTAATCATCACGATTATTTCTGCTGTACGGAAATGCGTCACGAATATGTCTCAGCTACAACGAAATCATTATAAAATTTCATGGCATTTTTACATGACGGACAACATTTTAGTTTGAACCTAGTCATAAGACATTTTTTTCGATTGCATAGTCAAAACTAATTTTTGTAATTGTTATTTTACAAATGTCACAATATTATGTAACGAAATATGTAACGAAAATGTAACAAAAAATATAACGAAAAAATGAATTAATTTTATATAATGAAAGTTAAATGTTATGATAGGATTTTTGTGATTGTGTTATTTTTTGTGTGTGTTGATGCCAGTAAGAATTACGTTGTAAATTTTGATAATTTTATACAAAGTATAGAAGAGAAAGAGACAGAAATGAAAGCAAGAGGGGTCAAAGGGTACAGCCCCTTGCGAGGCCAAAATTACCGAGTTTATGTATATATATTGTAACGCTATTAGCCGTTCGCTTATGTCCACAGGGATGCCAACCACGAGGTTTTATACTCGTGGATTTTTTTTATTTATATTTTTGATTAAATTATTTAAGATAGTGATTATTAATATAGATGAAAATATTTAGTTGAAATTTGTATAAGACAATGTATTAGAGAAAATTTACACTTATCTTTCGGGACCGGTCGACCGCTGAAAAACACAATAATTAATTCCGCAAATAACGATTAAAATGATAAAAATCAATATATACAAATATAACACAAAACGCTACGTATCACTATTGTCGGCGAACCGGGATCCGTAGGTTGGCGATTCGGTGGTCCATTGGTACACAGAAATCGTACTCGGTATTATTTAGATTGATCAAGGTACGATAGTTTCGAATTTGTTTTACTATTCTGGCGAATATCGAACACTTTTGTTGACGAGTGATCGCGAACTCAATTTCAAACTTTTTTGAACAGCAAAAATTTTAACTGACGTCACTTCAATGAACACGGGTAACCTTAGCGAAGGTAGAACATAAACTCCCCCGAAGGTAAAAAAGAAACAACTTCTTCAGTGGTAAAAATGAAACTGATTTTTGTAAAAAAATCGTTTCTTGTCCAATCTAGATTTCTCCCGCATTTCCGCTTATGACCGCTAAAGGCGACCTAATCAGGTCGATCCTTTATTCCTTGATCACTGGTGATTGGCCACCCAACCGACAATAGCTTCAGGCATGCGCACAAATTCGCACTCGCAATAATTATTCTAAATTATTTTTATTATTATTATTATTTTATATTTTTATTTTATTTTTCTTATCTTTTGTTCATCCCATGTAATGGACACATTACAATATATATATATATATATATATATATATATACGTGTAATAAATACACATACACACCACTCTATAGAAAGTTATTCATGATACGATACATTATACATTTAGTATGTTGGTGAGTATTTAAATCATATGGACGCCTCGCTAAAATCAACGTGTATGACAAAATAGCTATGATTTTAAGTGGAGATTTTAATGTCAATTTTGCTTTAGACAACTCTCTACAATTGATTGAATTTTTAAAAGACAATTTGAACTTATCTCTACAAAATAACAAGATGATATCAACGACAAAATCAAATATAACGATTGATGCAGTGTTTTCAAGATTTTTAGATGATATCGAGTGCAAAACTTATATTTCTTATTTTAGTTACCACAAGCCTTTGATAAAAAAACTATGTACTGAAACACTCATAAGCATAACTGAAATAGACCAATGATAATGATACTATTTTATAAATGTATATAATAAAATTTTTTTGATTTATTATTTATTGAAAATGAAAATTTTGTTTATACTGATACCTTTTCCGTCCTAAAAATTAATTTAAACTAAAACTTTATTATAGAATTTAATACATATAAGTCAAAGAAGTTTCACTTCCTCCGCGTGTGTACACACTGATACACGCATCATTTTTTTTTTTTTTTTAAATCAACGTATTTTCTTCGTGAGATCATAAAAAAATTATAAAACCCTCAAAATTTTAAAGTTAAAGGGACCAAATTTTGAATAATGTGAAAATCAAGTTTTAAACTAAAATTTTTTAAAAAATTCCGCAGTCAGTTCTATATAAGTTACGGCATTGCGTTTCTTTTTAGCCTACATACTAAGGTCTTCAGAATACAGGAAAAATATAAAATTCGAAAAATTTGATATTTAGGAACCAAAATTTGAGAAAATACACACTTAAAGCGGTAAGACCGGGAACTAAAATAAAGTCCACAGCAATTTCCATGGTAGCTGGAGGGTCTCTATTTTTTTAAATGATGCATTTCAATCGCTAGAATATAAGCAAATTACGAGACTCCAAAAATTTTTAAATTTAAGGGCCCAAATTTAGAAAAAAGTAAAAACCAAGTTATAAGAAGAAAAAATTCAAAAAATTCCACAGCTGGTTCTATATGAGTTACAGTTCTGTTTTTCTTTTTAACCTGTATACTAAGGTCCCGAGAATACAGAAAAAATATAAAATTTCAAAAATGTTAATATTTAGAGACCAAAATTTGGGAAAATACACTTTTAAAGCGGTAAAAAAATGTTCACAGCCATTTCCATAGTAGCTGGAGGGTCACTCTTTTTTAAAAATGATGTATATCAATCACTACAATATAGGAAAAATACAAGACCCACAAAAATTTTAAATTAAAGAGCCCAAATTTTGAATAGTGTGAAAATCAAGTTTTAAACAAAAAATTTCCACAACTTGAATTTCTTATCAGAAGCGCTTACTCACAAAAGAAATCTCGCCTCCGCAAGACTCGATTTCCACCCTGACAATAAAGAACCTTATAACTATCTTATTACGCTCGAAGAATTACAACGAGGTATGAAACAATTGAAACCAACTACAATCGGACCGGACAGTATTCCTGCTTACATGCTCGTCCCTGACCCAGCTATTCTCATTTTACTATCCATTTTTAATCATATCTGGACAACGAACACGTTCCCTGACTCATGGAAAACTGCTGAAATCATTCCGATTCCAAAACCAAGTAAAAATCCAATGTTACTAGACAGCTACAGACCTGTTCTGTGCAAACTCCTGGAACGGATCATAAACGCACGACTGCAATGGCTCACCGAATCTAACAATCTTCTGGCCAAATCACAATGCGGATTTCGAGCGAACAGATCAACGATCGACCAACTGCTTTTTCTCAAACAGTCCATACAAACATCATTTATTCGTAAAAATCACCTACTGGCAATATTCTTTGATATATCCAAAGCCTTCGACAATACTTAGAAAGAAAAAATTCTAAAAATTCTTCATGGCTGGGTAGTTCGCGGTCACCTAGCATACTTCGTCGAAAATTTCATATCCGACTAGGCTCAATTAAATAAGCTCCCCATGATCTACAGAACGGTGTTCCTCAGAGCTCTGTTCTCAGCCCTACCCTCTTCAACATAGCCATAAACGACATTCCGGAACAAATACACCCGCCTGTCCAATGTTCTTTATTTGCAGACGACCTAGCTATCTTCATCTCCTGTTCGGACCTGTCCCTCGGAACATCAATACTACAGGAAACAATCGACAGATTACAAGCTTGGTCAGTCCGCAACGGCTTCAATTTCTCCAACGCGAAAATTACCGCTATTCATTTCTACAAAGTTCGCCGCTGTAGTCATGAAATTTCAGTCCAATTAAACAACGTAATTATTCCATCATCGGATACCGTAAAATATTTGGGAATCATTTTGGATGAAAAATTTACATGGAAATCGTATATCAGCGAATTAAAAACAGGCTGCACCAAAAAACTAAATTTAATTCATAAACTGTCTAGCACATTGTATGGCTCAGATCGTTCCTCCTTATTGAAAATCTACCAGGCACCGATTAAATCGAGGCTCAACTATGGCGTTGTAATCTACTCTTCGGCTAATCAAAATATCATCAACTCATTCAATACAATACATCATACTGCTGCGAGACTCGCTATTGGCGCTTTTCCTACTTCTCCATCGGTTAGCATTCTTTGTGAAGCTGGTATTCCTCCTCTCAATATTTACAGAGACCGGATCATTTTAAACAGGTGGATTCGTCTTAAGTCGTCGATCAACCTTCCTTGCCCACTCTTTATAAGCAAATTACTGAAATCTTAGATTCGATGCAATTCACTTTACCGCCAACATATCAACTAACCATAGCACCAACACCTCCATGGGTAAACCTGCATCTCGACATAGATCTTCAACTCCTTCGCATATCAATGCGTGATTAGCAAATATGACAGTTGCAAAATAGTTTTTACTGGTGGCTCCAAAACACCTCAAGGAACAGGTTGTGGAATAGCATCCGACAAAAAAATTATTCTCCGCTACTCTCTTCCGGCACTATTCACTATTCTTTCAGCGTAACTATTTGCTATAAAACTTGCAATAGAAAATGTAATAATTTCCGATCCTCACTCCTCACACCTCCTATGTATAGACTCATTAAACGCGATCACATCAATTCAAAAATACAACTCTCTTTTTTTTTTTTATATTTAAATAAGTTGTGGGTCTCACAGGGAAAATATGCCCGTTGTGTGACTGCCCGACACTCTTATTAACGTTTATTCAAAAAAAAAATACATACATAAAATACAAAAATTATAAATTATCTTGATTTATTCTATAATCATAATTAGTACTCTAGCGTTAAGATTAATTATAAATATATATATATATACATATGGAACTGCGTAACACGCCCGGTAATACGTATCTGTACATTATTTACCAACACCCAATAGCCAAGGAAATTATTCGCGTGTTTCGTTCGCATAGATCTCATCACACGTTGGGATCCAGGGAAATTCATTTACGGATACTGCGGCAAGAGAAGGCTCATTGTTCTTTCCAGTACCGAACATTGAAATTCCGTCGATGGATCTGAAAGCTCATACAGTACAAAAATTACTTCAAATATGACAAAATCAGTGGACCAACATCCCAAACACGAATAAGCTGCGCTCAATTCGAGATACTATTCCACCATGGAAAACTTCATTATTCACCAATCGAAGGAATGAAATCCCGTCTAGATCATTCCAAAATCACTCATAGTCACCTCTTGTCCAGACAACCTATTCCACTGTGTTCCAATTGCAATTCTCCTGTCACAATCCAACATTTACTCGTCAGCCGCCCAACCTATAATTCATACCGAGCACAAATTCTCCAGTCGTCCAACCTTTCCGAAATCCTATCTGATCGCCACGACAAAATTGAACGCCTCCTACGTTTTCTCAAGACCACTAGACTATTCCACTTCATCTAACTCTTATCTTATCTGTGTCTCTGACCTAGGCGGCAGTACACGGCACGTTAATCAAAGAAGAAGAAGAAGTAAACAATATTTAAAAACTTCTACAGTCGGTTCCATGTGAGTTACGGTATTGATTTTCTTTTTAACCTGCGTACTAACGTTTCTAAAAAGAATTAAATGTATCACAATCCCCGACGCCCTGTCTACGATATGGGACTTGCTTTACTTTACTTTTAATTACTTTATATTCCTTTCACATATATTACCCCGCTAGCGGTTTCGGTTTTTCAGATATTTTAATCTAAATTTCACTTTTTAATTGACGTATTGGGGAACGGGCCGCGAAACGGCCAGCGAGACCAACCCCCTGGTATATAAATATATATATTTATTTATATTTTTTTTTTAGAGAACATACTATATACACATTATGCATAAAAAAATCTGAAATCTGTGCACAGCCTTAATTTTTAAATTTGGCGGTTGTCATTACTTGATTTTCGGATACGTCCGAGGAAATGGACCGGTAAATTCAGTGTACCTCTTTGCATGCGTAAAAAATATACTGAATTCCTATTCAGCGGTAAAAATTTAATGTTAGTCATTTAAAGTAACTAGATACTAAATTTAATATCGATATATTTCAAGCAACATAACTCGTTTAAAATTAATACCTGAAGCATTTATGAGAAGATCTTAAAACGTTAGTTGTATTAAAGCGAAAAGCCACATTTCCAAAACGATCAAATTCTAAAGATGATTTTTCCCGTTTCCACGGGTCTTTGGTTGAGCATTGGAAAATAAAAACCTAGTGCACAATTTTAAGAGACCTTATCCATAAAATAAAAATTTCTACAAAAACCAACTAAACATGCCAAACTGCGACCTCAATTTTTACTGCTTTTAGTAATATTTTAAAACCACAGAAATGAATGCGGATGTTTCATTATTGATCAATAACTGCGTCGAAAAAAGAAAAATAATCTTATTTAATACTCATCTTATTTCAGTTTTTTGTTCTGTTCTTTCTTTTGTTTTTTGTTGTATTCTTTTTTTAAACTAAAAACACGTTAATGATGAATTGCTTTAATTTAATCACCTGAAGGGAAAAAACAGATATCCGATTCATTGAAGGAATTATTATTTTAAAATTTCCGTAAGCACTGTTTGAATAGAGATAATCTGTTTTATACTACAACTTACGGGAAAAAAACTTATTGGAACATAATGCACCTTAGACGGTTTGAAATTAAATTATTCCCGGACTTTGTTTCGATTCGAAAAGCGAGATGAGAATTAAAGGAGTACAAAGTAAAAAAATTCTTATTGGCATTTTACCAAAACTTTCCAGCAAATCAGCACTCAAGAACTTACAAGACGGTTGTATTTCTCCGCAAAATGAAAATGAAAACCAAGATTAAACCAATTACGGGTAACCGTGTTTCCTGTTTCGTAATATCTTTACTCGCTGATGACGCTTTTCTGTAATTTTAAACTTAATGGTCGATACGGAGTTTTTTCTTTCAAAAATACTGCTTTTATTCGTTTTCCTTCTTGAGCGCGGTAGAGCTTACATTTTATTTTTTGAAAAAACGTAATTAAATTGTTACAGAAGTAAACTGCAAAAAATATTCATATAGTTTTCTCCCTTATATGTATACATAAATATTTATAGTCTACGTTCAACTGTCCAAGCTGTTACAGAACGTTGACAGTTATATCAAGTTTACCCGTATAAGTGTAGCCTGATTTCCTCGGTAAATGGAAAAATTGTAACGGTAGCACTAACAGTGTTGAGTATATTTCGGGCACAAGGGCCTCTCCATATTAAGTGTTCTCTGATACAGCGTGAACTGGTCGCAATCATAAATCAGGTGTATCACTGTCGGTTAGGTATCAAAACAATTATGTGATCCAGCGATATGGAGACGATTTAGTGCTTAATATATTCCTTTCTGCGGTGCAATCCGAACATTGCCAAAAGACAACAGTTAACTTAATAATTCTTAGAAAAGTTGTTTGTGGTTTCTACTCAAAGTTCCACTCTTGTTTGCACTCATAAATATACGAGATAATGTTGGAAGAGGAGGTAGATTTTCTGCTATCGGTGAGTATATCGCTGAGCGTACTGCGAGATCGACACAGAATCTACAGGAAAGACATCTCGCATCCGTTCTTGTGCAGTTTATATGAATCATCTGAATTTATGTCTTTACCGGGTTTTTACGATCTCGACGACACAATAGATTTAAATAGGTTAATCCGTGTCCAAGGTAATCAACACTTGTCAGTAAAAATGTCTAGATAATTCGAAGTGTTGGATACAATACATGATTGCACTTAATTCTGTATCTACAGACACGCAACCATTATTTAATCGAACTGTGTGCATCAAGTTCTCGACTTGATGCGCATAGGAAGCCGATGATTTGTCCCTAGCTGTAATGGATTTTGTTCGGTCTGGATATAAATGAATATGAACATTCTATTTTTTAATGGTATCTAACGCAGTTTGTTGATATTATCGTATCGTGGATGTCTATTACGATCGAGGAATTTGATACAATGTGCTGCTTCATTTCGTTTAGCATAAAGAAATATTTATTAAATTCACTGTTTGTATTACACAGCCCCTTAATAATGAATTAACGTGATTTTTAACATCAGTTAGTTTTACAGCCTCTTCTTGGATTTCTTCGCACTTGTCTTTCTCATTATCAGAAGAATCTTGCTGCACATGTCCAACTAAACGTTCATTTACGACAGCCGCTATTTCTTTTTCCTTCTGGACATTCATCTAGATCACTATTAAACCAGTCCCCTATATCTGCTACAGTACATTATTCACCTGTGTTCTGTAAAGTATTTATTTACTCATCTTCTTTAATTTCGCCGAATCGTGAGTTTCATTTTTAAAGTTTCATTCCAGCTTTTGAAATTATCGTAGCTTGTACATCCTTCCAACTCGAAGCCCAATTGAACATAGCATTTTTAATATTGTAATTTTTCAGATTAATTATTATCTGTGCACCTCTCGTATCACCCAAGTCTGAATCATTTTTGAAAAAAACCAAACAATCTTAAAGCTGTTTCTTTTCATAGAAGTGTTTACAACTAAGGATAACACCTTGATCCATTGCATCAATCAACGCTGAAGTATTCGGAGGCATAGAGACACATTTAATTCCTCCACTACTACTCCATAATATGTCTTCAGATGGATGCACTGGCACATTATCCAATAATAAAATTGCTTTAACCTCATCCTGAGGAACGGCGGCCGGTTCTTCCATTTGAAATTTGATGGCAGATCAAACGAAATCTTCTTGAAACTACGATCTGAAAATTTCAAAGGTGAACCAGGCATTTTTGCGGGCTTTATAAATTACTGGCAGATCTCTATCTGTTAAATTTTTTGTAAATCTTGGGTTTCTTGATTTTCCGACAACTACAGACTTCAGTTTGTGTGTTCCATCTGAATTAGCACACAGTAATGCCGAGATACTCATTTTATTAATTTTATGCTCAGGAGTATGTTTTTCTTTTTTTTGCTCGCTTGAGTATTTGTTGGCATTGCCTACCCGCAACAAATCGATCTCATCCGCATTGTAGATTTGCTACAATTCCAAATTATTTTTACTGATTACTTTTTCCAAATGTTCTTGAAATGAACGAACACTTTCATGATTTGAACTTAAACTTTCTCCACACATATCGTTCGATTACATATTCCATGTAGATTTCAGAATCGAAACAACCAACCCGTACTAGCCTTAAACTCGTGGTTTTTGAATCTTTCCGCAAGACGTTCAGCGGCAGTCTAGAGTTCTACTCCACGAATTGAGACGCCATCAGCTCGTTGTTGCTTGTACCATGTCCAAACATCTTCATCGATCTCAAACATTTTAGCTCCAGTCGTTCGCTTTCGCTTATTATTACAACCGACTTCGTTGTTCCTTTTTAATGAAAAATTATTAATGGCCGTTCGATTTTTTTTCTTTATGTCGTAGTAAGTTAATCTACTGACCCCAAACTCGTGTAAAACATTTTGAAGTGAAGAACCGTCATCAATAAGTGTTAAAACTTCAATCTTTGGATCTATAGACAGCGATTTGTAAGGATCTTGTTTACTCACTTTTAAAACGATAACTTGTGGAATTAAAAGCACACAAAATTACAAACCGATCGGTAAGCCTACACATATACACATGTAGTAAATTAACAAGTGGTATTATCAAAGAGTAGAGGGAATACCTGCATTCTGGGCCACAGTTTCAATTTTCACCACTAGGGGATGTCGGAGTACTAATGTCGCATTAATGTTGCGGCAGTACAAGGAACTACATATAGAATAACTAGTGTCGTATTACAAGGAACTACATGGAAGAATGCTAGTGTAGCAGTACAAGGAGCTACACCTCATACAATGAAGCCTATATAGTACTAATTATGCATGAGCGATAGTGTCACATTAGTGTCATAGCAGTACAAGAAACTCCATCCCTGCAATGAAGTTTCTATAGTACTAAGTTATGCAGGAGGTCTAGTGTCGCATTAGTGTTATAAAACAGTACAAGGAACTGCACCTGCACAATGAAGCCTCTAGGACATAAACGTATACAAGTGCACTAGTGTCACACCAGTATTACTGCAATACATGATGCTATCTCAGTAAAATAAACCTTCTTGATCTTGCCCACTTTCTCAGTCAACACTAGTACAAGACTACCCATTGCACAGTAACAATACTCATCCAACATAGAGATTAGGAAGAGGTTTGAACTAGCCAATTATAATTCTGCTAACCTGCACTAAGTCGCTTTGTATGCTCACATGTTTGTATGTGTGTTAATGACACGTTTATGATTGCTTAAGTTATCTAATATATTGCTAACCAGTAACATCTGTTTATGTTTGTGTACACTTTGAGAACATGTTTTTTACTGTTGGCCAACCACTTTTAAACTTTTCTAATCACTTTCAAATTTGTTGTTTTCGTGTGTGTATGCTTTGGGAATGTGCTTTCTACATCGATAACCAACCAATGCTAATATAACTTTTTAACCCATGCTAAGCTGTTTGGTGTGCACATGTGTGTGTGTGTGTGTATTTGTGTACGCGCGTGCGCATGTGCAAGTATATGCGGGTGTATATACATTGGGGTGGGCTTTATTATACCTATAACTTACCAAACCTGATATGCCCTATAACCTGCACTAAGTTGCTTTGTGTGCCTATGTGTTTCTATATGTATTAATGATGTATCTACCACTGCCTAAACAGTCGAGTAATTTGCTAACCCTCTTTGTATATGCTTTAAGAATATGTTTTACTGCTGACAACCCACCTTTAAACTTTTCTAGTTCACTATCAAACTGTGTGTGCGTGTGTGTGTGTGTGCTCTGAGTTTGCTTTACTATATCCATACCCAGCCAATGCGAATATAACTTACTAACCTCTGCTAGATTGTAGTGTGTGTGTATATGAGTGTGTGAGTACACTTTGGGGACGTGCTTTATTATACCTTTAACATACTAAAGCTAATATGCCCAGTTAACCCGTGCTAAGTTGCTTTGTATACCTATGCGTTTGCATGTGTTGATGATACATTTCTAATTGCTCAACCAATATAATAATTTGCTAACCGGTACTAGCTGTTTATTTATTTATTTATTTACTTATTTCATAGAGGTATACATAACAGCATAAAGCCAATTACAGTGTACACATTAGATTTATATACATGTATATATAATAAATATACGTAACAAAAAGGTCGAAATTTTTGGGGAATAACATTTTTCCGGTCATGTGTTATGCTGGCGGAAAGATCGTTTTTTGTCGGGAACAAAACTGTGTTTCATTTCTTTGACGAAACTTTCAAAGTGGCGAAAAGTCCATAGAAGCATGAAAAATGACGTGCCTCTTTCTTTTTGCAGTGCGAAAAATCTGATTTCTTTAAATTGACTTTAATATTATGTAAATGTCAATTATAGTTAGGTTTAACTTAACATACGGAATTCTCAGCGCATGAAACATCATGCTTGACTGAACAAGTTTAATTTTGACATGGATATGCCTTATAGCTGCCGGTCGTTCCACAAAATTTACGCAAACAAATGTTGCTGAAAAGCGTTCCGTGAGTTTTCCCATTTCTAAAAACATCTATTTGTAATTATGATTACTAAAACGAAACACAACTACTTCAGTGTGTTATCAACATTTCTCCTATCATTGTATAAATAGTGATGAGAACCACAAATCACGGTCACAATTTACTTATGTTCAGAATGTTCGTAGGTACTCGTTTAAAGTTTTATTTTTATTTTTTTTCTTGAATTTTTCGAAAAGGCATTCTACACTGACAAGTCCTTGTGGGAAGCTCACGATTAATAATTTTTTGTCGTTCTTTTATAATAAATTTCTTATAGTAAAATTGCAAAACATGACAGCAATCCTTTCGGTTTAATTCTAAAATTTAGCAGAAGCCTCGTTTTAATTTCAATTCCCTTTTTTATCGTAACTTTTATTGCGTTTTCAATCAAAGGTTGATTTAAAAATACCTCTTTTTCCATTCCATTCAATTCCGTGTATTATTAACATTTAGCGCTAAATTAATAAACAGCAGTTGAAAAAATGTAATTTATAAAATTTACTTGTACAGTTATAGGAAAGTATGGACAATAAAATTTTTTTTTTCAAAATTCAAAAACCTTTAATCTGTCTATGGGCCTCCTATAGAAAATTTCCCATGGCGAACCGGAATTAATAGGTATAATGATCTATCATTATCTATTTTACTTACACGTATGTTCAAAGAGTAAAAATTTACTTGAAACATTTAAAATATTCCCAGAAAGCGCTATCTATGAATCATTTGTAATATTATAATTTACGCAATGGGGTTGAAGATAGCGCTAGCATATAATTCTTTTAAATGATCAAAGCAAAATAAAGTTCTTACGAATACGACTACAGGATTGCGATTTTTTATCCTGTTTTTATGCTACATTCGTCAACAAGTTGATCGTACTGTCTGGTTGCTTGTATGGGTTGGGATATGTTTGCGGTGATACTGTATAATAATATTATTAGTTATAAATTTCCAGATTGGAAGTGTATACGTTTTGTTAATAGCTTAATTTACGAAGATTATTGTTTTATTTCACGCGTTCGTGGTTTTGTGGCTATTCCAGTAGATATGCCGATATGTATAATATTAGTAATAGCTTAACTTATAGTCGGACGTTGAAATTATATTGTACGTTATATTTATACAATAAACGATAATAAGTGTTTGGGCACTCACAATATAGGCATTGGCCTCGTGGGACCCTTTACAGTTATTTAAAAAAAAATAATAAATAAATAAAGTAACATAAACTCATGTTTCGCAAAGAATTATTTAAATTCCGATGCGACTAAAGACAAAAGCGATGAAAAAGCCAAGAACAAAAATTGTATCCGGGGAATAAGGAATAAGAAAAGAAGAGCACCGTAGGAAACAGAGATTTTAAACTTCAGTGATTGATAATAGAACAAAGGGCCTTTTATAAGATGTAGCTTTTAAAGATAAAATAGTTATGAGTACACTATTAGTCATTATTAGGAGAATGAAAAAGTTACAGTCTACCAGTGAAAAGAGATATCGTGACGAAGGAGGCAGGACGGTGCCGACATAAGGGACTGAATAACATCACAAAGAAGAAAAGTTTTAAAATAAGCCAAGAGCTTCACCCGCGCTCGAAATTTCTCCAACGATCCAATATCAGAGGGACTAAAGCTCTTGTCAGAGCGGAAAATAAACGTAATTAATTTCCCCGAACAAACGCTTAACACGCTGATACCACCATGGTGCCCTTTAGCTATCTGTGCTGATTTCTCTCTAATGAAATATAACAAATCTCAGCTCCCTGATATCGCGAAGATAGCACGAGCCACAATTCAGAAATATTCAGGCTGTGTAACATTCTACACAGACGCAGCTAAAGCCCACACAAATGTCGGGTCACATCGCACACTGCCTGCTCATTTCAGGCATGTGGTGTATCACCAGTAGTAAGACTCAATGGCAGCTATGCGGTTGTGGAAGACTGCAGAATATTCTTCTACGAGCAGCTATAACCTACTAAATATCGATGTAAATTTTTACAATATATGACAAATAAACCTGATAAATTTGGCATAAAGTATTGGATGTTGGTAGATACAGAAAGTAAATATTATTTGAATAGTTTCCTGTATCTTGGAAAGGATGAAAGGAAACCAATAAGCCAATCAATATTAGAGCATGTAATTCTACGCCTTACGGAACCTTATTACAACAAGGGACTCAACGTTATGTGCGATAATTTTTTTTCTTCAGTTTCTTTAACAGAAAAATTGAAGATGAAGAGAACAAGTTTCGTGGGGGTATTAGAAAGAATTTTTTTTTTTTTTTTTTTTTTTACACGTATATTTCAGTACAATCTTATTATAGTAAATAAATTAGCACTACTTTTAAAACAGTGTTACAACTTAATCTAACTAATTTGTAACATGAGCAGAGTAGAAACTATGTACAATTACATAACTCCTAATATACAGATATATACATAATCATACGCGCATATAAATACTCACACGCACGCACACCAAGTATATGCCCATATCCACAAAATACATACATACGAATATATTACAGAATAAATTAGGCGACTAGTTCATAAGGCTTTGTGCGCTTAAGGCGCCTTAAGTCATCATCGGAAAGTAAAGAATAGGAAGAATCTATCTACATTCTGCGGAATAAATGAAAAACGGAAATTGTATTCAACAAAGGTATGACGAATGAACGCAAGTACGTGTCTTCACTGATTATCAGTGTAAGAAAAATAAAAACGTACTAATTCTAAGTACGATAAACAGTGAAAAGAAAAACACTGAAACAGTAACATTTTTATAATAAATCGAAATTTAGTGTTGATATCCTAGATAGAATGCCACATAAATATTCCGTTCGTACTGGAACACGTCGTTGACCGATGCATCTTTTCTATAATATATTAGATATAGCAGCACTAAATGCATCGGTCCTGTACAAAGAAGTAGGTGGAATAAATATAAGTAGAAGAAATTTCATTTTAAAACTAATAGAAGAAATACTGATGATACTGTAACGGCAAACGGTGATAAAGAGGACATGTTGGGAATTAAATAAAAAAAGGAAACATTGTCAAGTCTCAAAAATATGTCGTTGAATATTTATTTTGTCTGTAAAAAGTGTACTTGCGGAAAATGTGGCGAGAAAAAGTACATCTGTAGTAAATGTCGAGGTCAGGATAATGAATAAATAGATCATAATCATAGAATATTTACTAATCGAAAATTTACTCAAAAAATATTTTATAAAAATATAGGACCGGTGTGATAAAAAAAAAATATATATATATATATATATATATATATTTGAAACAAATATAAAATAGTTCAACAATATAAATTATCTCGTTTTTGTATTGTATGTATGTGTGGTTGGGTGTATGTGTCAGCAATTTTCAGTTATTGAAATATTTATGTTACATTGGAATGAAACATTAATTATCCAATATTTTATTATAATATAAATATATATATATATAGACCTCGGCCCTTCGGGACTCGGAAGGGGGCAAGCCCCCTTCACCCCCAGGTCACTTCTATAATTCTTATACAAGAGTAAACTTTTTCATTGGCTACTTCGTTCGACAAAATTTTTTCGTTACATTTTCGTTACATAAAATTGTGGCATTTTTTTGTGACAAATTTCGTGACAGGACACTTTTCCTGATGACCCCTGGCGTAAAAAAAATAAAAAATACAGTCGAATTGAGAACCTCCTCCTTTTTTGAAGTCGGTTAAAAAGGGCATAGCCATTTACATATATATGTATATATATATATATTTATCATTTGTAAATGTTAGTCTAATAAATATTTATATGAATAAACATTCAATTTCAATAAAAATTAATGATTTTTTTCTGTTAGTTCATAATTGGTGATTTAAATTACAGCAGTAGCTGGACATAAATACGGCATGAGTCATTTTAACTCATTCCGTCCTTATAGGTAGTAAAAAGTTCCCGTCCTTCTGGTGTTAGTATAACAGAAGCGATTGACTTAAAACACTATCAGTTTTCCAAATTATCATGGAAATGTAGCTTTGAATCAGAAAAGCGATTATATATTTTAATGTTTTTATCGTGGAAATGCAGTTTAAAATAAAGAAATCGATCCTTTTTTAAGCATAAAATGTGAAGAATGATGAGACAAAAAAGTTGATTTTTGGCTAGAAAAAAAGTCGAGTATAATGCTAAAAATTGTAAAATAAAATGTTTTTTTTTAAAAAGTACCGACTTCAAAATTTATTATAAATTTTTCGTCCCTATTCCATTTTTGAAGTATCTTTTTAGCCTCTTTAAAGTGGAAAAACATCTTTCTGGAATTGCAGCAGATACTGGAAGTATGGCTTATATGATAAAAAGTTTTTTTATCAAAAAGAACAACTGTTCATCGTAATAATCAATAGCTTCTACTGCAGTGGTAGGTTTTCATGTAGCAAATTTCCAGCGATTGTGTCACATACCATATTCATTTAAAAATATAACCGTCTATTTTCTATGGCGGTTTGCAATTGGTACGCTTGGATAACAATATCCCTACCAGCAACTTCTTGCAGTGTTCAAGTGTTACACGTATTATGGGAAACATCTGTGCAAACCGTTCTGATTGGGATACCTTCGGTCGTTTCTTCATGTGATGTAAAGCGAACATCGAGTTCTATAGTAATATGGTCAATAAAAGGGTCAAATACATTTCGGAAATTTCTCCTGGTACATTATTACGGTGGGTTTGCTTCCCGGTCTTTCTTGAAATAACTTTGTCATTTGAAATTATCTGCTTTGCTTACTCGAAAAGGACTGGAAACTGACTTTCAATCCGAATGAAATGGTTTTTATAGATTTTGCATAACTGCAAATGTTGGTGAAATTGATATTAATCTTTCCATTGCTTTGTTTAAGTTTGTTTTACATGAGATGATTTTTCTTAGTATAACCAGCTACATAACAAACTACCTATTTTCTATGGAGATTTGCAGTCGTATGCTTAAAGGGCAACATCCCTATCAGAATTTCTAGCAATGCCTCAAGTGTTGCGCGCATTACAGGAAAATTTGTACAAACCGTTCTGCAGCCGCAAACTTTTCGGTCCACCGTATATTATAAAAAAAGATACGCGTTGAATGAAATGAGATACACAATGCTTGAGCTGAAACATCTACTATGTAGATAAATTCAAGAAAATTCTCTCAGATAACTGATTTTTCAAATGAACAATCTACATATCGTAAACATAACGCTAGTTATTCTTGTATGTATACGTCTTGAGTTTCATCGGCCAATACAGTAAAAAACCCTGCCTATTTGACCCTTTTGCAAGAAGCCGTTTAGTATAGACCAGTAGTTATTGCACGCAATCTTCTACAACAGAAGAAGCAACATGATGATGATGATGACCCTTTTAAATACTCGCATTTGAATATCATTACTGCATAGTTCAATCACTTCATTCTAAATTCCTGATGAAGTATACATGGCCCTATTGTATACGCTTTATGTAAGTAAATGATTCTTAAGTGCTTCATCACCAGACTCAGCACGAAAACGGAGAAGTATTCGAAAATTGCCGTTATTCTCTACAGCAATTTTACGACCCTCCAAATTCACTTTCAAAATCGGGCCCTTAAATGTTAAAATCTTTAGGATTCCTTTTTGTTTTATATTCTAATAATAAAAATGCGCCAATTAAAAAAAGTAAATTCCCAGCTACTATGAAATAAAATGTGAACTTTTACTCCAATTTTTTATCTTTTAGTTTAACGGTGTAGGTATAAATACGAATATAAAATATTTTATTTGCAACTAAAATTATGGATTCCTAAAGTTTATAATCAGTTAGCAAATTTTTCAATTGCATATTAAATATAACAATAACATAAACTAATCACGGGACATCTAACTCATTTTTATTTTTTCGTTTATACTCTTTTATTATATTAATTAATTTAATATTTATTTTAAATAGGAAAATAAAATTTTTAAAAATGGATTATTGTTGAAAAGTAATTTATTAAACTTCAAACAAAATAGTAAATTAATATATACAGGTTTTGTATCATGTGTTCCCGCAAAGATGACTAAATAAGATTTCTATTCGCGAGAATTTAAAAAAAATTACCTTTTGAAGTTTAAAAGTTAATAAAAACTATTGTTAAAGTAAAAAGTTTATTTGTTTTATATATTCTTAAGAAAAACATGATACATTTGTGTAATTATGTTTGAATTAATTATTGTTTTGTTTTATTTTCTATTTATTACTTGGATAAATTTAAATTTAAATTAATTGATAATAAAGTTATAGTGTACAATCAGACAATTGGTTCTATATATACATGTGTATACATGGGCGTCGTCAGCGGGGGGCAGGGGGGCAGTCCCCTTCACCCCTGGAACCATGAAACTTTTTAATCAACTAACCATGATGAGTATTCATAGGCGCGTAATCATGAACAATATGCCAGAAACCCATGAAAATGATGTTTTAATCAAGATTTTATTCTTGTTTAATAAAATATTAAGCCTTTACAACTTATAAATTTTATTTTTCCTATAACTCATTCATCGGCTGGCGACGCCCTTGTGTGTATATATGTCTGATCAGAATTATTTGATGATCTTATAACTTGATTTATATAATGTCGAAGATTGACATAAGGAAATGAGCGAACCCGATTGAACACCATTACTGGTTACTTCGAAATGACTTATGACAATAATTCTACAAATGAAAAATGAATTATTACTTTTTGAACTTGACAAAGCTATGGTTTTGTGTAGACTGCACAACTGCAACTATATACGTGATTATCCGACTTAAAGACTGTTATATCAATAAAATAATGCCCTAAAACGGCATATAAAAATAGTTTTTATTCACTGAATTGTTTTTACTTTTTTTCTTTTGAATTTTTCGACAACTACGCATTTGATAGCTAAAGTGTTTTATAACCACACAATCGATACATTTTTTGTTTGACGATGCATCGCAATTAATTCATTTTATGAAGTGCCCATTTTCAAAAAAAATCTTGTTCCCAAATGGACAGAAATTAGACTGACAAAGAAATTTTAATAATTATTAACATGTAAATAATAAATATAAATTAAATAATAGATTATTAATATTTGGAATGTTACTATTTATTTATTGATCTGTTTTTTGAATGTAGTAAGTTTCAACATCATTCAGTACATTGAAATCACAAATATGTAACATAACACATGATACTCATAAAAAGTAAACAAAAAGAATATTTAAAATACAATATAAGGTGCTCCTATGCGTGATTAGATACCTGATAACAAAATTCCTGATCACGACAATGTAACTAATATAATATTATAACATGTAAACAGAAATATTCTTATTCAAATTCTTCTTCAATGCGCCAATTCATATTTCGGTAAGCGTTCGGATAGGCGGCACCAGTTCATTTTTGATCATAATTTTAGTTCGTTTGTTTAGTTCATTTTTGGTCAATTTCAGTTCGTTCATTTCCGTTGTTATTCACGGTGGGTGAACTAACCCGCCGTTAATAACAACGGAAATGAACGAACTGAAATTACGAATTGACGTGGAAAGAAGCGAAGTAACGTAACGATCACACGAGAAATAGAGCGAAAAATGAATTAAATTTTAAAAAAATGCCGCAAAAGTAGACAGGAAAAATGATACTTTGTGAAGGAAAAAAAAAAGGAATAAAGTGTAAAAACCTGAAAAAAGGAAGAACCCGATGTTTAATGTAAAATTTGATGGCATCTTCTTCCGCAAATGCCATCAAATCGAAGTAAACCGGCTTACAGACCACGTCACATAATTCGATCTCCATTGGGCAATAAATAAAGCTAGAACGTTACGGAAATTAAATTATATTTGAATAAAATAGAGAAATGTTAAATACGAAAAATTACATCAATATGAAAAATGTTAAATATGAAAAATTACATACCTTGATTTTCCTACTGGAATGTAAATTGAAATGAAAGAATATAAAAGCAGTTAGACGAGAGCAGTTGAAAGTGGCAGCCAGTAAATAAAATTATAATTAAAAAGAAAATAAACAATCCACCAAACCAACGGTCAGACAAGAGTAGTAGAAAGTGGCAGCCAGTAAATAAAAATAAATAAACAAGCCACCAAACAAAGTAAATAAAAATGAATTAAAACGAAAATAAACCTCAAGCCAAACCTGTAATACCGAAATATAACTAAAAAGAAAATAAACCTCAAGCCAAACCTGTAATATCGAAATATAATTAAAAAGATCAAAAAAAAAATACCGAAATATAACTAAAAAGAAAATAAACCTCAAGCCAAACCTTGTAATACCGAAATATAATTAAAAAGATCAAAAAAAAGAAGAAAGAGTGAAATATTTTAAAAACAATAAATTATTGAGATGAACTAAATGAACTGTAAAGATGGAAAATGAACTGGTGCCGTGTAACTGTAAATTTACCCATATTTCTTACTTTCCTCAAGTTTGAAAAAAATTCTGTAGTAATCATGATTCTAAAACCAAAAAAAAAAAAAAAAAGCTACTAAAGTCTCGTCCTATAGACCCATAAGTCTCTTGCGTTCAATGTTAAAAATCTTAGAAACTTCCATTCTACAAACACTGCGGATAACATATATGAAGCAGAAATAATTCCAAGGTATTCCACCATTCACCGGTATCATTGAGTTTTTGATGATGTTACTTTTTGTTTTGAATCGGGTCGTTATTGCGTTGCTATATTTCTTGATGTATGTCGGACTTTTGATAGGACTGTTACAGAAGCTTACCAAATCATTACCAGATAAGTTCTGCGCACTTTTATCATTGTATTTTGAAGATCGGATATTTCAGGTACGCTACAAGTCCAAACTTTCAGAATGGTGCCCAATACCAGCTTCCATGCCTCAGAGCAGCGTGCTGGGTCCAGCTCTGTACTTCATCTATACTGCGGAGATATTCCAACCGCATACTACTAGTCAATCTTTACATATGTGGATGACACGTTTTTAATTTCTGCAGATAAAAGACCTGATATTTCTGCTCAACTGATGCAACAACAGCTTAAAAAATAAAAATAAATTCCGGTAAATCAGCCAGTATAACATTTTCTTTATGAAAAAGATCTTGTCCGACAATTTCCCACGAACCTGAACCAATTTCGCAGTTAAACTCAATAAAATACCTAAGAATAATATTGGACAGAAAGCTCACGTGGTTATCTCATATACTACATTTATGTAAAAATTCTTCAGAACATTGTATTACATAATAGAAAGAAAATTCAATCTATCTCTGGAAAATAAAGTCCTAACATATAATTCGATCTTAGCCTTAAAATGGAAGTACCAAATTGAGTCTTAAGGAACTTCAGCAAATACCAACTGTAAACGTATTCAGCAGTTCCGATCGAAGGTATTAAGAATAATATGCAATGCTCCATATTACATCAGTAATGAAAGAATTCACCACGATTTGAATGTAAAAACAATCGTAGAAATCTATCGCCGGAAATGTAAAAAATTTCACCAAGCACTAAAACTGCACGTAAATCCACCGGTTTAAAGGATGTATATGACGACACTGCCAGACAGAGCACATGGAGGGCTAAAAAAGGATGTGCCGTGATGCACTGCGAATCCAGAATAACTTCAAACGCAGTTGATTGCTCAAATGAGCGATTTCTGACCACTATTAATTCATACTAAACATCTTCAATTCATATGCTAATTGTTTAATCATACTACAGGGGCACATTAAACAGAAGAAAAAAAAAACCGTATAAATATACTAACAAATCATCATTACTCGAACATATAAATAATAATTGTAAAATAACGTTTCTTATTAATATAGATTTAAGTATTATAAAAGTTATAAATAATAATAACAATAATGTGTTGAATGATGTCTGTAACATACTACATTCAGAAAGTTAAAGGCAAACTGATAAATAACAACGTTCAAAGTAATAATAATCCATTATTTAATTGTAATTTACATTTATTATTGACGTTTTAATAATATTTTTGATAGTGTAATTCACAACTTTTTAAATTTAAACGTTACATCAAATTTTTAATCATTTATATCGATTGTCATATGAAAATGTAAAGTCATATAACTGCTTTCACTTAATTATTATTATAATCATGAATATTGTGCTATGACGCCGAAAGATGGAAATTCATTAATATATTTTGGAAAAAAGGAGTGTTTTATTATTATTTAAAGTTATCAGTGGAAATGGGTTTGCCAAATAATATCACAACATTACAGTATATGTATATACTGCTCACGAGATATCATCAAAATGATATCTAAATTGGATGTAGCTATCCTTAGAGCAAACTAAATGTCTCTCTTACAATTATACGAAGTTTTTTTTAAGTCTATTACACTGGAGAATAGTAGTGAAATGTATTTGGAAGTTATTTTCATACGACTTACACATTTTTTTCTGTTTTTCTTTTACGCAATCGAAATTTCTATTCGATGGTTTATCTTATATCTATAAGGTATCAGAAATTAGCCGAGATTTATTGTTTTTTATCAATAAATTACTGGATCTTAAACAGTTTATATTCTGCTTTTAAATGAACATTTTTGTAACACTCAATAGCAGATAATACGAATTCAATATGAACTGAAATATAAAAAAGCATTAAATGTGAAGCAGAAATGATTTTAGTTCCTTAAATTAAAGTAATAACCGAAAACATCGGTTTTTAATTACTGTTATTTCAAAAAATACCCGTCTGTTTCAAACACGTAACTCCTAAAATCTTTTTGAAATGCCTTAAAAAAATAATAATTTTTAATCCCCTGATACTAGTTTTATTCTCAATCTACACTGCACCTTCACCCGCCCTTAATCAAATCACTTCAGCTTGGCTTCATATTGTTGCTCAAGTTTATTAGAATTATAAACCGGTTCCAAACGTTTTGTAAAAAATGCTTGCTCGTCTATAAAGGTTAATTCACACGGCGGCAAGGTTGATGTACTTTATTCACGTAATCATTTTTTCTCAGGCAGTCTTTCGTGTTCTCTGTGTTCAATTTAATTTATTTATTTTGAAAGCAGCATTGAAATATTTTAAGGGACCCTATTCTGAATGCCATGTAAGTTTATAAATTTTATATTCTTCTATTTGGATGACTTAATATGTAATAAACTTCGTTTTGAACGAAATTTTTAACAGAGTTGAATAATTTTTATTCGAATAACCGAATAATGAGTAACGAATAAATTAATCAAACTAGTGTTCGCCCATTAGTCGAAATTCGACCATAATTATTATTGAAAATTTGAAAAAAACATACATAGGAACGTTCATATTTCTAAAATTTGTTTTTCTACTCTTATACATTCGTTCATTGTATATATCGGAGAACATACACTTTTATATATACTTACAATACAAAACAGTTTAGTACCATTAAAACTGAATAAAAACGAAATTCAATAAAACTACATTAAATCGCACAATTTAAAAAAAAACCTCATTTGTTGATATTAAATGGCACCTTAAGATTTAGTACACTGTAAAAAAATCAATAATGATGATTATTAAGAAAAATTAAAATATTTTAATAAAAACAGATTTACTGACTATAGCGATTTCATTTTTCATTTTTTGTGTTTTAATTGAATAAAAAATAAAGTAACTCTTTCCGAAATTTTTTTACTGATAACACTAAAGATCCTCAATAGCTAAAAAAAAAAAATAAAAAGAAAATCAGTTAATAAACAGAGGAGAAGAAGGTACACTGAACTATTTTGTCTTTGCCTATTTATATATAGATAACGCCGAATAATGAATAACAATTATTCTATATTTTACATTTACACTACTGGTCTTCAAATAAAATATTCTTTTGTATCCCCTAATTGTAGTGAAGAGTTTTGGCGTAGTAAGTCCTTTATGTACTGCATCAGAATTGTTTTTTATTATTTGACCTAAAACGAATGCAATGTGTGATTAGGTCAGACGTAATCGGACTTGAAGGTATACCAAATTTACTTCTAGAATTAGATCAGGAAGCAGATCAGTACTCAATTGACGACCAAATAGAGAGTAATCAAGATCTCAGTGAAAAAGAAATGGACCCCTGTAGTCACGAATCTGATTCAGCGCAGGAGTGTGAAGAAGGGGAAGAAATATTCGATGATAATAAAATGAAATTTCTGTTGGAAAAAGAAAGTGCAGTTTCTAGACAGTCGAAAGCAAAGACGAAAAATATTATAAAAATAATACCGGGCTTCAAGGGGGACACGCTAAAAGTGTAAACGCTGGAATTAAAGCATTCTCAGAAATTATTGATGCCAGAATGCTAGAGACTTATTAATTTTGTATATAAACAGATATATTCAGAGTAAAAAGCAGATTTTAGCCGAAATAGGGACTATAAGTTGACCTCAAAGACTGAACTAGTAGCACTATTCGGCATTCTCTATCTGA
Organism: Icerya purchasi; assembly: GCA_039619475.1. NCBI lineage: Eukaryota > Metazoa > Arthropoda > Insecta > Hemiptera > Monophlebidae > Icerya > Icerya purchasi. Next base: position 422,196,720 of record CM077116.1, read on the forward strand.
TTGGTTTGAAAAACGGACACCTCGCCAGTGTTTTAGAACTGTGGGCAACTGACGATACAAGTATGTATTCCTAAGAGCTGCTATGAGTTATCATCGATTTTTATTTCTCTTGGGATGACTAAGGCTTGATAATTTTTCAACAAGAATCTATAGAAAAGGAGCAGATAGATTAGCAGCGATACTGGTGAAATTTTGGATTCATTTGTAAAGAACATAAAAAATTCATATTCTATGGATGAACATGTAACAGTGGATGAGATGTTGCATCCATTTAAAGGGCGATGCTCTTGGATCCAGTATATTCTTTCAAAATCCGCAAAGTATGGGATAAAAATGTTTGCATTGTGCGGTGCGCATACAATTTATTGTGGAAATTTGGAGATTTATGTTGGAAAACAGCCATCGAGTGCGCATGAGGTTTCTAATTCACCTGCAAATATCGTAAAGGGACTATTGACAGCAATCGAGAAATCGAATGGAACTTAATGACAAATAACTGGTATACAAGCGTAGCTTTAGCGGATTACTTACTGACAAAAAAAAAAAAAAAAAAAAATAAGGAACTCTTAGAAAGAAAAAAATAGAAATTCTTCAACAAATTTGAACCAAACAAATGCGGAAAAACTGATTCATCAACAGCTGGCTTCCAAAAGGATAAGACTTTAATTTCTTATACAACAAAAAAAAACAAAAAGTATTATTTAGAAAATGACACTGCTTAAAGTAAAAATAAAAAAATAAATTTCTTCATCTTCATCTTAAAAATTGACAGTGTATTATTACACGCCAGCGTATGGCAACGTCGTATACTCCCCCTCAAAGTAAGTAAAATGTTCGAGTAAGTTAATTCACATTAAAAATTTTAAAAACAAATTAATATTCAAATTTCACAAATTTCGAAAACAAAAAATAGTTCTGGGCGTTGGAAGATTAAAAGAGGGGAATTATTTTTATACCAAATAAAGAAATTAAGAACGCAGAAAAACCAAATGAAAATATTCTTTTTGACAGTACTAACCTTATCGTTGCAAGTAATTCACTTATGATGAAGCTTTGAAAATGAATGTTACGCTTTTGCAATCAATAATAAATGATGATTTCATATTTCTTTCATTTCGTCTTAATAACGCGCTACTAATGTAGAAAAGGTTCACGACGTTTTTGCATCGTTTAAATTTTAAAGGTGAACATACCGTCTCGGCTTCCCATTTGAAATATTTATTATCGGAAATTAGAAAATTACTACGATCGTTGAAACGGAATAATTATTGTTTGTTTTTTTGTTTGTTTTTTTTTTTTCATTTATGTACAAAATTTATTCAAACGGCGTAATTCTAAAAAACAAAGAAAAAACATAAAAATATTCTATAAGTACTATGATATATTAATCGCAAAATAAGATGGAACGGCAAAATTAATTAAATAATTCTTAAAAACAAGTACTTTACACGTACGATGTATCTATGAATAATAATAATAAAGTAAAGTAAAGGAAGGAAGAATTGGTTAAAAAATAATCGTAAAAATACGCAATTTACTGATACGTACAAGGTCATGTTCGAAATATTATATTCGCTTAAAAAAATAGATAAATAAATTAATAATAATAGTAAAAATTAATTATACGTATTACCTAAAATTTAAAATGGAAGTTATGACTGACGACGTAATCAGAATACACCAATCTTCAATAAAACTTAATTATTATCGACAATACAGTAAACCAATAAAATGTAACTTTAACATTCATACTGATATATTTCAAAGAAAGACAAATGCAAAAAATAAAATTTTTGGACTAGCTTATTGTTATAAAGCATTAAAATTATTTATATATCTGTGTATGCGTGTATACATAAGTGTAATAAATTTTTATAAGTAGACATGGCAGCCAGGGACCTCTACATCGAGAAACAAGAAGAAGGGAAGAGCCATCAGTTAAATTTTAATTTTATATCGACCAGTATAAAGAAACCGCAGTATTGGGGATGATAGATAAAAAGGGAAAAAATTTAATATGAGTGTAATACAGAGAAGGAAGTTTCAGTTTTGGCAGATGAAATATATGTAGAGAAAACGGCACTAGACAGAATTAAAGAAGGTACGATCAGCATTTAACATTATTCGGTAAGGCAAAAACAAAAAAAAAAAAAAAGCGAAAACGAAAGGAAAATAATACGATTAAAATAACACTGAATAATAAAAACGATAATAGAGTGGAAAACAAAAGGAAATCCGAAAGGAAGCCGAAGGAATGAGAAAGTATGTTGAACAGATAAAAGCGATAAAAATACGAAGTATAAATATGCCCGATACCGATATCAAAGGCGTAATTTTTTAACACATGAGATCAGAATATGTAATTTTTAAAAAAGAAATAAGGTAAAACAACAACTACCCAATCAAAAAAATTTTAAATCTTTCTAAACATTATCGATGTACACACTAGGTATTCTATTTTATTACTAGCATGTATTATGTTGAAAATAGTACGAGTACTATACAATTTTTCATAAACCATTATTTCCATTTTCTGCGAATAATGGATAATTTATGTTGAAGCTGTCGCGAATAGATTGAGGCTGTGTTTGTGTGATAAACCATTAAAGATGAAATAATGATTGGCAATAAATCAAGCAAACCTGTCGAGATAATATGACTTCACCCCTTCCTCCAGACTGTTATCACATTACAACGGAAAAAGAAAAGTTCAAAAAAGAGTGATTAAAATGATTTTAACATTTTTACATTACGCATTTTGTAGGAACATGATATGCAGTGAATTTGCAATTTTTTATTTTGACAAAAAGTAAAAGAAAAGAATAAATTTGATGAAAATGAAAATTGCCTGTTTTAATAGTCTTAAATTATCATTTAGCAACAAAACAAACAGGAGATTTACCGTTGTGTTTTTCATATCCCCAAAAGAAATTGACATTGAAGTCACGAGCTCAAAACCAGGTAGGTTAAATTTTTCAAATATATTTTCACGTTGTCCAAAAATGCCTCTTTATCACCGGTTAAAAATCGAATATTAGTATTAGAACACAGTTTTAAGGCAATGTTCAAAAACTATCCAGATATATACGTATATACACTTCATTTGGAGCTTGTATGATTTTGACAATGTATTCGAAATTAGTATTAATTGTTCGTTCAAATTTTTATTTTTGATACACTTTGAGCGCCAACAAAATATTATACATATATAATGCGGGAACTAAACAAACGTATGATGCGAAAGGAAGGAAGTAGCTAGACTATGATCAAGCTGAAAATCAAGGTGCATCAGTAAAGGATCGATTTAAGTTATTGCAGTTGATCATATAAAGCTGAACGTGTCACTTTTTCTTCTAGATTGCAAGTAAGTGTATGGGAGGGGACGTTCTTAGCATAACCGCAAAATCTAAATAGAATAAGAAAAACTGGTTATACCATAAAACTAAAGTGTAGTAGACAGCAGAAACTGAAATTACAGCAGTTTTCATATGTAGCTGAAAGTCATTAGGCGGGAAGTCATTATTGTATGTTATCGCTTGGATCTTGGCCGGACTCGCAAAATCGGATGTATACCGGCTGACGAAAGTCATGGTACGCGGAAGGAGAACGATCTAGAAGAATAGAAAAAAAGCAAACGACCTACACTTCATTACTTTCATAATTAAAACCGGGGAAATACTTTCCCTTCGTCACTTCTTGCTTATTTGAGAAAAAATCGAAATAGAAATAAATCATTTTAACGCATTTTATAGTGAAAATTACAATTTAGTTCGCTATAGGTTCGTCGAAACTAATGATAGAATTTTGTTCATTAACTTGTGCTAGGTTCTATCGAATTCTATTGTTCCCCAGGGGCGTCTAAACTACCCTTTCGGGCAGAGAAATGCAAAAACAATGTTAATCCTCGACCATACTGCTGCGAGTATTTAGAAGACGGAGCGCGAATTGTAAGGATGAAAAATTATTGAGAAAATTTCGTTTCACGAGCAATTTTCAAGACGTTTCACGTCAAAATTAGTTTTTGTTTTTTTAAACCTTTTGGACTCGTTAACTAAGGACCTTCACCCAGAAACAGATAGAAAGGTAAGAAGTCGGTTATATTTTAATTCGATTAAATACTCTGATAAAAAGGAATAAATAGCAGAAATAACTAGTGGGGAAGAAAAAGATAGGATATAAGAAGCACAATAAGAAGTAGAAAGGCCAAGCCTCAACAAATAGGAATACAAAGCAGAACGCTTCACAGAAAGAGATGAACACTGGAAAAACACATGATCGGCGTCGCAAATAACTGCATCATCAGCATGGAGAGGATAATGTGGAGAGGAAATCAGGAAAATCGAAATCTGGAGAAAAGATTGTAGCATACGGACGACAGAAATAATTTAGTTAAAATTAAACTTCCAGCTGTTGCTAATTGTAAATCAATTCTAAATACCTAAAAAAAAAAAAAAAACCTTAATTTTACATTTATAATTAAGGAAATCCTGAACGATCCATGGGAACCATTATTTTTAAAAATACTTTTTTAATCGCCAGTTGGTCTCTTAATTGATATGTGTCGGAATATAAAATTTTCTCAGTCGTTCAATAACAACGGTTTAAAATTTCTTTTGGTTTTTTTTCTGTTTTTAAGTTTATCGTTTCCGTTAAAATTTCGAAATAGGTACCAAAAATATTTTGATACACAAAAAAAAAAAAAAAGTTATCGAATTCGGAGAGTTTAACGCAGTTTTCTTTTATATTGCCGTCTCATTGGACTTGTAGATAATAGAAAGAAAAAAAAAAAAGAAAAAAGAAAAAAGAAAAAATAACGGAAAATTATAGCAAAAAATGTAAATTTATAAAAAAAGAGAAAACCGCGGTCGTTTCGATAATTCAGAGTATGCCGAATCTCGGTGCAAGACCGAAAATCCTAGTGGCGGCGTTCCACAAATACTAGCGAAAAAGGTTGTGATGTTAATGTTCTCGCGTAACTTTTTGCACTGATCGCTAAGAATCATCGTGATCACTTACGACCGTCAAACGACCACCATTTCGAAGCAGTGCGCGTTTGATTCTTCGTGTTGTTGGCGAAGAGAAGAAGATAAAAAAATATGCAGGCAGGCGATATTGCTAAATTCTGATTAGAGGCTTCTATTGTTGTAATTCGCTCTAAGTATGCCAATACTGTTATTCGGGCAGCCGCCGGGAAGTAGTAGGATGCGTTAGACCGACTCGGCAACCGGTGAAGCAGCGCTGATGTTGACCGTGGGTGGCTGGTCTTTACTGACCGAACTGGGGTTCTTGCTGACCGGCTTGTCACTGCCTGCCGTCGACTTGTTCTTCTTCTTCTTCGACTTTTTGTTTTTCTTGTTTCCGCTTAGTTCGTCTTGGATCTGCTGCAGCGATTTGTTCTTCGTTTCCGGTACCAGGAAGTAAACGAAAATCGTGCCGACCAGACAGTTGCCGGCGAATATCCAAAACGTGATGCCGAAGTTAAACATTTCGACCAGATTATGGAACGACTTGACCACGACGAATTCCAGCAGCGACGCTAAAATGCACACTATGCCCAAAGCAACTCCTTTCGCTTCCGGCGAAAACAGCTCTCCCATCATGATGCCCGGGATCGGACCGAAACCTAACGAGAACACGCTTATGTAGATGGACAAACTGGTCAGCGGGATCCAGCCGATGTCGGACACGTCGTAATGGTTATCCTTTAGCCAGTAGAATAGGCCGAGCATCGCTAAACAGAGCGCCATGATGGAGTCGGATATGAGAAGTAAGACGCGACGACCGGCTTTGTCCACTAGCAGACCGGATGCGAACGTCATAACTACCTGCAGCAGTCCGAGAATGATGGAGGCTAGATCGGGCGAGATGTCTGTGTTTCCGGCTTTGAAGATCTGCTTGGCGTAAAAGATGACTACATTGATGCCGCTGAACGAAAGGAAACTCAGCAAGCCCATTACCGCTATCGTCGCTCTGACAACGGCTCGACTGCTAAACAGTGCGGCGAACGACTGCTGCCGTTTTATCTCCTCGTCGATTTGCTCTTGTAACTCGTCCAGTTCGCTGCAGATGTCGTAATCTTCGCCTCGAAGTATCACCAGTGATTTCTCGGCGTCTTTTCGACGTTTTTTGCGTAATAGGTAGGTCGGCGTCTCCGGCGCAACTAGTGTGAACAATATCAGAAATACAATCGGCACTATCAGACATAGTATGTTCAGCGTAGTATAACTGACGAACGATCCAATTATGTAAACGTACAGAATTCCGACAGTGACCATTAGTTGAATATACGAACCTAATTCACCTAGGTTAAAAAAAAAAAGTAATTAAATCGAGCCTTTTTGAAAATCAATCAGACAAATCTATACACATACATATCAGTAAAATCTACGCTGAAGTGAGAACTTTTTATTTTTAATTTTAAGATGCGTTCGAAGTTTTGAACCTATTCTCACTCGGACAAACCAAGGAGGGGAAAAAAATTACACTAAAAATTAATTCAACATTTTACATTAATAAGTGATCTTTTATAGTTTTTGTTTATTAAAAATAATTTTCGAGATTAATTGCACAACCGAATATTTTTCAAACTGTTTACGAACAATGCATAAAGTAATTTAGTTTAAAAATTTACCGACACATACTTCGAACACAAAAACAGCTTCGTATTTCCGACAATCGACTAAATTATTCTTATTCTTAGTGTATTGCGTAATTTTTAGATTAATTTTCGATTAATTATAATACTCATATTGCGAATTTTATCCAGGCAGTTTTTAAATATGAAATACGACATTTCAGAGGAAAGTGGTATTTCAATATTTCGGTTAAAAGTAATAATATCTGAAATTCTAACGATCGTCGAAGTTAAATTAAAAAGCTAAATGCGGTAAATTACGAGGGCGAAAGAGGTTTTCAAAAATTACCGTATCAAAGAAGTAAAACTTTATGCGCGTATCTTTTATCGATTTCAGATTAGTAATACCGGTTACTAGACTATTTCCGCTAAATCAGTTTTATAAGATAAAATGAGCATTTAAGGCTAAGTTTATGTTAGGCTAAAAAGATAACTCTAGTTTATTGGCAGAACATTTTTGATTTACTGGAACAGATTTTAGTCTATCTTGAAATCCAGTTTGGCTGTTGGTGCATAGACATTAACAGTATTATGTGTACTATCATCTGTGCACACACTGGTAACGGGCATTAGTAAAAGCTAACGACCATTTGGAACCAGAGGTATTTGGCAGTCCTGGACATATCTAAAAACATCGTGTAATGATATTGTTTCATACTACCTGGGCAACCGATAGAAGACCTGCACCGTTTCGGTGACTGCGTACAGCGCATTTTTTGAATCGTTCAAATTGCGCAAAAAAAATACAAACAAAAATTTTGTTAACGAAGCGCACTTATATTAATTACTTTCCATCGTACGCTGTTAAATATAAATTAACAGTTGGAAAGATCGAAAAACTCGCGTTAATAGACTAAACGAATTTAGGCTAAAATCACCATGAAAATAGATATATACGGAGAGCTGCTTGTCTATTTGACATAACATTCTTTTTCATGTACTGCGAATTTTTATCGTAGTTTTTTAATGAATATAATAAAATAAATTACGGCATTGTGAAAACAACGAAAATCTCTACAGTAAAGAATATAGCCGAAGAAATAGCCGGAGTGAAAAGACGGAGGAATAACACGAAGTTGTCGGCAGAACTGTTGCGGCTATTGAAGAAAGGGAAAGAAATGAGAACGAAAACTGATATGGAGATCGATGCAAAACTGTCTGGAAAATAATCAAAAACGACACATAAAAATATCACGAATACGTGAAAAACCTGCGCATTTGTCTTCCAATTTATAACTAGAGCATATTTTGTTTTATTTACCGAGCGAAAATGTTTTTTCTTTTTTTTTAAATTCATGTACAAATTGTGTCTCCTTTCAGAATTTCATTTAAATGAAATGTCTTAGTTTAATCAGAATGTTTTGTTTCAGTTCAGAAGTCTTCGGTTTTGAGGGGGGATCCTGCTTTAGAAGACCTAAAAAAGCTATTTTTTGGGGATTTTTTTTGGAAGAGAAAAAAACAACTTAGTTCATTGAACTTGGGGTATATTTTCTTACGTTTATTGAAGTGTGTAAATAATTTTTATTAAGTAGATATAATAATAAACTGCAGAACAATGTTTCCTAGAACGTCTTCTTACTGCAGTTCGTAATTCTTGTCAGAAACATAAAAACTAAATAAATTTCCAATTATTACACCTTTTTTTTTTTTTCTGTGTGAACCAAAAAAAAAGGGGTTGAAATAATTGAGAAATTACGACCTTTTCAGGCTTGAAAAAAAAAAAGTGCTTTTTCAACAAAAAAAAAAATTATTTTATATTGTGTAAAAGATCTCTGAAAATACTTTTTCAACAATTTTATTGGTTCACATATTTAGAAGAGACTTCAATATTGAAGAGAATAAATTTTAGTTCAACAGGTCGTTTAATTTTTTTGCTATCGCTCCCACCAATTCTGAAAACTCGAAAAAACGCGTTTTAAAGTTTTCAATAACAGAAAATATAAATCTTTGCTTCTTACGCTAATGATCGGCTAATCCTATGCTGTAGTCCTTCTGCTTCCTCAAACAACAACTCATTCTGATGCATTCGTTCGAGTCTACAAGCCGGACGAGCCCCATTGGTGCTAAGTGACTGGCGCCTGTTTTCGATACGTTGCGCGTCGGCGGTATCACCAAACATTTTACATTGCTGTCCAATACTCAAATGCAACAACTGCATAGTATTCAAAATCGCTAAATATCCCTCATTAAACATGGCCGCAACCAAGTAGACGACTAATGTTTGGCCGGAATGCGCAAGTGCTTCGGATTGATGCGCAAGACCATTGAGTTGAACGACTCGTTTGAATTTTGCATGTGACCGCTTAAACATCTCGTTAAAAGGTTGTCGTCATTTGATAGTTCTTCATAAATCAGGCGAACGTGCTTTTCAATTTTTTTGTCAATCAATCGAGCAGGATGTTCAAAAGATCGTAATTATTTGCTGCATTCAGCTTTGTGCCATTCACACCAACTTTTATTTCCGGTTAAACAATTTTTGTGTCGAGGGGATTTGTCTGTTGAGTAATAATGATTTAGCGTTACTATCACACAGCATTTTTCATTTCTTGGACAGAATAAATATTTCTTCTAATTTCCAAACCATAGTAAATTGTTAACTTTTTCATGATATCTTCCGCTAGCCGCTTCTTAACACCGAGCTTTTCAGAAACCGAGAGTGTGGAGATTCAACAGAGGTGTAACTGAGATTACCAACAGCTTCGTGATTCGGGTGAAGACGACAGTTAGGAGAGAGAATTAAATGAAAATGAAAAAGGCGAGATGATTAAGGCATAAACAAATAATAGAGATTATAACGGAATTTCGTAGAATAGGAAAGTCATAGAACCAAGGGCAGGTGGGTCGGAAGATTTGACTGGATGGACGGATAGAAGGAAAGATTATTAGAAAAGAAAGAAGCGTAAATATCTGACCATTATGAAATTTTAACGACGGCAGTAGCGGGTTGGAACGGGAATTTTATTAAAATAGATAGACAAAAGGATGAAGTAACTCTAGCCAAGAAATCCGCCGTTTCATTACCCTCGACGCCCGCATGAAAAGCGAGAAGATTGTAGATAACGGATCAAATACGAAAAAGGACGAAATCGAAGAAATAAGTGGGAAAGAATGAGCTTGGCATTCGTGGAGTGGGAGATAATGAAATAGTTGAAAAAGGAGCGATGAGAAAATTATATAAACAACGGAACGTAAGATATTCCACAATAAAGATGATACAGAAGGAAGGAAGATTCTCCTCTCGCGCCATCTCCGTATTGTCCTTTACATTCTCCTAACAGTCAACATGTATGTGATCCTGATCACATAATGTTCGAATGTTCATCACTTTCATCTGAACAATCTTCCTTTTACTCCTCTCTCTTATCAAACAATGTTCCTACTCCCTATTATGCCGCATTTATTCTTTCCCTTCCTTCTCCTTCTGTCATCCAGGCGCTTGACACATTCTTGTTGAATGTTTCACGCCGCATAAAAATCTGATTTTTTCTTTACTCCTATTTCTTGGGCTAATATGTCCTCGCTGACGAACCCATAGTAAATATAAAAAAAAAAAAAAAAAAAAAAAGAAGGAAGACGATTAATATCAGAAAAAATGAAAGGGACGACTCCAACTCCAGTAGGGATCGGCGAACCATACACAACTATGGCCATGCACTGTGGAAAATTCCTACTGCACGTGTCTTTATTTTCGACAAATTTCACCCATGACGAAATATTACAACGCTCCCAAATTATACAATGCTTATTTTTTCTTTTTTAAATTTGCTATGGGCTTTCTTAAAAATTAATTGTGTCTAGTTTCGAAAAAAGACAAAACGAATTGAATAATTTGATAAAAATTCGAAAACTGAAATACTTTGGACACTTGATCCGTGGGACAAAATACACACCTTACTACGAACCATTTTGATGGGAAAAATTGAAGGTAAAAGAAAAATTGGACGGAGATACACGTACCTGGGGGGTTCTGTGATATGAAGACGTGGACAGGATTAAATACAGAGTGGTTAGTATACTCCGCGTACGACAGAGAACGGTACAGCAGAATATAATTAAGACTTCGCTAGATAGAGCCACCCATGACCGAGATTGGTCAGGACAGCACGAAGAAGAAGTTTATTTTCGTGTTTTCTAAAAAAAAAAAAAAAAAAAAAACTCCTCCCTAAATAAATAATTACACATGTCGTGTCTGAAAACTTCCTATTAAAATTTGAAAAATAATTTTTTTTTTTCAAATGTATATTAATTTTGCCTTGAAACGATTAATAAAATTAGACAATACCTCGTACTGAAGTTTCAGCTATTTCGCCGATGTACATAGGAATGGTGGCTGTCACAGCTCCAATCACCGCGCCAGCGATAAATCTGGCTATATATAGAGTCAACACCGAGGTGGCGAAAATAATCATGAGCCAGCTGATTATAAATGGAAATGCGAGAAGTGCTATAGCCGGTTTCCTTCCAATTAAATCTGCTCCCCAACTAGCCGGCAAGGATCCGGCGATGGCGCCGATAGCAATTATCGAACCTACCCAGGAGCCTTCGCTTTCGGACACGTAAGGACCGACGGTCACATTTACTTTTTCTAGTTCTGGTAACACGGGTGAAGTCCATGCTAGGATAGTTCCGACCGCAAAAGGTCCAATGGTAGCTGCAAAAACAGAAACGAATATAATAAGCAAACGATGTTGATTTACATATTTTTCCAGTTGACTTTCGTTTTTCCCGCTTTATCGCAGTTATTCAATATTAATTCATTATCCTATTTAAAATATTTAATCGCGTTTTCGGTTTTAACACGGAACGTTTGACAAATGATTTAGCGCTCGCGAGCATGCTTTCAATTTTATTTTTTTAAACTCTGTCGAACTTTCGCCGACTTATTAATCGCTAAAATTTCATACTTTATTTTCAGTTATTCGTATTCTTTTTTTTTTTTTCCAGTTCCACTCGATGACAATACACAGCCTACCACGTTTTGTAATAACGCCAATGTTTCCATTCTATTCCGTGCATATGGCGCGTTTGTGAAATTTTTTAAATAAATTTCATATACGCACAGAGATTTCCAATGCAGCTTTTTCTTCGCCCTTCTGAAATGACGAACATAATTTTATTAACCTGCTCGAATGCGTGTTTATTAAATTTGAAAATGTCACTACAAAGCCTAGTTGCTAGAGCGCTTGACTTCCGATATGGAGGTCACGGGTTCGATCCCGAGCGACGACGAACTTATTACAAGAATTAAATAAAATAAATAAATAAAATAATCGTTAATAGTCACGTGGAAGGCAATGGCAAACCACCACTTTCAACATCATATGCGCGCTAGGTCAGTACACAGCAGACATAAATAGGACTGCACTTGTATAACGATGTAAATCAAACGATTACTAATCAGTTCCGAATGAAGTCTTGCGTGTGTACACCTGCGTTGCATATAATAATTGCCTAGTACACTACCTATATATCTGTACAGCTGAGATGTACGAATAGGTAGTCGCCGACGCTCAGGAATTAAGTATGGCACTATAAAGAAGAAGACTACAAAATTAACCGGATGAAAAATGTTAAAGTAGCTGAATTTTAATTTTAACACTGGCATGTTATTTTGTTTTGCAGGAGGGGAGCTTCGGCAAACACAAGTTATGATGTCATCAATATTACTTTAAATTACCTAGAAACTTTTACCACGACTAAAAAATATTTGCTCTGTTTTATTTCGTATTTTGGCACATAGGTGTCGTTCAAATTAAACACATCATCGCAACAACGTAGAATGTAGTTGGTGACATTTGCACCATACAGAAAAACAGCATCTTAATAGTTTCTGTTTATCCAGGTGGGGAAAAACTTTTTGAAAAATTTGTGGCGATTTTTTTGTTACAAATTTGATGTCATTTACATTTAGTGGAAAATTTTTCAAAATTTTCACAAAGCTGGCTACAACTTAATTCCATACCTAGCGGCGATCACAATATCGATCTTAAATCATGTAGAGGTGTTGAATTTTTTAAAATTCACGAAAGAATCATTTGATTTACAATTAAATAATAATCCAGCGTTATTTAGTTGCCGGAAACAATACATACTACTATCGATTACATATTTAACGGGCGTGTAAATTATTTAATTACGCAACAATATGCATCGTACAAAGAGGCGCACTTAGGATTTTTTTTTTGGTCGGGGCTAGAATTTAGAAGATGAGTTAGGGTGTGGTAACTCGGTACCTCGACTAAGTCTATTTCCGTGGTTAGTAAATTAAAATAAAAAAAATAAAAAAAAAAAATACAAAATTAACGAATATTATTTTTTAAAAAATTACAAAACTGACGAATTTTATTTTAAAAAAAAAATAATAATAGAAACACGTAACATTATGTCTGTAATAAGCACAAATTAGATAAGTATACGAATTTTATTTTTAAAAAATTAGCTAAAAGTGTATGACATTATAAGAATCTAATATAAGTAAAAAGTAAATATGTATGTTTTTAAAAAAAAAATTAAGTAAAACGAAATTAAGATTTCGAAGATTTTTTGGGGGGAGCAATGGCCCCGCGGCACCCCCCTTGAGTGCGCCAATGGCATCGTATGTCTCATATCATAGACCGTTGCTGTCTATTACTGATGTGTTCTTTCTTGAAAAACAAAACATTTAATTATTTTTGTTTGTTTTTAATTGTTCACTATATTTCATTTCGCATACTTCGTTAAATTAATCCGGAGCAATAAAACTGTTGCAATAGTGTAACAGTATGAGTTGATTTACGTATTCCAATGATACAATAGTGGAACTTTTTAAAGTTTTCGTAAAATAATAGACACATCTAACAGAAATTGTGGTGTAACATTTTAAATATAAAAAATTATAATCCCCTCCGAAAACACGATTAATTCTTTCAGCAAATAATGTAGAAGTTTCGATGGTTTTTTTTATTCTCTGTAGCCCCATCTACGTAAATAAAATGATAACTTTAGCTTCGCGTCCTTCTATCATGCTGAAACTATCAGGCAGATCCTGATATAATTTTTGCAGTTTGATTCGCCTGAAATTTTCTTTTTTTTTGTTTGTTTAATATACCACACCGGTCAAAAGTGACCACCACTCTGACTCAAATCAAGAGTCACAATAAAAACAAAATATTAAATATCGTCTCTTCTCCTATTGAATTGAAGACAACTAACAAAATACACTCAACTTATACCTTATCCGAAGATAAACAATACATGCGAATAATAAGGAAGAGGGTTAAAGATTACGTTTAACTGTAATTGCAGTTGTCTTCACATTGCTCTCATAGGCAATTAAGATGTTAAAATTTTGTTCAATTATGTAACAGCGGTGTACACATACAATATTTAAAATGTTAGATCGGAGTTTCTTTTTTTCTTTTTACAGAGGAATGTTTATAGCGGCGAAAGGTACAAATTTTTTACGGAAATTTGTAGCGCAAACAACGTGTTTGCGGAGAAAGCATTTATCTAGGCAGTCTGTGTTGTTACTCGCTAAATCCAAAACCTCTTATACGGGCAATGTGTTTTACATGTTTAAGTTAATCCTTCTCATCTATTTGCTAAATTAAATATGGCTACTGTTCGCCAGCTGATAAAATAGCGGTGAAAGAATGTAACTTTGCGTAGAGCTGGAGAGTCAACATACCGTATGCAGTCCAGCGTAGATAACCAGCTTTTGTCTCCGGTGTTGCGTTCGTTTTGTTGTTTGAACACTACTACTAATTCCATATACTGATGGCGGAAACGCACCTCTTTTCCCTTATAAAATCCGGCAAGCGAGTGTGCGATTTACCCAAAACACAAGTTTGCAAGATATTTCTGACCGCTTCATTTAGAAGAAAATTAAATATATGTGTACTTATATGAAAAAAAAAAGAATTATAAAACAACGTTATATGTTGCGCCTATGTGTGCAGCTTCGCTTGTCCATCTTCTCAACGGCGAGAAAAAACGCATAGTTGAACAAAAGTTTGACAATTTTTACTACGTTTTTTCATCGTGGTCCGATTAAATTAGCCGATAATGTTTGCGAAATTTTAATTTATATTATCTATCTATATTGATTTTTAAAAGTTGAAAGATGTTTTCTTTTTGTATGGATTTGTCAGCGAGGCATTAGGCTAAAAAACAGGAAGGAGAAGAAAATAAATTTACATTCTTATGTGTTTCAGAAAGGAGTATAAAAATAATTAAAGGGCAGGAATAACAGAAGCAGAAGGAAATTTAAGAAGCGCCAATAAGAACAGTAAGGATATCCAATTTTAATAGGGAAGAATAGATGAACGATTTCTCAGCAAAGAAAGTTATAAATATTCAAATAAAACGTGATATCAGCGTCACAAGGAACGTATGTGGAAGAACATGAAAAGAATAAAATGGAGAAGATGCAGATGAAAAGGGGAAAATTGATGCAGGACGGAGGCTATGATTATGGGGAGAAGGCGACAAATACCATAGACGAGAAGGAAAAGATGGTTGAATAGATCGGTATAAGGAGCAGGATTAGAAAAAATGAAGAAGAGCCATAGTCTGGAATGAGTCAATGAAAGAAAGAAGAACAATATTATAGACTGAAAATGTGCTCAGAATTCTTCCGTTGCTAATGAATATCCACTAATCCATTACACTGAATTACCAAATGACCAGGAATCCACAGAAAGTCAATCTCGATCGGGTGAAGGAGAAAAAGATCATGGATGAGGGAGCGTATAAAGAGTATTATATAATCCCAGTGGAGGGAGCAAAAAGAGGAGATCAAAAAAAAGAGTAACCTTTTATTACCGACTTTCAAAAGGAAAGAGGTTATAACCTTAGACCGAAATTCTTTTTTTTATGTTTGTTCGCGCACGTACTCACGTGGACCGATTTTAATGCTTCTTTATTCAATCGAAGGGCTGGTACCATTTAAGTATACCGTTAACTATGGGGTAAACACAGCTACTCAGTTGTCATCCGAATAAGTGTTAAAAGAAGAGGAGACCCTTTAAATAATTTTTTATTAATTTAGCGGATGCGATTGACCTAAAACATATTATGAATATTAAGAAACGTAATTTGAAAAAATTAAAAAATATTATCAAGATAATTAACACGGATATCTATTCAAATAAAGATAGCGAATATTTTAAACCGCCGCCATAACGCACAAGCTTGTCACTTTCAAAAGAGTTGTTTTTTAGCAATTCAAAAAATTTAAGTACGAATTTTTACTAAATATTTTTGGTAAATCTTTAAGTATCGTTTTTTTTTTTTTTTCTTTTTTTTTAATGTTTATGACCCAGGATCTGCTAAAAGAACGAATAATGATTATTCTATATATCTTAGAGGCGAAAACATCAATCGAAGCTTACACGAAAATTTTATGAAAATAATTTTTAATTTCAACTTTTTTGTAATGTTTTTTTCTCTTGCAAATACGAGTAACTAACATTATTACGGACCACGCGGACTTTCGACAGATCTTGAGTAATAGGAGAGGTTATTTTTCTTTCTTGACGGCGTTTTTTTTTTAACTAAATAAAATAAAAAGTTAAAACCGTGAAAAAACATTACAGGTAATTTAATTACAATGCTGTGGCAAACAAACAATAATAATTAAAATAGACATTAACCTGTCATCTGCAGAAAAGGAAAAAGACGATCAGTTAAGACTAGTATAGCAGCGAACGCATACTTGCAGGAATAAAGAAAAAAGTAAAGCAAGTCCCATATACCCTTGATAAAGTATCATGGATTGTGTAATTAAGCTTTCGTAATAGTATTAAGCCTAATGGTGATCTGATGAGAATATTGCGAGATACTTCCTTTTTCTCGGCCACCTCTTTACTTTCAACGATTTCTCTGGTATAACCAATATTCAATTTCAGATTAGGTATGTACCTGGAAGCAACTAGGATCTAGAACGGGTCAGCTCTCGAAAATCCTTAATACCTCTGATTTGGTAGCCGAGCACCGGTTTTTTTGGGGGGAGGGGGTTTGCTGCCCAGGGGTAATTAGTTTGAAGTTATAGAATTTTAATAGTAATTTATGATCCAATTTTCAAGTCAAACCGTTCGTGAGTTATTGGTTTTTGTTTTGGTACTTTTATCGTTTCTGAACCATCTTATTTGGATTCTGTATATGTAATGTACGGGGAATCCTAAAAAGTGGACATATTAGGAAATCTGAAAATTGTTAATTAACGTTGCAGCACTCTTCCTATATCAAACAAGCCCTAAAAATCTTCATGTATTTTTGTGAAGCTAATTTAACGTGTTAAGAAATTTCGAATTATGACCGGCTTTAAATAAAGATTATTATCAATAAGTATTCGTAAAAACTTGTTTTGAAAATAGATAAAAGCATATGGTCCTAGATTTATGGAAAATTCAAAAGGCCACTGTCATGATACTACATTTTATCAGTGCATAATAAATAAATTGTGTTATCTCGAGTGGTCATTTTCTTTATCGTTTATTTCAATAAATTTAAAAATACCTTTATTTTGAGTAACTTTTGTTTGTATACATTTTTTACTTTTCTTCCCCTTTTGTTGGTAAGAGTCTAGACGGCAAAATATCTAATCGGGCCCTCCTCTAAGCACAATCTCGGCTACGCTCATATTACGAGCACATTAATACTAACGCTCACTTATTATCATTTTCAATCCAACTGTAATTGATAGCCAGCTATCGTATCGTAGTTGGTTAGGCAGTGTTGTTTTTTTCGGGGGTAGAATATCCCGCTGCCGTGAGTCAAAAAATTGTGTTAGGTGAAATTTTCAGGATAACCCGTGCCATATTCTGCAAGGCTGCAATAACAGTAATACAACTTTGGAAGGAAATACAGAACTGGTAACAAATAAATTCAACGACTTTAATAAATTTACAATACGAAAGGTTAAAAACCGTATAAATAATATTCATATATATATATTAAAAAAATAATTAAGATTAACAGTTATATCCACATTTACAAATTATAAAACAGAATGAATGTTACCCAATAAACTTAATTGGAGGGGGCACATTAATTTTTGTTATGCCATATACATATATATAATACATATACGTAATTAAAATTTACTAATAAAAAAAGTAAATATAAATATTCCGCTACCGCACCTTGAAACTTCCAAAAATTCCACTTGCGCTAGGATAATGTTCGTAGTCGGCGCCCCGGAAAAAATAAAATTATAATAATAATAATAATAATAATAATAATAATAATAATAATAATAATAATAATAATAATAATAATAATAATAATAATAATAATAATAATAATAATAATAATAATAATAATAATAATAATAATAATAATAATAATAATAATAATAATAACAATAACAATAATAATAATAATTGTCATCATTATAATACAAGTTCTAAATTTATTTTTGTCATAAATATATTTAACAATGAGTTTAAATAATAAATAAAGTTCTAAATTATGGATTTCGCTTTTTTCCTCACTGACACAACGAAGCATGATGACGGAATTCTTAATTTATTTTAAATCGATTTTTGTTTTCACTTAAGCGATGTATTCATTCTTAGGTCATAAAAACGTTACTCTCTTTTCCTCGGTGCGGAAATGGATTTTAATTAAACACGAAATACATTATTTTTGCTTAGTACAGTCACCCGAATAAAATAATTACAAAAACATTCCTATTTACCGTAGAATTTATTATTTCACTTTAATAACGACAGCATTGCTTGAAAAATCCTCCAACAAAGCTAAGTTAATTAAAAACTTTCTCTTCTAAATGTAGTTCGAAAATAACTTAACTATTTCACTTATTTGGAACCGAAAACTCACCACTCCACTATCACGAACTAGAGCTGTCCGTGGCGGGTTTCCTCAGCAAGATAAAATTCCAAGTTTTTAACTATAGAAAACTCTCCCCACACACAACTACATTAAAAGTCGGAAATTACTTTTTAATACTGATTATTCATTTTTAAAAATCTTTTAGCGTAAATTCTTAAATGAAAATATTAAAAATTACATTAATCGTATTATTATACTTCAAGCAGAAAATAATTACGAATAATTCTATTTCCACCGAAAATCAACGGTTGCGTTTTGGTTTTTTTTTTTAAATTTTAAGAATAAAATTATAGAAAAAAAAAAGGTGGATTTTCTCCCAATTTCTGGGTTGCACAAATTTTACTACTAAACGGAACTGGCCTTAATTTTCATCAGTTTTCTGTTTTATTTTCCGTTTTGTTTTTCAAATTTTTAAAGGAAAGGCGACAGCCCCCACTGGCCTTTTTCTGCCGATGCCCATATCGTGAACGAATATTTTGGAAACTAGCCAGTGTTACTTTTTTAATTAAGCTTTCCTTTCATTGCTTGAATTATAATAAATTGAATATTTACTCGCGTCCTAACGAGTTATATTACATGAATGACAAAAAATGTTTACGAAAAAACACATTACAAAATTGTAAAAAGCACTCCTGAAAATAGAAGAAACTGTGAAGCAACTCTTTAAAAATGTAAACTGAGCCTCTTTTCATAAGGTTCGACACAAAAACAAAATCATCAGAAAACACTTTTCTAGTAAATACTACAAACTATTCCTCTCCTCCTAGCAAGGAAATGTTCTGAGATCTCACTTGCGAATTATGTCTATACTAAATGCCTCTTAGGATAGAGATTGTTCTTTCGATGATACAACAGTGCATGCTATCAAACTTTGTTTCGGAGGCAAGAGCCAATAAAATAGTATTAAGTTGTGCAGTATCACTACAAAAGTAGCACGATCTGAGCCCCTTCGGTTGCATGTAATTTAAGATTTTCGACTACTGCAAACGAGAGTTTACGAGTTTGAGATTCGAGTCGATCAAGTTTTATCCGGCCTGAAATTAAATCTGAGAAAATAAAGTCGGAAAAAATCAGCTCAACGTTCTCCTCGCAGATTCATTAGGCTTAGCATATTTTAAACAGCTCAATTCAGCAGTCTCTAAAATCTTATCAAAGGAGTCGGGCAGTGCGCAAATTAAATATGTATATATAAAAATAAATTGCGTAATGTATACATTACATGCCTATTCCGAAATCCCGTTGTGTTCGTCCGTCGTAGCCCCCGATTACCCGAAAGCCACCGGGCCCACGATCACCGCCGGCCACAATGATACCTACCATTTTTATATGTACGTACTATTTCGCGTTGTTCGATATTCGTAATTTATTCGTTTCAGCGGCCGGTCGATTAAGAAAAATTGGTATAGGAAATTTAATAACATGAAATTTAACCCCAAAAAAAGAAAAAAAAACATTTATTTTTCTAATAATAATAAATAATATATAAATTCGTTCGTGCATGGTAACTAGGAGACAGTGATATGGGGCATCCTTTAGAGCGAAATAAAACGACTAATAACGTTTCAATTGACATCTATGTACGAGTATATGTATAAAACAAGAAGCACGGAAATGGGGAAAAAATTTGATCAACTATTTTTTATGTAGAGAATTTAATTTGCACACACACACACACACACTCTTCCAATTTACTATTCTTTCTTCTTTTCTTTGAAAAATTATCTGTACGTCTTACGTTACTCATGAGGGGACTAACTTTTGTGACCGTTGCGAAAGTTCTGATAAAGTTTATGAAAATAAATTACATATTTGTTTTTCTATACAACGACATCTAATCGGAGCAAATTGCTGAGCAATGTGAAATTTTAAATAACTGATTAATACCTATTCTTAGCCGACATATTCCATTATAGAAAGGCAAATAAAGAAGGGAAAAAACGGTACAAGGCCAATTCGGTATTTAACATTTATTCAGCGTACTCTGATGTTTATTCTGCATTTCCCTCGCGTAAAGTATAGCCGTATTTATTCTCTAAACGTAAAGTGTCAGTCCGAATTTAGTCATCAGCAGTGATGGTGATGGTGACAATAGTAATAAGATTGAAATTAAAAATTAGGACGTCGGTCAACGATGAAACGGCGAGTTTAACGATAAAATTTAATTTTCTGCCGCTATTACGTAATAAAATCCGGTCCCTCGCACACTAGAGGATATATTTCGAAAACTGATTTAATGTGATTTATAATTTTCGTAAATTAAATGAGGAAAATTTATTTCCGATTTTAAGCGTCATGTTGGAAACGAAAATTAATTAAGCGGAATGATTAATCGCAGCCGGTGATAAAAGAAATAACAATGATACTATAAATACCTGCGTATTTTTCTACAACGAATCAATATAATACAGTTCCGACGAGAAAAATTCACGTATTCGTTCGCTAATAACACAAACAGAACGAAACGATGCAAAAAATAAACGTTTTATTACCGAAGCAAGCTGAATGAGTTTGCGTATCGATAGTAATTTTGATCGTTTTCTAGTCGTTGATCGCATTAGGTCATATTACTGAAATCCCCGTAACAAAACCAAACACACACTTAACACAATATGCATATATCCTTTTCTTTTGCCTTTTGCACCATGTTCCTACTTGTTTCTATTCGAAATCGCAGAAATAATTACGAATTTCAAAATAGGGTGTGTATATCGTTCCGATAACTTTCTGATGATTCGGGAGCAATGACTCTTGATGGCCCTACCGGTGAGAAATGGTTTGACTGTTCGAGCATGTGTATTAATAGTTCATCTTAACTCTTTGTGTAATAATTAGCTGCATAGGTAATGTACTTCGAGTGAGTCGCTTGTTTTGATAAACATCTTAAATTCTTCAAGACCCATTATGAACGGTGGTTGTTCTCGAGTAAAAGAGGTATTCGTTCGGCCCCTTCAGTTACGTCAGTTGGCTCTGCAGTTGGCTGTTCTTTACATGTCTCTGTTGATGGAGATGTTTCTTCTCCAGCTGGTCCATTATCGTAGGGAGTCGGCCGCTTAGGCAGCGGCTGGGCTGGGAATGATAAAGGTGTCGGGTCGGTGAGCGCTTCTGGGGTCTTGGAGTGGGACTGCTTTGAAGGACTCGTATCTGTGGTCACCTCCATTTCCAAGTCTTCATTTGGATTATGTGAGTTTATTTCGTCCGTGTTGATGGTACCCTCTGACTGGGCTGGGATGCTGCCATGTGCTATTTCCATTTGCTCAGTAACGCAAGCGGTGTCCAGGGGAGGCTCGGAAGTGATTCTTGTAGAGCCGATTCTTTCTCATTTCTACAGTTAGCACAAGTGTGCTCTTCTAGTTGTATGAAGATGCTATGCTCATACTCATTATTACGTAAGGGAAAGGATCTGGGGACATTTGCACAGTCCATATGTTTCACATGCACCTGTCTTCGCCAGTTTATTACGTGTGCAAACTCGTCATCTGGAACGGGTTAACACGCAGTATTGCTATCGGTGATTAGAGCCGATGTAGCGCGTAGTAGTGTTTAGTTAAATGAAGGCTAATAGTTGTTTTGCTTGGTGATATTGGAATTGCTGTCTTGTTATTATCACCGCTGTGGCCGGTTTTCGTCTTGGTTTATTGGCCGGTCGTCTTGCTGGCCGGCTGAGTTGCTGATAACATTCTCGTTTATTAGAAACTGATAAAATCGCACGAGACTAACAGTACCATAAAGTGACGAACGAAACGCGGATTTAATCAACTTATTACAATGTCTTGTAGCCTCGTAAAAAGAAAAAAAAAAAATACATAATAAAACTAACCCTATTCATTAAACGCAGAGGTAAAATTTAAAATTTCACTACACGCATAATAATACTAATGGTAAATAATAATTGTTTATATATTGGTTTTGTTTGTTTTAGTAGATAAGCAGGCGCGGTTCCCGAAAGTATATACTTCAGAAACAAATATTCCAAGAAGGCGCAGAAAATTATGAAAACAATTTTTTTTTCTTCCAACTAAAGATGATGAATCTTCCAACTGTAATTCGTTTATTTTATATTTCATATAAAAAAATTTGTGACGCTTCAAAACAATTCCGGTATCCTTACCGTCATCATAGTTTATTTATATATGGCCAACGAGTCGTTTTATCATCATTAGCACCTTTAATGGCTTTTCTTTAAATGGTCAGAACAAAATAGATATTTTTTGTTTCAAGGAAAAAGATATCCATGTTTTTCTGGAGCTTTATATTTATGTAAGCAATAAGCATCAGGAAGAACTTCGGGGGTTTCCTCATGGCGAGCTCTAAAGGACTGAGTGACATATATATATAAGTATTTTTTTTTTTTTTTTATTGACTATCTATCCCGGCTTCGCTTGCGTGAATTTAATGTGAAATGTAAAAATGAATGGATTGAATAATTTACCCAGCCTAATATAACTGGGTACTACAGAAATCTGGGAAAGTTAAGGTTCTCGAGCAAAAGAAACTAGCTCTCAATATTCCCCCTTCAGATTCATTAGACTTAGTATATTGTAAACCTTAACTTTACAAACCTCGGCGCCTTGTTGATATATACATATATATATATATATATATATATATATATATATTGGAACGTTATTTAAGTGTTTTTGCCCTCAGGGATGCCAACCACGGGATCCTATTGAACTCGCGGATTTCAAAAACTGATAATTTATATTATTTGGTTATTTATTATTTTTATGCAGATTATTAAATTATGAGTTTGAAATTTTTAGCAATATATTTACGATACTCTAAGCCTATCTTTCGGTACCGGTCGACCGCCGAAAAACACATCATTAATTACGTTTATACGATAACGATACAATAATAAAAAATTTGTTTAAATTTAAAATAATATTGTATGTATCATTGTTGCCGGTGGTGCTGCGTGATCCGTTGATTGGCGGTCAGTTGGTTTGCTGTTGCGCAGAGATCGGAATTTTCCAATCTGAAGCCGAATTTTTAGACGTTAAAATTCTACGATTTATTAAGCAGATCTTAACGTTTGTGTTCCGCGATTCGTTATACGTTTTCGAACTTACCATTTTGACCCTGGAAGACTATTTTGAATAAGGCAAACAAATATTCCGCAGAACGGTAAATCGCGACCTTTTTGCAATTTTCACATTTTTGTCTGACCGTGAAACTACGAGTAACTGCCTTAAAAAAATCTTTCTCCGAATTTTTTCCATCTTCTCTCGCTTTTCCGCTCGCGACTGTCGGAGCAGACCGAATCAGATATACATTTTTTCTTTGGCGGTCGATGATTGACTAAATCGACAACAGGATCTCACACACGAACACACATTTACCTTCGCACCACTTTTTTCAAATTTCTTAAGTTTATTTTATTTTTTTATTCTTTATTTTATTATTTTTGAATTTTATCTTTAAATCATGTAAGGAGCACGTTACAATATATACATATACATATATATATATATTTATATATTAATTACAACGTAATTCTTAGGCTATTCCTCATTCGAAAAAATTGTCCCAAAAAAATGTCCCAGAAAAATGTCCCAATTTTATGTATCGTTTGTTATATTTTATAGGATTTTTGTTATTGTTATTTAAAAAATGTCACAATTTAGCCAATTTTATTTTTAAATAGGACAATAAACGTGATTCATTCAAAGTTAATCAATGTCAAGTAAAGAAAAAGTAAAAATTCTCAAGATGAAAAGCCAGTGAGAAGCAGACACTGTGACATACCGTATATTTATAGTATATATTCTTTGCTTTGTATAAACGTCAAAACGGAGTTTGCATTCAAATTTTAATGCGAGGGATTATACACGGTCGAGCAGATCGCCGCACATAACGTAGATATTAAAAGTTGCATTACATTTTTCTTTATTATGTTGTTTTTGTCTTTTTTAAAAAAAACACACACATATATACATATATATATATATATGTATATCAATATCGCCGATTTTCGAGGTTATTTACTCGGTTAATTTTATTTAAATTTCGATCTCTCGGACATCGGCGGTTATCCTATTAGTTCGGCTACTGTACGGAGATGCCTGCTCGGCTGGTGTCCTTATCTTCCCGATATGTTCATCTTGGTGTACAGGAGGCTGATAATATCCAGCTGCAGCGGTCGGTACAGAAGATGAGTGCACCCCGCTGCGGCACCTGCGATCGTGCAACAGAGTTCAGTGAGAAAGAATTTATAAAATCTACCGATTTTATCGCGGTAGAGAGTCGACAGTTCGATTTCGTTGTTAAGAGTATATCGGGATTTTGTGTAATGCGAGCATAATTCTCACGGCGGTGGATTTTAAATGTATACGGTCGTTTAAGTGATCTATCGGAAAGCGATCGGCGTCTCGTTTTTACAGTAAAAGCGGCAATGCTAATCGAACTCATGTTCATCGTAATTTCGGTAATTTTCATTTCTGTCATCGGGATACGTTGCGGTTTTTCGTCATTTTCGTATGTTTTTCAGTTATTTATCATTTTTTCTTCTGTTTCGTTATTTCTAGTCACCGAACGTGTCGACATACGCCGCCTAGCGTCTTATGCCGATAGCTAAATTACTATGGTCGCGCTGATGGAATTATACGCGTGTTTCGGTTTACAGGTGATTTGGCTGTGACCGAAATTGGTTACTGATTTACTACGTCGAAGAAGTGAGAAACCCTAGGACACATGGGTTTGTTGTAACATTCTGCCGAGGAAATCTCGCACCCGCCACGTAAGAAGGGAAAAAATTATTCGGTTTATTTTATTTATTTTTTATTCTATCGGTGCTATGCCTTCATTTTACCCTGTGCACACCGTCTGAAAGGAAGAAAAATTAAAAGCCACGCGGAGTTTTATTCATTTTCGGTCTGGAACGTGAGAAGTTAATTTTTATGAGGTTCGAATTAAAGACCTAAATAAACAAAAATTAATCTAAAGAGGTTATAGCGAAGAAAACTAGATTCGTTTCAAGTGACGCTCGTGAATATCGTCAACTAAACAGAATCGTAAAAAATCGCGTTCTCAAAAGGGACCTTCAATATCAAGTACTTAATCCATTATACATATAAACTGTTTTTATTTTTCGGTTTCTTTTTTCTTTTTCAATTGCGAAGTATTTTTGTCAGCTCGATTAACTTTCAGCAATTCGGAAATTCCAAGTCTAAATTTCGGCAAACATCTCGCGGAACTTTAAACTCTTTCCATTGTAACGGTCAAATTACATAGCTGATTTAAAAATAGTCTCCTATTATTCAGTTTTTGATATATTAAAAATAACGCAACTATTTAAAAGAGAAAAAACTGAAGTTAATAGCCACCACTCGTTCTCGAAAGAGAATGTGCATTAAGTTCATCAAGTACACCTACGCTCCCCTTAGTAATATTGTAAAATGTTAAAATTCAGAATTTTCATCAATATCATTTCCATCGTGTGTTGTAAATTGGAATAATACAACTTTGTTTCTATTTTGAGTATCTCTCCCTTGTTTTTACTATAGCCATCAACGTTAATAATTTGTGGTCATTCAAAAGAGTATCAGCAGAAAGGGAGCTGGTTCCCACTTCTTCCCGATGTCTTTCTTAAAAAAATACCCGTCTTCTAATCTTCTTCTGTCGTATAAAATTTTCCATGGTCAGATAGTTCTGCAATAATTATTTATTTCTTATCTCTGTTCAACCTAATCATAATCCGTGGTTCCTTTAGCTTCGCTCACTTCGCCATTCTGTTGTTTCCTTCATTATTCGCCTGAATTTTAGTCACATTCTGTCATTTTCTTTTCGGTTTCGCTTCCTCTCCATGCGCGCAGTTATTTGAGACGATTATTATGTACTTAATAAGTTTTTTCTCTTGAGGGTCTGCACTACACTCCACAGTTTGCTGAGACACTTCTCGTTCCTCATAACGCAACTTATATCCTTTTTCTTCCTCGATCCATCATTTTTGCTATATTGAATACTTCTTATTAACAACATCCGATATCGTATTAAAATGTAATCAACTCACTTCTCCTAATTGTTTCTGAGTAAAGAGATCCTCGGTTGAACAGTTCAAGAAGAAACAATATATATATATCATAAATACTAACGTTTTTTTGAAGTAGAATAAACATATGCAGCAAAATTGTTCGGCTCTTTTGCGCGCTTGAAAATGAAATAATTCTTTCGTGTATCATATTTTGGAGGCAGCCGCGTTACATGTTCCGAAAAATTCGAAACCTCGCGGTATTTTGCACAATATTTTTTATTATATTAAATTAACCAGAGAACAGTACCGCTCGGGATTAAAAATATTTTTACCAAATATATATTTTTTTTAAATTTTCTACTATGCAATTCTTTTATAAAATTGCGAACGATGTTTTTGCTTGTATTTGTTTAATTAGTTCACTCTTTTGACCGAAATTACTCTCGACAAATTCCTTTCAGAACTTGTCGTAGCCGTTATTATTCTACAAATTCTTGATTTGCTTAGTTGATATTTGATTCCACTGTATGAAGAAACCCGCTCAAATAGAACCGAGTTTCCAATTTGCTTACTGATTCGCGACATTCTATTTCAGTCGCATTGCCCTATAGTTCAGATAAGATACTACATAGTGGAATCTACGAATCCGACAAACTGAGATCACATAAAACTTTCTCAATTTGTACGGGACAGACGATATGTTATTTTCAAACGTGTGACTCAACCTGTATTAGAAAAACCGTTCAAAGATTAATTGTCAAACTTTATAGAGTTCTGTAGAAATGTGTCATCCTTGCCAATAGTCACGCCTGTAGGGTAATTTAAACTTTGAAATAATTAATTTCCAAATTGTATCATTCCGAACAGCTATGACATAGGCAGATTATTAATTGGAAATTCGAGTGTTTTTTTTATAATTAATCTAGCCTCTAAGTTAGTTAAAATTTGCGGGTTTTTGGAATGTCCTTAATGCACGACTTCTGCGATGATATATTTTCACCGACATTAGTGGATATGAAAAAGAATAAGTCACTCGCCTTGTTTTCTTTTTATTCTACGTATTTGCTTTTTTTTTCTTTTTTTTTCTTTTTTTTTCTTTTTTTTCTTTTTTTTTCTTTTTTTTTCTTTTTTTTCTTTTTTTTTTCTTTTTTTTGTATGATCTTTAAATTTAAGAAAATTTCTCTCTGAATGATTCTGACCGAAAATTCCGCTATTTTATTTTCCGAACGTTATTAATCGATAGCATTCACTAGCGACATATATAGTTTCCCTCGTTTTTTTTTTTTTGTTTTTTTTTTTCAGACGCAGTGGAATAAAAATTTGATTTTGTCGCTGTTTAACGAGGAAACTGAAAAAAGTCCTCACATATCGCCGATATTACAGTGATTTCTCATTTTATAAAATTGCAAAAGTAATGATAAAATTGTCTCCCCTACATAGGTTATTGTTTTTCTTAATACAAACTACTGGCTCTATCGAAGTTCTAATGAAAATGCTAATGATCTCAAATTTTCACAATACTAGCTAATATCAAGAGTAACTCTAAAGTAGCGTAAATGTTACGAATAGGTTGTCCAGTGCGTATCGGTATCACAAATATAAACTCTAGTAACTCTATTCCTTCCTGATTCTGATCCCAGTCATCCTATAATGAATGCATAACACATTCACATCCCTTATTACACATAAAAAAAAATGATTATAATGAACTCATTAAAAGTGTCTATCGGGCCGCCAGTAATTATGTGTCCAAGACACATGCGAATTACGTTTTTATTGTTGTCATCCGCTTGGAAAAAAGAGGCTTGAAGTTGAAACGAATTAGGCCGGTTTGATTGCTTTCGATGTAATTATACCCGAGAATATTAAAATATTTCGATTATTTAAATAGATACTTGTTCGGATTAACTTCCATCATCGCTGAATATTATAAATCGGCAATGCTATCAGTGAAATTGTGGCAGATTTGTATATAATCCGTTCGATATGTAGCGTCTTTACTAACGGGGCTACGCTTCTCCTATAGAATGAAACACAGTATGTAATCTGTTCAGCTTTAGAATGAATAAAAAGCGCGTAAAGTGTTGCACTTTCAGTCAGTTTTAATGAAACCGGGGAAAGTGCTACTAGACGGAGAAAGCATCGGATATACGAATTTAGGGATTAGAAAATTAATGGACTAGATAATATCTCGGCAGATTTTAAGAGAATATTAGCGCAATGAGGCAACTTCTAAACGGATAAAATTAACGAGAATCAACTTTAATTGACGTGAAATAACTCACCTTTTTTCCTCGGAGCAACAAATTAAGGTTCACAATTTAGAGATTAGGATGAAGAATTCGCGAATTACATTATTAATCGCAACAATGGAAACGTTTATTATTTTATTAAACGAACTAACTTATGGTCACTATCGACTGGGAGAGTACGCGATTTCATTTAACCGGATTGAGGATAGTAGACGGTGTCCTGACTGTTGGTCGGAAACAGCGAAATATATCACTTACTAATGCGGGTACGAGGATGTAAGGAATTCTTTTTAATTTATAATACGTAGGTGTTTTTGCAATTTTCAATCACAATATTTCAAATAATTCCCCACATCTTCTGTTTTCTGGAAATATAAGTAGTCGGGATTTCGAAAAATTTTTACCATAATATCGTAACATCTAGTCAGCGGTTAAGGGTAATGAAACATCCGATTCTCTAGCTTGTTTCGCTCAATAGTCACTTTCTTTTCCTATTCGTTCTATTCACCTCCTTTCCATTTCAAAATCGGAAATGACACACTTGGTTACGCTTCACATTTCTTCGGCAAACACATTACACACTTTTCTAATCTTTCTAAACATCTATTCCTTAATTTTAAAATTCTCCTCCATTGCTGCCATATACACTACCGTCGTTCATCAACTGTGTAATTCGTTTTCTATTAATACCGAAGAAATATCAACGAGATATTTCCTTCGGACTACATTACTCTAAACAAACGTATCCATAAAAAAAAAACCAAAAAAACAATCAATCTTGTCCCTTCATTGAAAAGAATTTCAAAGTTAAAATTTAACCAACGATGAGCTCGTTTCTTTCGATTGTACTTACTTTGCAAAATGATTACTTCATATCTGAACGTAACGTGGATTTTAAACGACCCGAATTTCGAATTCGGGACTTCAATAATTCGGCAGTGGAAAGATTTTTTCAAAAAAAACATTAATCAAAAAATACCGAGATTCGATGACGTAGGTAAAAATTGACTAAGCGACAAAAATCGAGACAAAGAAAAACAAAAAAAAAACATAAATATATTTAGATATGAAAAAGTATATATTTTTTTGAAGTGATTTCGAAAAATTACTAACTTCCAGTTTCGAAGAAATACGTTTACCGTTCCTTGAACTGCGGAAACTACTTTGAATTTTCTTTTTAAATCGCTTTTCTCGGGTAATTTTTCACGACGAAATCGAATAATCTTCTTCTTCCCGTTTCACATCTCGCCCATTTGCGAGATACAAAAATCGGATTTTTCTCGAAAACGGTATATTTCTCATTAGTAAACAACGTCACAGGCTTGTTTTAAACCCTACGGTGCAATCTATTCTCGTTTTGTCGATTGCTACGTGCACACAAATAAAAAAAAAAACGCTTTTCTACCGATATACACTTATAAATAATTTTTCTCACCTGTAAATATACTCAGTTTCGAAATGACGTGTTCTTTTTCAAAATTTTAAGTTCAACAACCGCGATGTTAATATATTTATTTCTTTAGTTTATAATGAAATCTGCCATCGCTGGAACGTGTTACACTGGCCATATCGAAAGATTAAATAAAAGGGTTCTCGAAAGAGCCGATGAAATATTTTAGCATGATTCCACTTTAGAATTAACCGAGACTTCGATTTTCTTTTTTCAAAATAAACAAGTCGAAAATGAGTCTCTCTTACACGCTTCTTTCGCCGAGATAGATTGGACTGTGAGTGTTTTTTCAGGTTAGCCTATCTGACTAATGCTAGCGACTTTAGTGTGTATATCTTGAGCAAACACATATCAATCACAGACACGCCGCTACATTAATCATATTTCGACTATTCGCCTATTTTAAATGTATTTCGCTGCTAACAATATTCTCGTAAAATTACATATGCCCGCCGGAAAACCGTGTGACGTCACTTTTCAATAATCGAATACAGCGATTAAGTCGATATTCTGGTGTTCCGTTTTTTGCCATGAGAGTATTAGATCTGTACAGTTAGAATATAAAAATAGGTAGTAGTCACCACGGCACTCGTCATCGAGCAATTGCACCGGTAAAAGATCAATGAGACCGAATAAACAACAATAATATGCGGTGTATACGCGCGTGTGCCTATGCATGCGGTAAATAAACTTGCGGTTCTTATCGTATCCGGAAATGGGTTAAATAAACAATTAAAAAACGGCTTTTTTCAGAAATTACGCCGGCACAGATAATAATCATTTGAAAAGAACCCGAGACGCTGAATCTTTCTGCTCACACCGACCCACACAACATAAAATATATTCACCGTCAATGGAAAACGTTAAGAAGACCAATTTTCAACTTCGTACATCCGGATTCGGATATATTTCTGCAGCACTGATACTTTGCTTCATCATGTCCACTAGAGTTTTAATTACCGACTAAACCGCACACTCAGTTCCGTCGATACATCCGAGGCAATAGGAGCGTTTTCGTTCCTACGCTTTTTGATACATCCGAGATAATAGGAGTGTGCCGGGTCATATTCGTTTGTAAATAAAGACCCGGCATACGGAAACTACTAGGAACCATTGAAACCTTTCGTTATTAAAAATACGAAGACATGGGAAAATCAATCTCCAGTGGAAGAACCACTGTGAGATCGCTTTACGTTCTCGACCGCCACTACGGTTTATTAGTTAAGCAACGGTTACCGAAAAGTACTATTACGCTGGCTTATTAGCTAGCACGCAGACAAATGAAGAACATAAACATATTCGTTTCATTAAATTATAGTTAATTATTATCTTCGAGAGGAGATCAAAAAATTAAATTGAAAATTTTCCATTTCTATCTACGTTTAAAATTCGACAATTTTGTAAGTAAACAAAAAAAGAAAAAATGTAAAAAAAATTGCATTTAAAAAAAAAAATACAATATAAAAAAAAAGCTTTGACGGTAACAACTATGTAAAATCCACCGAGTTTTGTACTTTACACGGGTGATGTGGGTCTCAATTAAAATTGCGTTCCGTATAAATTGATGTATGTAAAAACTTGCCGTAAGAAGTTCCGAGGAGTACAAAGAGTGTCACGGCAACTTCTGTCTTTACAAAGAAGAAATGAGAATTAACGTAGTTAACAATGACAATTACGTATTCTGTAGCGAATATCTCACAATTAGTCCCGTGGCGATCCCTTTTTGAAAAGAGAAGGAAAGTATATCGAAATTAATTCTAGCAAAGTTCGAAAGTAACCATTGATTATTTTTCGATGTGTATGTTTACTTCAATATATCTTCAACGTAATCGCACGGACAACTTTCCATTCGTACATTTTTCAGAAATATTTCAAATTCGTCTTCAATTGACCAATAAAGGTGAGAATTATAATATGTTAAAAAACCATGTTCATGTAAGCAATAGCCCGAGTAAAAAAGTTGAGGAAACCGAAATATATCTCAAATATATGCGCGTAAGGGGCCGCTTTATAGGAAAAATATAGCCGAATTTATAATTTTATATTTATGCCTTCTGGGCGCCGAAAGCTGGAAATTTTTGAAAAAAATCTTTTTTTTTTTTTGGCTGGTCATGTGATATATCGAAAATTTGTCGAGAACAAACCCGTATTTCATTTCCTTAACGGAACTTCCGAAGTTGGCGAAAAGTTCAAAAAATTATCACAAAACTAGTTGGTTTTTCAATTATAATTTCTTTATTTTTTTTTTTTTTAGTAGTACTAATAACGTTTAATGAGGAGAGCATCGCCTTTTGTTGGAAAAGGTTAAGAGAAAATATCAGAAGAATTATATTCCCCTTTTGGCGCAAGTATTATGGCTAAAAATCTTGAACGAGATTAAAGAAGAATGCGCATCCCCGTATATTTCTCTAGTTTGAAACATCCGGGATTTACAACTTTAAAATTGAGCCCCCGGAGTGCCGAAAGCTCGAAATTTTCAAAATAATTTTTTTTTTCCAGGCATATGATATATCGTTATTGGATTTGTTGAAAACGAAACCGTATTTCACGTCATTAACGAAACACGTACGATGTCGGCGAATAGGTCAAAAAAGTGCGAAACATAACGTATCTCTTCTTCTTTATGGCGCAAAAAATCAGATTTCTTTGTTTTGAATTCTGGTATTACGTAAACGTAAATTATAATGTTTTACATACGGAATCCTCAGCGCGTTCATGTTTGACTGAACTTGTTTTTATTTTTTTGGGTTTTTTTTATATCGATTACAGTACGTATCTGATAGTATAAACGAAAAGTCAAGATCATCTGATTTGTTCCAGCACAATCGCATCAAAAAATTCTGCCACATTCGTACAGACAGGCATTTGTTTAAAAAAAAGGTTTTTCTTTTGGGTCCTCACCGGAAAACGTTAAATTTCAATTCGTACATTTTCATCTCGATGATTATTGTAAAACTCGTTGGTTTTTCAATTATAATTTCTTTAATTTTTTTTTAGTAGTATTAATAAGGTAACGCGGTGGCCTAGTGGTTAAGGCGCTTGCCTACTAAACCAAAGGACACGGGTTCGAGACTTGTCTCGTTCCAGATCCGAATCGCTCCCAGGTTTACCCAGCCTGAAATAATTGTGTACCAGAGAAATCTGGGAAAGTAAAGACGGATCCCAAGTAGAAAGGAACTGGCCCTTAGATCCATTAGGCTTAGTTCATTGTGAACCTTAACTTCACAATTCCCGACAACGTCCTCTGAAGAGTATGGGACTTACTTTACTTTACTTTACTTTTAGTATTAATAAAGTTTAACGAGGGGAGCATCGCCTTTTGTTTGAAATTGATCAAAGGTGGTTTCTTCGATTAAAATTAATTAATTAACTATATGTTGGAATTTGATAAAAATAAATATACATGGTGGGGAGTTTTTGTGGAAAAAATTAAACGATTTTAATACACTCTATTTTAAACGTAATTAATTTCGCAAAACAACTCATTTTTTTCGCGAAACATCTTTATTCATGTTAATTGCATTTACTGATTAAGGTTAAATTTTAACATCATTAGAAGGGGCTAAATTAATTTTCCGATTATCTAGCATTCGATACTTTATTTCGCTAAAAAAGTTTCTATTTATTAAAATCGAAAGCAGTGCATGAGATAGCATTTATTTACGTGTACATATGGCGTTTATAAATATAGTTTATTTACTTATTCAGTGTTTTTTTGGAAAATCACAAATAAAATTAAATGGCGCTTTCATCCGGAGTGAGTAAAAAATAGAAAATTATTCACTTGTAACTTACGACTTCGAACACCGGAAAAAATTACCCGTGAGTATATTTGATTAATTTTTCGAAAAATTACAGGCGCAGTATAAAAATTTTATGAAATATGTTTCTGCACAGCTAGAATATATAAAAGTAGATGGTCACACGGCGCTTCGCATCGAGCAATGAGCAGCCGATTCGATTAATGGCAGCTGGCTGGTTACTTTGAAATTCCGCATGACCAGACATCAAAAACGAAACAATCTCTAAATAAGACGAAAAAAACTTGTTCAAGTTCGAATAGGATAAATAATAGGAGATAAGAAAGAGGGGAGGGTAAAATATCAAACGGAAACAATTTGCAGTTTACTAGTATCAGTGTTGCTGAACAGGGGGAACAAAAGACATAGAGACACGGCAGATTCAGCGGTGAAAATGGCGTACATTTTAACGCAGTGATCATGCGAAGGGCCAAAAAGGGGTTAGTGTGCCCTACTCTTCCTCGAGGCAAAGAAGTAAATGAATTTAATTGTAACTTAAAAACGAGAGAGAATGAGTATTATTTTGCCGCTATTTCATTACTTCCGCATTCTTTACCTGATTGCTTTCTTTCAACTTTTGCGTGATAACTTACGAAACGTTGTTCGGGAAATACAAAGTTGTCTGCACAATGTTGTCCGAAAAAAACTAGTTTTTCAATTAATTTTTAATTATTTAATTAATTAAAAACGCACCGTTTAATATTTTTCGACGAGCCCCGTCACGTTCTGTCCTTGATGTATAGAAGAAAATCGCGCACAAAATATAATCTGTACAAGTGGGGAATATCCGATAGCGATCGAAGTGACTGCGGTGAAGTTCAAGACTATGATCATCTATTTACATGTCCCGTCGGCGGCCAATATGAACTTGGAAGCTTGTACGACGACGTTGAAAACGACTTGATAAAATTTATAAAATATTGGACAACCTATTGTATTTAGTCGACCGGACACGCGAATAATAATAATAATAGAAGAAAATGAAAGTCCTCGAAAATACTTGCCATTTTTAAACAGAATAAGTCGTTCGCAATTTTCCCAAAATTACGCTTTTCCGGTGAAAAACGTGTTGCTCGGATCGATACAATTTTTTTTCCCCCTACTCTGGGATGATAAATCAAGAGATAGAACCCAGACGGTCAGAAATGGAAAAGACAAAGGACAGCAGCAACGGAATAACTGAAAGCAATGGGTTGGAAAGGATACAGAAATGGAAGGAAAACCCAAAGCTAAAAGTTGGGCCTAAAGAAAGGAGCGTTCGTTGGAGAGTGCAGAACACTCGAAAAGGATATGATTTGAGTCACAAATACAAAAAGGCTCAGAAGCGTGAAGAGAGCGAGAAGAAGACAAAACGAATCAAAAGCGCGAAGAAGGGAGTAGAGAATGATTGATTCTGAGTCTAATTAAGGAAAAAACAGTGGAACGACGACAGACAGGAATAGAATGAAACCAAGTCAGGAAACGAGGAACCGGTTGAGTTCTCGACGGTGTTGCGAAAAGCGATTTGAGAATAAAGATGGATACATATCTAACCAAAGTCTGGAATGATTAGACCGTGATATGGAAAGAATGTCTGAAGAAGGGAAAGAGTCGAGGAAAGGACAGATCGATAAAATCCGCCTGCGAAGAGTTTTTTTTTTTTTTTAATTCTGAAATAATACGAATATGGCGTTTTTTGTACTTTCGTGTTCATCGTGTCCAGGCAGTTTTCTGCAATATTGTCCTCTATTTTGGGGGCGGAACAAAATAAACTCGGGGGGCAATTATCAGGAAGGAAACCGATACGATTACATCGTGAGAAAGTAGCATCTGTCGAGCATGAATATTAAAAGAATATATATATATATTTTTTTTTTATAAGTGGTAACTAAGAAGTTTTTTTTTCGTTTTTCTTTATTTCTTCCTTTTTTTCTTTATTTTTCTGTTCTTCCCATCGATCACGGAAGGTGTTTTTTTCTATTTTCAAAAAATTAATTATTCGATTAAAAATTCGAAAGAACATCAGTCTTGGTTTTTCAGTAATATACGTTTCGCCTTTTATTCGCGTTTTTTACTTGTTCCCAAATGGTTTCAAACGACTAAATTTTAAAACCGAAAATTTAGTTTTAATAGAAAATTCAGGGAAGCTGCATTTGTAAGCGCGCGCATATTAGTGACCTAATTTTAACCTGGCGCGATGGTCTTCGCGTTGGGATGTACATATATAACTTGATAGCGGAAACACACTGAAAACTCGGAATTTACCGTCAAACTTAGAGGGCTGACCTTAAATGGAGCTAGACATTTATGGATTTTACCTCGCTTATTCTGAAATA
Organism: Icerya purchasi; assembly: GCA_039619475.1. Classification (NCBI taxonomy): domain Eukaryota; kingdom Metazoa; phylum Arthropoda; class Insecta; order Hemiptera; family Monophlebidae; genus Icerya; species Icerya purchasi. The sequence goes on from CM077116.1 coordinate 422,232,978, forward strand.
GTTCGATGAACTTTTGCACCTGCCGAATGCTACTGGAAGCAGACAATTCGAAAGATGTTTAAAAGTAGTTGTAACCATTTCGATCTTCGAGGTGAAAAATCAGTAATGGAACTTTTTCTTTTTTTCGTGTCCCCGGCTCGCTCTATATTTTTACTTCCCAGTATTCAACCGAATGTGTAGCTTCGTCGTTCAACTTAAAATTATTTTCTCATGAATCCTTAATATTCGCATCATCATATATACTTGATATGTTATTTCCATTCCGGACTGTCGTCGTGATGTACAAGCACCGCAGAAGACGTTGGTGATAATAAAACTGACTGCTTGTTTATTTATTTTTTTTTTTGTTTGTTCGTTTTTATTTTTTGTTTTTCAGCATTTAAAAAGTGAGTATTGAGTATTTTTAATTTCTAAAATTCGTATTAAACAACGACATACTCGTAAAATCGAATCGATTAAAACGGTTGATTTTTTAAAGAGAGGGGAAGTGAGTATACACGTTTTTAAATACGTCAAATAATTACGGACAAATACGTTCGTAAATACGTGGAGTTTTATTGAAATCTGAAAAAATTTCCAATTTCTCCGGGAGCATAATTTTATATTTAAACGAGAATGGGGGAAATAACAGGTTGCGGAGATCATCGTATACTGCTCGGCATGTAAAGCGGGGGGATAGGAGTAGACTTCCTAGCTCCCAGATAGAGACGAAAATAAACATTTTGGACACGGTCGAGTTTTGAGAGTAAGGATCTGGAGGAACTTCCATAGATAACAATAATCAAGGATAGAACTAATAAAGGATTTGTAGAGCATTAGTGGAATATGCATGGGTCTCCACCCTAATTAGTATGCTTCCTCTTGGAATGCCTTTATCATCATCCCGATCCTTAAACATAACTCTTCAGCTCTTCGTTCAATTTCTCTTGTTTCTTGCGTTAGAAAGCTTTTCGAAAGCTTAATTAATAGACATCTTATTTGGTGGCTCGAACATAATGATTTACTGCCTAACAACATGTATGGTTTTCACCCTGATCGCGGCCCCCCGGATTGTATCAGTTCGTTTTTCGTACTCGGCATTCATCCGTAAAGAATTTCTTCTTTTGTTGACATCACTGCGGCTTTTGACAATGTCCACCTCCCTACTTTGATTGATATAATACTTTAATATACCGGCTCACTTTTCTTCCCTCATTAGTAATCTCTTTAAGTGTAGAACTGTTATTCTTTCAACTCCTTCCGCTACCTACACTAGGTTAGTATTCCGCGGATTACCACAAGGCTCCTGTCTTAGCCTAACCTTGTTCAGCATCTACTTCATCAATACTGCTTCCATTCCTCTAAGTTCACCTTCTCTTTTTTACACCGATGATATCCTCATCTACTACTCCGATCGCCATATTATTTCGATCGTTAGTTCTCAGCTGCAAAATTCTTTAATATCATTATAAAATTCTCTATCAAATTCTGCTTCTTTTGAAGACTGTGTAATAATTTTACAGCGAGACGATCATTTTTATAGTTTTTTTTTCCCCGGAATACTATTTGCCCTTTTACGTTTTGAAAATTATATAATTTTTTAATACTCGTTTCGTGACCTCTAAATAATATTGTGAAACAGGAAGCAAAACACAGTCAATTTTTTATACTCTCGCAAGTGAGCAGCAAATATTCCGGTTCTCATCCTTCCATTCCATTATGGAAGGATGAAAACATATTTCAGCATCGCGATAAAGAAAATTTAACATTCACCATGTTTTAAATTTGCAACCTAAAAAGGAGAAATATGATTTAATTATTAATTCGAAACGTTCGAAAATAAAAATGGTTTTCCTACTAGAAGTAAAGAAATTAAACGCGAGAAAAAAAATAAAACGTGGTTTAATTTTTTATATTCATTTATTTATTTATTTAGGAAGGCTTGCTCGTAAAGAGTATTCATGTTCGATGTAAGGAAAATTTTGCTACGATAAAAGTTAGAGAAGATGAAAGAATTTAGAGGATAGGAAAGGAAAAAAACGGCATTGTGGGGAGTAATAAGATTAAAGAGTTGAGAATAGTTTTCTGTAACAAAGCGGATCACGCAAAATATGGAGAATCAATAAGTGAAAGACGGTGAAAAAAACGGAGCCGACATAAAGAAAGAATGGAATAGTGGCAAAAAGGTGAATACAAGGAAACCAGGAACGATCTGAAAGATAAAAAAACGGAATAAGATTTGGAAAGCGAGTAGGAAAATTGTGGTTACAGAAGTAAAGTCGAAATTTTTTATGCAATTTCTCGCATTGCAGAAATAGGTTATTAACAGCAAAGTATCCTTCAACAGTGCACCACAACATCGATTATTTCATTTCCCTAGTGAAATCTTCAAATTAAATACTTCGAATACAAGGAAAGTGGTCATGTTCGGGTTCTAGGTAACAAGTATGGTGCTAGGACAATTCTATCTCGCCCGATGTCGTTCAGTGCTGCACTACCTCGATTGGGACCATCAGTTTTTGAAATGCACTTTTTCAAAGAATGGAGTACACTGTAGTCGGATCAAACGACCTGACTTAGGTCCGAAAAGTCACCAATCCGTCGTGACCGCCGCTCTCTATCGCACGTAGGGAATTCTCAATTATTTCGAGATTGCGATTGGAACGCACGGCATTGTCTCTCGACTGCGTCTTTGAGGAAACTCATCCTCTGTCTTCCCGCCCTTTGATTAACTTACGGCCTCGCCAACTGTAGAGGATCTGCTTAGATGATGCCAGCATACTCTCGGTGCGTCAAGCCATAACTCGCTGCACTGTCTGCTGTCAAACCATGTGGACTGTGTTTTGGGTCAGCATCCAGTAGACTATGCCGCCAACTGTAGCTTCCACCGAGCCTAGGCACTGTAATAGCCAAAGTAGGTACAAACGGCACCCAGATTTATACTAATAATTTGTCTGGAAGCAGTTTTCTGACAATCTCTCGGATAAACAATATTTCTAGAATACACTAAAGTTAGTATCCACAAAAAAAACGAAAAAAAAAACAAAAAAACATTGATAAACGAATGAGAAACTGCGCTTCTCTTTAACTAATATTCTCAGCTGGCTCGTCGGACGAACCGACTGCGCGTTCGGATCTCGTCATGAGGGAACCTGTCGGATTATCAGTTCTCCCATATTACAGGAGAGTAATTTCAACTGACTACGTAATTCTCAAAAAAGAGAAATTATTTATTTACGAATTTCACCAAAAAAAAAAAAAAAAAAAACACTTTCAAATGGCACTTTAAAAACGTGACAGAATTTTCAGATTATCTCGACGCGAGGATTACACATAGCATTTAATAGATTGATTATCATCGACGAGAGGTACTCGGTAATTATTAAAGTACACGTTAAAAAATTCGGTCCCTTTAGATAAGCTTTTAGTATTTACTCTACAGACGCCACTGACGCTTAATACAATATCAGTATATTAAGCGTGGAAAGGTGAAAAATCAAATATTTTATGTAGGCAGACAAAAAATTAAATCATTATCAATCTTAACCACGGATGTACACGTTGAACCTCGAATAAATAGAAAATACAAAACACCCATATATGTATTTACACGCTAATAGTCACCGATGCAATTATTATGTTTCTTTGTAGAGTATATAACGTTGTAGCATTTTAGACTGTTCTATTTCATCCGTATTCACACTCCAAAAATACTTGCATTAAAAATTGTGAAATATGATTGTAACTTTAAAAATTAAAAAAAGGCCGGCTTCGAACTTTAAAAATTCCATAAAAATTCTCTACAAACAGTAAAAAACACGAGAAGCACTCGATAAAGAACCATTTTCATTTAAAAGTAAAATATATATTAAGGGGATCTTACGATTATTCTTAAACAACATTTGTACCTTAATTAAAGTCTTGATATATACTGAAATTGCAATAATTAAAAAATCATATTAAACGAGTATGACAGGGGTTCACTCGTACGGGTTTTTATGATTGCTCCAGTTTGAATTTAATATACCGATACTCCAATATACGCATTAATGTCGTTTAAAAAATAATGATGAGATTTTCTTAATATATGTATACGTTTAAACCGATTATTCTTTATGGAGTACTTATTTTTTGCTTTTTGGTTCGTTTTTATCAAATGTTAAAAGTAAATCTCGAAGTCGGTACTTTTTTAAATGTTCATTTTTTTTTTTGCATTATTCAGAAGTAATGTGCTTCATTTGTCTGTTTGAACAATGAGGCAAAACAGAAATTTATTCTTTTGTAATTACTACGGAATTACTAAAACCTGAAAGTGTAAGGGTTTCACCATGTCCAGAACTGCAGGAAATGAAATTTATTTTTTTTTAATATAAATATGTACGCATATCGAAAAGTAAATTTTAGTACAATTTAATCTTAATTAAAGACTGAGATCGCTTTATGTCCAGACCAGAAAAGAAATAAAGATAATTGCGTAAGAACCATATAGACCACTAATTATTATATGTTGATTAATTTTTCTAAGCCAGTTACGTCATTATTTAAAACACTAATTAATGATTTTAAAAAAATGCAAGATACACAGTTTTATTTGCTTTATATAATTTACATATACAATGGCATCGCCAGTCGATGAGCCAGGGGGTGGCAAGATGATAGAAAGAGGATATGGGTTATAGGAAAAACAAAATTTATAAGTTGTAAAGGCTTAATATTTTATTAAACAAGAATAAAATCTGAATTAAAACATAATTTTCGTGGGTTTCTGGAAAATTGTTCTACTACTTCATCATGGCCAGTTGATTAAAAAATTTCAAAACTTTAGGGGGAGGGGCAGCTGCCCTCCGCCCCCTCTGAAGGCGCCTATATACATATATATATATTATAAAAAAAAAAAAAAATACGGTAACCAAAAACAAATTTTTAAATAATAAAATCGATATTTATCAAATGTGATAAAATTATAGTCATAACGTATGCAATAAATTATTAAGGCCATATTACACAATATAGTCATCGTGACGTAGCCGGAGAAGCCATGGCTACTCTATTTTTCTTTAGTCGCCATGAGAGTTGCCAAAACAAAGGTCCAATTTAGTCCAAAATGGATGTTAAAAAAGTTTTACTCTTGTTCTATGCATTCATAAAAAATAGTATGTTTAAAAAAAAGATACGGGATGTGCCGCTTTTATTTCAGATCGTTCCAGAATTGGTGTCTTTTATAATTTGTACCAAGATTTAAGAAAATATCCTTTTTTTTTTATTTTCCAAAAAGATGGGCTGTTCGTAAGATGTCACATGGCTAGCAAGAAAAAATATTTCTGTTTTTTTTTCCCAAAAACTCGCGGCAAGAGGCTATCATTGAGCAATAAACTTGACAAAAAATTAAAAAAAATGATGACACTTTGTTTCTTTAGTAAAGTTAACAATTTCATGCATTTGCTTCGATCTTTTTATTGTTTAAAATATATAATTTCGTGTGCATGTGTGCCTTTATGAGTATGTTTTCTTTATATGTAATTAGGAAAAATATGTAATAATCCTCGAAATATGAGATGCGCTAGTGAATTAGTGCATTTCGAATCTACATCATCCTTGAAACGTCTGGATACGGAATATGAAAGCGTTAGTCACAAACAAAAAAAAATATTACATTTAAAATCCGAACGCTAGTAATGAATATTGGTGTTTTTTAAGAATATCCTTCTTCTCTAAATCGCTTTTCCTCAGCTGCATCTCCCTTTTGTTCATTGAATCCTGAAGGTTTCCAGTATGTTTGTGATGCGAATCACGTGCTCTTCGAGTGTTCTGGTTTATCCCGCTAGCGTGAGTTACTTTTTTTAAAGCTTGGTCTTCCTGCTCCTTTCAACGCCTCCTATGTTCTTTCTCTCTACCTATTCTCTCAGTTGTTCCTGTTCTAGAGGTGTTCCTTGATTCCATTGTCGACAAAATAAAAATATAATTTCTATTCTATTCCATGAATCTATTCCTTTTTGCTGAGCTAATGCTCTCTGGTAGCAAACCCAAGGGGGTTTAAAAAAAAAAAAAAAGAAGAAAAATAATACTTCATATTAATATATTTTGCTTTGAAATATATTACACCTTTTATGAAGCAATTATTTTTTACTTTTTTTAGTGAATTTTAATTCACTTTTTAGAGCAAAACTCGACAGCAATTTTTTATTATTTCTTTTTTTCTCTTTTATTCCTGTAAATGTCTCTTATATCTCAACAGGAAATGATTAGCTCGTTACTATCTATACACCCGTATTAATACCGTGCTTCATTCTAATAACGAAAGGCCGATGAAAATTTGTTTCTCATCTTTGATTAAAAAAAATTTATGAACTATATTATTTAGAATTACAACCTCGTTTTAAGAAATCTATTTAAATCAACAAACCTTCCTAAATTACTGATGCAGCTTGGTTGGCGGCACTACCGCACTGCTTTTTGTTTGTCGTAGTCAACGGATTTTCATTAACGGTACCAAGTGTAATTGTAAATTCCTTTTCACTGAATAGGCTACTCTTCCCTTTTTTTTCTTTTTCATTTTTGTAATTTTTTTCATAGATCAACACATTGTAGGATAGAAACAGCGGCAGATCGCGGTTTCCCGGTGAAAAATGTGCCTAGTATTTAGAGTTCGATGAGCAAAAAGCGAATTTATTTAGCTAGTTTATAATGTATTTTAGTTTTTAAACATTTTTCAAATATTGCCGAGAAAATTAAACCGATTTTGGACCGACGAATTTAAGATGTTCCGGTACTTAAATTCATGAGCTTCAGTCATTGCGGCACATGAATGTGGCAACTTTTAAAAATTCTGTCTGGACGGTTACAGTCGAGCGCATTGCATTATCATTCGAAAGAAAAATAAATAACAAGGCAGAGAAAATAATCGAGAAAAAGTCAGATATAAAAGAACAAGCGGCATGCTTTGAGCATAGGTTACGGAAGAGGGAACCATGGCTCGTCGCTATTTTAGTGTATTGTTCCAAAAATTCCGCAGCTGTGCCATGGAAAAATTCAAAAGAAGATCTTCCAACTTGTCCGACCATAATGTTCCCGGTTAAACAGCGGGCCATTTCGTTTCAACATAGACTACTTTGAATTAGTGAATAAAATAAGCCGTTTGAAAATAGCCTTTTATTTATGCACTAAAAGGAAGTACAAAATATAACTTTATTAGTGTGCGACTACCAGATACGCATCTTAACATTAAAATCTGAAACTACAAAATATTCTGAAAAATAAAAGCGGGGTCCGCAGTACAAAAATATTCGGTGTGTGTGGTACTGCGTGCACAACGATGGAACAACATTAAATAGTGATTGTAGTTTTGGCTTAGGATGTATTATAATATTAATATTTAATTATTAATCCGCGGTCCCCGCTTTTATTTTTCAGAATATTTTGTAGTTTCAGATTTTAATGTTAAGATGCGTATCTGTTAGTCGTACACTAATAAAGTTATATTTTGTACTTCCTTTTAGTGCATAAATAAAAAAAAATTATTTTTTTTTTATTTTTTATTCTGGACTAAAATACCATGTATTTCAATAAAAAACAATAAATTTAGAATTGTATTTTATTTTATTTTATTCAATATCTTGATTATAAGACGTTTACAGAAATTTGTGTTACATTTTATTATTAAATACTGGATCGCATTCTTTCAATTATATCGTCTTTAATTTTTCATACAGTACATACGGAATTCTCAGCACATGAAACACGATGTTTGACTAATAGCGATCTTTCCATTGATATATCACATGACCGGGGAAAAAATATATTCTTTTAAAACTTTCAAGCTTTTGGCACCCCAAAGGTCCGATTTTAAAGTTGGAAACCCTAATGTTCCAAAGTAAAGAAATACACAAGGATGCGCATTTCATTAACCTTGTTCGAAATTTTTAGCTATAAAGCTGAGCCACAACTCTTAGTAAACTTCCAATGTTTCGTTAAGAAAATGAAATACGAGTCTGCTCCCGACAAATAGCACTTATGCTCAGAAAAAAAAATATTTTTTTCCAAAAGTTCGAGCTTTCGAATCTCCGAGAGTCTAATTTTAAAGTTGGAAACCTAGATGTTTCAAACCAAAGAAATATACGTGCATGTGCATATTTTCAACCTTGTTCAAAATTTTTAGCTATAAGACTCGCGTCTCAAAAAGCCGGGGCTACATATTAGATCTTGCGCTTTTTTGAACTTTTCGTAAATTTCGCAAGTTTCATTAAAGAAATAAAATATTATTTTGTTCTCAACAAATAACGATCTTTCCAACGATATATGTATCACATGCCCCAAAAAAAAAAAAAAAAATTCCCAAAACTTCGAGCTTTCGGTGGCCCGAGGGTTTAATTTTAAAGCTGGAAACCCGGATGTTGCATAATATTGTATTGCCATCTATAATAAGGATTTCTGCAAAAGGACACTTTTTTAATTCATCGGGAAGTAGGAGAAAAATCGTTCGCAAGATTCCCCCCAGACAGACAGAATGGTAGACAGACAGACACAGTAAAACAGATAGACAGACAGACAGAATGACAAACCGAGTTAGATAAAAGGCTATAATAATAATAAAAAACATTGAAAGTAAAAATAATTAAATGCCTCTGTGGTTAACTAAAATAAATAAATACAAGTAGATGAAACGGCGTCTATCAAAGTTAGCGCTTCCGAGCTTTTACACATTGTTGACACTATAACGATAGAAAATCCTTATCGTATTCGAGAAAATGTTTGTTAGGCAAGAAACTAAGGTGATGGATCATCCACATACCCAATCGATAGAAACGAAAATTCTCCGAAATTAAAGGCTGCACAAGCGATACGAACGAATAAACAGATTTATCGAGAACCTCCCCCCGTTCATTTTTATCACCTCGAATATCCCAGAAGCTGCTGAAGTACGTCACCGGCACATATCTAGATTAACGTACTCTGCGCCTTTTTTTCATTGGGCATAATTTTTCATCTTTATCATCGGTTTTTCGCGCTAAACCGACAATGTAACTTTAATCGAAACTGAGGAATTTGCGGTAAAATCACTCTATATTCATTATTCGGAAACCCCGGCGCTGGCAATCAGTAGCCAGTTGCCGATTAATACGAATATATTAATTAATCTACGATTAAAAAAAATCACGTTACCTGAGAGTGCGGCCAGATATTGTCTGAACTTTTTCCCTTCGCGACGCCGGTCCGTCTTCGCCTGCACCGACAGCATGCTACTGAAAACAGATAAATCCATCTTGATAATATTTTCCCCGGAAACAACAAATGTGTAAAGTAAAAAATGTCGATCTTATCTCTGCGCTAATAATTTCGCTCAGGTCGGTAAGCCGGCGAAAAGTTTATTATTATAACGACAAAAATCGGAACAGGTCTGATTTTCGACCAGTGGCATGATGTGTAGTTTGGAAGCCGAAAATAGCTGTTATTTTCTACAAATCGCCGATGTAAACGCGTACGAAATACGCGCAACTGCGAATGAAACGCTAGCACGACTATTTCAGCCTCCGATGATTCTGCAGCAAACGGTTGCTCAGCTACCGCCAGTGTGAATGGGGGTGGCAGCTTTAGCCGACTTTTATATTGACGTATCGTCTACTTCTGCCTCTAGAGCGCCATTCGATGCACACGTGCGCAAAACGCCATACATTCAACCGGGGGCCTGTATACTTTTATACGTGTTCTCTTTATTTGTTGTTGGCTATGTGTGTGTGTGTGTGTGTGTACGCGCGTGAGTTTTTGTCAATGATACAGTTTGCGAATAGTTTGGAATTCGCGAACACTCTGCAGCGAGCAGGGACACGCTTACAAAGTATTTTTTAATGTCCATTTTAATATAGCCTTCTTTTTTCGCAACATAAATTCGATCTTTTTTTTTGTTTTTTTTTTTTTCAATTATTTCTGAGCGAAAAAATTGATCACCTAAAATAGAAAAAAAAAAAAAAACGGACAACAAATCTGTCGTCACGCGAACATAAAATGGCAATTTCCAATCGTTTTGTAATAGAGCATGTCGTCTATAAAATTAATTTGCCGAAACGAAAAAATATGTTTTACCTAAACCATTTATCAAATGATGGGTGGAATTTGTGTTTAAAGCCCCCTTCCCCCTGTCAAAAAAAAAGTAAATAAAAAAAAAAACCATTTATTATGGTGGAAAATTTTAAATTTACGAAAAATTAATTTTTATGCGAATGTCCTTAATAGCCGAAGAATTTTTCAAAAGAAATAGAAAGTTAAATGACAAGGAACAATACGGGACCGGTATCTTTTTTTTTTTATTTATTTATTTCTTTTTTTTTCCGGAAAAAAGTTAACAGTTTTTTTTTTTTTTTTTTTTTTTTTTTTTTTTTTATGGCAGTGGCAGTATCGTAACCAATGAAGTTCATCTGAGGTGCGATTATTGCTAGTTGAAGTTAATAGTTGTTACACACTAGGGCACGTATGTGTGCTAAAAATGGTATAGATTCGAATTTTTTTTTAACCTTTTTTTTCCTATCCCGAGAGTAATTTACTATTTAATGGTTTTTTCTTTTTTGGAATTCCCCTTTTGACCTAATGTATTATATTTAATTTAAATATTCACCTCTGTTAATTGTTTTCAAATAAATCTAGCCAGCTATCGTGGTGCCGCATAGTTGATTAGTTAATTGTGTTTCGTTCGAGTAGAACCCTGGGTTTGAATTCCGCTATCGCGTACATTGAAACTTCCAAAAATTTTACTAGCGCTGGGTTAATACCGATATGTAGTTGACGCGCGTAAAAAAAATGGCTGTTTATTTATTTATTTTATAGTTACACGCAGAACTTATCTTAAATGTCAGTGTCCTAAAATATCGTGAACAAATATTCATTAGTAGATTTCCTGCTCAAACTCTCTACTCTCTTTCTTATCGTTCTCATCACGATTTCTGGACCGGATTCTATCCTTCATTCTTTACCAATCCTCGATCTTTTTAAATTTCTGTTCAACCCTTCCCTTCCTCTCTTCCTTGGTTTAGTATTTTCCCCTACCTTCGCCGTTCGATTATTTCCTCTATAGTTCGCCTGCGGTTCAATCATAGTTTGCTTCCGACTTTTCTTTTCCGTTTTTCTATTGTTCAATCTCCTTTGTGTCCTTATGACCCTCCAGAGCTCAATTATACCTGTAATGCGAATCACATTTTGTTCGAATGCCCCTTTATTTCCACTCTGTATTCTAGTCTTTGCGCCTTAGCCTTCCTACGCCTTATAGTGCCCACTCCATTCTTACACTCCCCTCTCTCAATATAATTCCTTTGTTGGCCTTTTTCATCTCCTCAATTTCTAATCTTTTCCTTATATAATGTGCAATTCTTTGCGTTGGGTAAGTTCCGCTGTTGATGTGCCCAAAAAAAAAAAAAAAAAAAATACTGGAGAAGGTTCTCAATTCGACAGTATTTTTTTTTTTTTTTTATGTGTGCTACCTCATAACTTTTTTTCTAAGTGAACCGATTTTGATGACTCTTCTTACATATATTTGAAAGCTAGTGCTTCTCATGTGGTCCCATTTAAATTTGATCAATATCTGACCAGTAGTTTTTGAGTTACCCTTAATAATACGTAATTGACTTCGACTACATTGCTGATGTTCTCATTTTTTTTTTTTTTTCGTTTTGTTATGTTCCCGGGATGGAAATAACTCAATTGAATGTTTTCAGTTGAAAAAAGATCCGGAAGATCTGCAGCGAAATCTAAAAAAACGCATTCCAGCCTAAATCAAATTAATATTACACCTGTTTTTACCGACTTCCAAAAAGAAGGAAGTTATACGTCTGTCGCGATTATTATTTTTTTTTTATATTTGTTCACGCATAATTCATTTACTGATTCTTTGTTTATTAGAAAGAAGACCATTCAACTTGGGTACCCCATGTGAATACTGATGAAAATCGGTGAACATTAACTGAGTATTCGTCAAAAAAACGTGAAAAAATGTGGCCTCTGGATAATTTTTTTTTCTTCATATTTTTTAAGACGATTGACTTAAAATATTATCAATTCGCCAAATTATTATGGAAATGTAGCTTTTGATGTTTTTACACCGTGGAAATGCAGTTCAAAATAACTAAATCGATTTTTTTTAAACATAAAGTATGGAGAATAATGTGAAAAAAAATTGATTTTTAACAAGAAAAAAGTTCAAATATAACGCTAAAAATTGTAAAATAAAATGTTTTTTTTACAAAAAATAAATACTGATTTCGAAGTTTATTATAAAAATTTAATAAAAATGCACTAGAAAGTAAAAAGTAATAGAATAAAAATGCACTAAAAAGTAAAAAATAATTACTTCCGATAAGAAAATATATATCAGAGTGATATACCCTTAAAGGTGATATTACGGTAATTCTTATACAACATTAATAGTTATTAGAGTCGGCATCAAATTCATATTAAAATAATAATTAAAAACTGCATTAAATTGTTCCTAGATATTGTAATATAAATTTGATGCCAACTATAGTATGCATTAGCGCCGGACGGTAAGTATGGTGGTAAATCGCAGACTTCAGGTAAGCCAACGGCGAATCGAAACACAACACACACCTCACACATGCACAATACCGCTGATAACGATGATACCGCGGTCGTACACAGCGATGCGATAAAATCTATCTCCGAATTAACTACCGCTACGACTGATTACAATTATCAGTTTCCCGCACTGATAAATAACGAAATTCCAAATAATTTAAACCAACAAAATAGAAATTCAAAACATACCTTCGCAGATAAAATCAAATCGAATAAAAAGATCGCCCCATTAATTAATTTCAACTACCCTTCCCGTGAATGCGGAATTATTTTTGATTATATCGCACCCTACGTTATACGTGATTATTTTGTCGCGCTTAAAAACCATGTAGCAGGCAGCTTAAACATTGTAGCAGGCTCCCGTATTAGCGGTGATAGAATTCTAATATTTTTAAAATCCAGGCAAATAACAGACGAATTTCTAGCAAAAGGTGACCGGATCAACATAAATAATAGAACAATTACTGCCCGGAGACTTAAACAACCGGCGAATAAACTCATTCTATCAAATGTCCGTCCAACCATCCCGAACGAAATATTAGTTCGACATTTGCAAGAAGTTTATCCAATAAAAATCCTTTCGCAAATTTCCATTTTACGTGTGAATCCGATGGATGATGAATTTGCTCACGTAGTAAGTTTCAGGCGGCAACTTTACGTCGAGCAGTTTAATTGCAAAAATATCCCTGATTCCTTCACATTGAGGCACAACGACTACGAATACAGGATCTACACGCAGCTCAATGACCATTCATGTGAAAATTGCAAGAAGAAAGAAGGAACAGTTAATCAAGAAGTTTTTTCCGAAACCATAACGACATTTCCAGCGCCGGTCGAAAATGCCTGTGCTGATAATAATCAACAGCGACATCAACCAACAACCAATAGCGACAAACAAGATGCAACATACACCAAACAAACTAAGACAATGGTAACTGAGCAAACTGTCCAACAGGAGCAGCACCAAAACATAGAAGAAAACGCAATCAATTACAATTAAATATTGCCCCTTCTACCGACAATACCTCTACTGTAATGAACATTGATAATAACAACCCCCTTATAAAACGACCACACCCCATTAGTCCCGATGAAACGTACAATTCAACTCAACCGCCATTTCCAGATAAAACTGCTACTAAGCGAATACACCTAGAAAATCAAAATTCTACGGCGCACAATGTAGAAATTAACGTCATGGACAATGCGGCCAAACCAGCCTCTAAAGAAGCAAACAAAGGAGTTGATATTAACCTATTAACAGAAGGAACATTACATCTATTTACTAGCGGCCAGACTCCGTTCTTCTTAGACTATCAAGAATTTCAAGAATTCATAAGACAGCTGGCCACAAGTCAGGATTTTGTTAATTACGCACTGACTTTCACAGAAGATAGGGATAACCTTTTACACATGCTTTCTCAAGTAAGACCATTATTAGGCAGCGTAGGACTCTTAAGAACAGATGTACTCGCATAATTAATAAATTAAAACCTCTCCTTAGCAAGGATGACCCTGAAACTAAGATATAAAACTAGTCATCTTAAGTAACACTGTCAACAATAATTAGAGAAAATGGCTGCAAATCTCAGTATTCTGCAATGGAATTGCAGAGGGTTTTATAAACGTATAGACGAACTGAGATTACTCATTAATAACTACAATCCAATAATCATTTGTTTACAAGAAACGCACTTAAACTCTTCCCATTCACCACTTATTAAAGGCTACAGAATATTTCGCTCTGACTACACACAGGGACAAGCAGCATGTGGAGGAATCTCGATACTAGTGCATGAAGCGATTCCATCACATGAAATAAGGTTAAGTACCATGTTTCAAGCGGTAGCGGTGAAGGTGAAAATCCCGTCCCTTCCGCTCTCATCCATTACAATCTGTAATTGCTACTTCCCACCCGCTACAAACATAACCAAAATAGACATTGATACATTACTATTTCAACTGCGGGACCCAGTGTTATTACTGGGAGATTTCAATGCCCACTCTTCTGAGTGGGGTTCAACACAGCCAAATAGACGAGGAAATATGATTTCAAATAGCATCCGTAATAGTGACCTGGTACTCCTCCCTCCTCCATCACATACACATTTCAACACAACTCATAACACTTTTTCAATAATAGATTTAGCATTTGCATCCGTTTCACTATTTCCTTACTTGAACATAGATGTACATAGTGATCTGTGTTCAAGTGACCATTTCCCTATTTTCATACACGTTCCCCACCAGTCGAAAAAATTGCACTCAGCCCAGGTAGCAAAAAAATTTACATTCCATAAAGCAGATTGGAAGGGTTACAAAACGAAGGTTACTATCCCTAAAATTCAAACGGAATCGGTAAAGGAAAATCTGAAAATTCTCATCAACGCGATGAATGAAGCAGCGACAGCAACAATACCGAAAACAACAACAGCTCCTCGGAAAAAGCGAGTACCATGGTGGTGCCCCGAAATCAAAATGGCGATCGCACAACGGAAACGAGCATTGAGGAAGTATAAAACAACGAAGTCACTTACAGACCTGATTGAATTCAGAAGATTTAGAGCTCGAGCCAGGCTACTCATCAAAATGAGAAAACAGGAGTGCTGGACAGCATTTGTATCATCTATCTCAAAAGATATGCCTGCGACGATGGTTTGGAGAAGAATCAAGTCGTTGTGTGGTAACTATCGTCCTCCAACTACCCCTTCCTTACTCATTAACAATGTCCTGCTCACAGACACCAAAGAAGTGGCAGATGCCTTTGCGCAACATTTCGCTAAAGTATCTTCCTCAGCATCCTACACCGATTCCTTCCTAGAACACAAATCGAGACTAGAGGAGCAAAAAATATCCTTTCCTCCAGATCAAAAAGAAAAATACAATGATCCTTTTTCAATGTCTGAACTAAATTACCAGCTCGATAAAAAGCTAAAAAACAGTGCACCTGGAGCCGACTCCATTCATCCATTTATGATCAGATACCTACCTAATCTAGCTAAACAACTACTCCTTGACGTATACAACAAAATTTGGACAACTTCCTTCATCCCAAAATCCTGGAAAGCAGCTTTAATTATTCCTATCCTCAAACCTAATAAAGAAACCGTCATTCCTCAAAATTACAGACCTATCTCCTTACTATCTTCACTCTCCAAAATCATGGAAAAAATGGTGAACAGACGACTATCCTCTTTCCTAGAATCTTCAAACGTTCTCTCCCCAATACAAATTGGAGGTCGCAAATCAAAATCCCCAATGTACATCTCCTGAGCCTAAAAAGACAAATACTTGAAGCCCAAAAGAGGTCACAAGCTCTCTGTACTGTCTTTTTTGACATAGAGAAAGCATTCGACCGGATATGGCGATATAAAGTGCTTACAAAGCTGAAGAACGCCAATATAAAAGGCAATATGGGCAACTATATAATGAATTATTTGTCAAACAGACACATTCAAGTAAAAATTGGCTCAACTGTATCCTCTCCTGTCCTAATAGAGAATGGTATTCCTCAAGGCTCTCCTCTAAGTGTAACACTCTTTATCCTATACATAAATGATGTGGCGGACAGCATACAGCCGCCGGTAACATCCCGATTGTTTATAGACGACCTCAATATATCCTTAGCATCAAACTTTCCTTCCAACGCCAAATCTATACTACAATCCACAATCAATAGGTTATATTCGTGGACCGAAAGTAACGGCCTTACTTTCTCCTTAAATAAAACTTCTTGTGTAAAATTCCAGAAAAGTCGTCGAGTAAACCCAAACCATGATTTTTCCCTTACCCTAAATGGACTTCCTCTTCCAGTCACATCCTCAGCTAAATTCTTAGGTCTAACATTCGACTCCCATCTGACATGGTCTCCTCATATTAAAGAACTCAAACGCAAATGTAATAAAATCATAGCTATCCTAAAATGTTTATCACATCATAAATATAACAATAATCCAAAACTACTTCTATCTGTATACAGATCACTTATTCTAAGCAGATTAACCTACGGCCGCCAGGTGTTCTATTCGGCTAGTAAGCAGCTCATAAAATCACTTGAATCAATCCATCACGCTGCCTTAAGGTCCATCCTTGGGGCGCATCGAACATCTCCCACGCAGGGTGTCTGTGTGCTATCAGGAATTCCGCCATTATCCTATATATATTTGACTTCTACACCTCCCGTGATCATCTATACTGGTACCAACAATATCACTTCTCTTCGAGGAGCACTGTCATTTCTCCTCCAGCCTTTCAAAATGATCCAATACCTAATATTCTAAATTTTTTGACTGAGAAAAACATCAAATACAATCCGGATCTCCTCCTGTTCCCAAAAGAACCACCATGGGAATACCCCCCATTGATGGTAGACTTATCACTCTTTATCCACCGTACATCTAACGAGGACCAATATACAGCTCGCCAAAAAAGTATCGAAAAAATACAAACTTACACACATGATACACACGTTTATACAGATGGAGCTAAAGCAAATGTCGCTGGCACACTGTCCACTCCCACAGCATGTGCCTACCTAATCTCAGGTGAAGCCGAAGCAGTGAGGCTACATGATGACAGCTCCGCATTAGAAGCCGAGCTATACGGAATTCTCTTTGGATTGGAAGCATGTGCGTGTTGTAAATCTGAGAACAAACAATACATAATTATCACAGATTCACTGGCCTCCCTTCAAACTATTCAGTCACTTACTATAACCAGTTCATTAGTCTATAAAATAAGATCTACAGCACATCGCCTTAACCAAGAGGGGATACAAGTAGGCTTCTTGTGGGTGCCGGCACATGTTGGAATGCCCGGAAACGAATGTGTAGACCGGGCCGCCAAGTCAATGTTGTCTGTCCCTATGCCACCCAATGTCCCATCACCAGAAATCACTCCCTTCTTCCACAAAAATATGAAAGAACATTGAATCTCATCCTGGTCCCAACATGCAAACTTTCCTAAGGAATATTAAACCAAATGTTGATCCTTGGTGGTCATCGATCCAAATGTCCAAAAAAGAATTCTCTGCCCTTAACAGGTTGAGACTGGGACACACATCGATATCTCACAACCATGTCCTCCAGGGAGCCCCTCCACCCCTGCCCATTCTGTAATGCAGCAGTGCTACCTTCGGTGGAACACATCCTGAAACAATGTCAAAACTTAACAAGAATCAAGGACGAACCACTACACCTTCTTTTAGATAACCGTCCAGAACAGGTTCAGACAATGCTAATCTTCCTTAACAGAAATAATTTAATAAACAAATTGTAATAAATCCGATACTCGTTGTGCCGTAATGACCCTGGCAGACATGGCCAACGAGTAGATTACACACGAAAAAAAAAAAAAAGGTTGTATAAGAATTACCGTAATATCATCTTTAAGGGTATATCACTCTGATATATATTTTCTTATCGGAAGAAATTATTATTTACTTTTTAGTGCATTTTTATTCAATTACTTTTTAATTTCTAGTGCATTTTTATTAAATTTTTATAATAAACCTTGAAGTCGGTATTTATTTTTTGTAAAAAAACGTTTTATTTGTCACACATTTTAAAACTGAAACTTACTGGTAAAGCATATTATTGCAAATATGGAAATAGTTTAATGTGCAATTATATCGACGAAAATAAGTCGATTAGAGTACACTGAATTAACGAAGATCTTCATAGTAGTTTATCTCAAATAATACTAAAATTTATTCAACAGCTCGATTATCATTCTGCAAGGGATGTTCCAGATTTTATGTTTTCTTTTTTTTCTTTTTGGGAGCTCGTCATCCAGAGGAACCTTTACCCACAAATGTTATAGTTGTAAAACTTCGCAGAAAATTATTCGAGGAAATGCGTTCAAAGAATATAATTGTAAAATTTCTTTTTTTTTCTTTATTTTCTTTATTTCAAATGAATAAAAACTTAGTATTACTTTCAAGAAAACAGTATGACCGATTTAGTTTATAAAAAGCTTTCAAGAAATATTTTTGCAAAGTTTTTAAAGTTTTATCAGAAGTTTACGTGACTCTATCAAAAAAAAAAAAAAAAAAACACAAGAGAACATTTTTAAAAATCTACAAAAATAGGCAAATAATATTATTATACTTTCTTTAGTAATTTTTATACGAAAGTCCAATAAAAAATTTATAAAAATTTATCATTAAAAATTTTCAAATTACGGCAATCATCGATAGTGTAGCCTATTTTTTTTCTTTTATACGATATCGAACAAAAATAGTATCTAGGTAACTGGCAGATGTAATGTAAAATTGCAAAAATTATTTTACAGAACATTTTAACGAACAAAACGGTAAAAGAACTAGTTTGGACATAAGAAAACAAAAAAAAGTATGTAGCGGTTGAAAAGAAAAAGGCAAAAAAATTAAATGGGACTTGATTTACAAAAAAAAAAAAGATGAAACAAGATAAGAAATAACAGCGGATCTAGCTTTCGCGTTGTTTGTTTTAGATAGTTACCATTTTAGCAGAATATTAGAGCTAACGGTGGAATAAAAAAACCTGAAAAGGAAAAAGATGAAATGAAACTGATAGATAGGCTTGTTGTAACTCTTCATAAGTACTCATGAATATATGCAGTAATGGGTTCTTAGGGAAGTGGTGCGTTTGGATTACATTTCAACAATGTGAACTATACAACATCGTTAGAATTATCGATCGGAAACTGCGGTTAAACTAATAAATCATAACATATGCACATCCAGTTAAACAACTATCTCATCCCAATGCAAATATTTATCACAAAATACCGGCTTCATGGAATACGCAAAATAAAAAATTAAATAATACAAGTCAATTTTTAAAATTCTTATCATTTAAATGAGTTGAAAAAAATTTTAATCGATAATTTTAAATTACCAGAAAGTGCAATTTTTTATATATTGATAAAGAAAAATAAAATAAAATAAAATAAAACCGGTTTCGTATATCAGTGCGCGTATCAACAAGTTTTTTTTAATTTTTCCACACTGTGTTAATATAAGAAAAGAAAATAAATGTAAAATAAATACCTTAATAACAAACAATAAATAAGTATAAATTATAATATGATAAGTTATATATTTTAAAACCTTAAATTACGTTACAAAAGTTATAGTTTTATATATTGCACGGACACAGAGTACCTTTCAATTCATTAAAACATATAACTTTATTTATATTAAATTATTAATTAAATTAAAATACAAGTTTTACAAACATTATTAATTCACAAAATATATATAAAAATTCGTCCTACCGGTTTCGTCTACTTGACATATTCATATGAATATTTTGTGAATTAATAATGTTTGTAAAACTTGTATATTAATTTAAGTAATAATTTAATACAAATAAAGTTATATGTTTTAATGAATTGAAAGGTACTCTGTGTCCGTGCAATGTATAAAACTATAACTTTTGTAACGTAATTTAAGGTTTTAAAATATATAACTTATCATATTATAGAGACAAGCGATTACAGGAAGAAATAACACATAAAGTATAAATTACTTTAACAGATTAAAATAAATACCAAATTTACACTTATTGTTTGTTGCTAAAGTATTTATTTTATATTCGTAAATTTTAACAAACAGGTTATGTACTTGTTCTTCTTCTTTCGGTGCCATGACCCTTCTCGATCTTAGGCTCATCTGATTGGTTAATTCTTTATAGGCACCCCTATCCTTTGCTGTGTGGAACAGTTCTTCAACACTGCAACCTGTCCATGTCTGTAGGTTCTTGAACCAAGATAATCTTGTTCGTCCAACTCTTCTTTTACCTTCCACCTTTCCCATCAATATATTCTGCAGTAATGTGTACTTCGGCTCACGCATCACATGACCGAAGTATTTGTCAATCAGCTCCTTTTCCTTTCTCATCGTCTGTAATACCTCAGCGCTTGTCTTCTTTTTAGTCCACGGTATCCTGAGTAAGCGTCTATAACACCAAAACTCAAAGGCTTCTAATCGATGTAGCGTTCTGGACGTCAATGTCCACGTTTCGACACCATATAGTAATACCGACCAGACATAGCATTTCAGAGTTCTGAATCTTAAATCAAGGTCCAGGTCATGAGCTGTGAGTGTCTTCTTCATTTTCATAAAGACAGAACGCGCTTGCTCAATGCGACATCTAATTTCTCCGTCTGGGTCACCATACTTATTAATCTAGGCACCGAGGTATTTGTATTTATCGACGTGTTCTGATCTGCCATTGTTTATCACTATGTCGATAGGGTGTGGGTCGTTTGAGATGGCCATTACCTTCGTTTTCTTCACGTTAATTATCAGTCCATATTTATTGCATACTTTTTCCACCGCTTTTGTCAATACAGTTAGGTCTTCTGCACTTTCAGCCATCAAAACTGTGTCGTCCGCATATCTGATGTTAATGATATTTTCACCGCCGAATTTAACACCTTCTTCTCTGTCATCAAGGGCTTCTCTGAAGGCCTGTTCCGCGTATATATTAAAGAGCAAAGGAGACAATATACATCCTTGCCTTACTCCTTGTTCAATACTAATTGGATCTGATGTTATGGACTTACCTACATTTAAATAAAATAAGTCCCGTGCGGACCTTTTGCCGGTGCCGCGAAGGATTGTGAAGGTTCGCAACGTACAAGAGTAGTGTCGCACTGAAAAGAGAGAGAAAGGTTCCCCTTCTTTTTCTCGGAACCTGCACCATTGCTTTCCCAGATGATTCTGCTGCTCACTTTTTGTTCGAATAAAAAGATCCGGGTCCGTATCTAATAATACGTGCAAACACCTTGGTTCGCAGGCCTCAATTTCAATGAAGTGTTCAGTGCGAACAAATTTCTTCGGTCATCTCGTTTCATGGAAAATGAAATGAAACCGCTATATTAGTCTTGCTGAATCCAATGCACCACCCCTGTTTATCCGCAAATCCTATTTGGGCTGTCGCTTCCTTGCTAAACATTTTCCACTCACATCCTATGCTCTCATTCATTCCTACCTTGCAACTTTCCGGAATTGGCGATTTGTGTCTAAGAAAATTTCTATCCTTCTTTTATTTTTATTCGACTTAGTTGGCCCCACACAATTTCCTTTAATAGTCTCTCCTATTTCTCCTTCAACTTCCACGACCTCTGTCATTCTCTCAGGGAATTTATTTTACCTCACATACAAAATCTCGCCCTCGAGCCGTAATTAAACAAGAATTCTGCAGCACTATCAGTTCCTTCTTTCCGTCTCACGTAACCATTTTGGTTAATGGTTCAAAAGGACCTACTGGTATTGGTGCTTCTTTTATTCTTCCGGATTTTTTGGTGTTTTCCTTTTTTCTGTTCTATATTTATGAGCGAGTTGCATTTTACATTCTGTTACTTCTATTTCCGCTAATCGTTTTTCTTCCAATTTCTTGATTATCTCCGACTCCGTAGGTCCCCTTTCAGACCATCTGCTCTCCTCTTTCCGATCTTTCCTATGACTTTATTACTCTCTGTATAAGTTCTCTCATCCAGATTCTTTCTTCTCTCTATAGGATTCACACTGATGTGCTGTGGGTACCTGGCCATTCTGATATATTTGGTAATTCGGCAGCTGATTCTTTGGCTCGGGCTGCTGCTTCTTCTTCTTTCTTCTCAAAAAAAAAAAATATTTCCATCTCTCAGATTTCGGTCGGATGTGTATACGTTACCTCGTTGGCGCTCATTTTATCTGTCTATCCAACCTAATCCTCCTCCCAATTCGTGGTTCTTTCTTTTTCCTTCACTTCGACCCTCTGTTGTCTCCATTATTCGCCTGCGTATGAATCATTCTTTACTGCCTTCCACCGGCTTTTATTTTTCATTAATCTCTTCTCCACATTGTCCTCTCTATATACTGATCAGCTGTTCCTTGACTGTTTATCTCTCTCGGTAGAGCGTTCGGCTTTATACTCTTGTTTTCTTAGGCTTCCTGATTGTGCCCGTTATATTCTGTCCTTTCCTTCCACACACATTATCCCTACTATTGTCTCCTTCGTATTGACCATGCCTGATCGACTCATCGTGTGACTTTTTTTCTTTTGATTTCTAATTGTTTCTGGGTAAAGGTCCGATTGGAAATTGTCGTTATGCCTTCGGGATAAATTTAAAAAGGAGAAAAAAAATACAATTTTAACTGAAGAATATTTTGCATCGCACTCTTCTCATTTGTTTTTGTGAAAACCTAAAAAAATTCATATAGACAATGTATAAAAAAAAAAATTATATTAAGTCCAATGGATATCCTTGATAAGGTATCATTGTGTAATTAAGCTTTTCATAATGCACGAAGCCTAATGGATCTGATGAGAATACTGGGGCCAGTTTCTTTCTCTCGTTGGCCGCGTTTACTTTCCCCTAGATAATTCTCTGGTATAACCAATATTCAATTTCAGATTCTGCCATTCGAACTAAACGCTTCTATACGTATATGTCGGTTATGATCGTTTAATTAGGTCACCGAGAAGACCACTTGCTGCGAGAGTTGCTTTACATTAGCTGTAACGATTTTTGGTTAATTTCCGCAGTTGAGTTTCGGGGGAACGCATAAATACAAGACCTCTAACATCGTTCGGTAAAAAGAAAAATTAAACATACTTCAATTTCGAACTACCAAACCGAGCATAATTCGGACGAGAGCCCAATTCGCTCCACTTATCAAACTAAATTCAAATGCATTTATATAAAATATAAATTTAAAATGAATTCGGTTAATTTTAAATAGTTAAATATGACAATATGTATTTTTTTGGTAAATACTCCGGTTTGTGATTTAAAAAAGAAAGAAGTAAGACGATATTAAGAAATTCGGCGATATCTGGTCGGGCAGTGAATTAAATGGGAGGACCCATGAAAACGTAAGGAAGAGGGCTCTATATCCTGCAGTAGATTCACAATGGCTAAAGAAGAAGGAAGAATAAATGATACATGTTTCGTTTATTTTTTTATCTCGACATTAAGTGTACACATCTAAATTGTTTAAATAGATACACACACTTTTTTTACGCCCAACACTGTTTAAATACATTCGGCTGATACTAATTGCATGAATATTATCTGCGAAAACGGAATATCCTAATTGTAGGTAACTTTTTAATTATTATACAAAATAATACTTTCGTCCGAATAAATTTATGTAACTGGTTTTAATATTTAAAAGTAACTGTCGAAGGCGGTAGCGAGATACTTCATTAACCGGCAATAATTAATGGGACCGCGTTTATAAAAATAGAGTGTAGGAGAATTTAAAATGAACATCGGCAGATCTAAAATCGTTTTAAAAGTAAAATTCGATTTTGCGCGGATGAATCGTAAATTCGAAAAAGGTCTACTTGTGTAAACATAGCCTACAAAGGTATTCACGGGAGGAAAGATACAGTTGTAATTATTTTAATTTTTTCTAACTACTTTTACTGATTTCCAGTTTTCTCGCTCGAATAAAATTGTATTTAAAAGAGATCTGATATAGAACATTTTTATATTTTCGTCGCTGCTCGTTTAAAAATAGTAGCTGCGCCCTTCATATATGATAAAATATTTACCGGTATTTTGATATTTATCTTTTCAACAAATGTAAAATATGATATTTCTTTTTTGTACGTCTGCTAATATAATTCCTCTATTTTAGTTAAATTTAACAACAGAAACATATTCTTCGAGGATATTCGAAACAAACGATATTGCAGATAGTGAAGCAGACTTTTTGATATCGGTTCGTTTAACTTTTTGGTTCAATTGGCAGAATTAGCAGCGGCCGAATAACTCACCTTTTTTTAATTTGTTTATTCAATTATTTATTTATGCGTTTTCTTTTTTTTTTTTTTTTAAAGATAACCATGGGGAATGCGCCTAGAAAAACTTTCTGCAAAGAGTGGCTCGTCTAGATCATCCGAACACGCTTATTATTTACGCGTCCGTTTTAGAAGATCTTTTAGACTAGTAGCAGCGCTATCTGTCGAAAATTAATATTTACTATTATTACAATATATGCCATAAGAGTTCACTACAGTCCGGATAATAAGGTTTTTCTATTACCGCCGTAAAAAAGTAAAGTGAGTCCCATGGATATCCTTGATAAGGTATCATGGATTATGAAGTTAAGCTTTCCATAATGGTACTAAGCCGAACTGCACTAATGCCGTATATTACTACAAATAAAACAAAAGGAACATCCTTTTCACGAGAGACACGAAACAATAATAAATGTTCGGTTCCCGACTAATTGCAACATTCACTTTTCCAAATAATGACGTCGTATTATTGTTATTGTTTTGTGAAATTTCACTAGAGTAAAAGTGTACCTCCCCGTTGTACAGAAGTGCATAGGACCATACATATGTATCTGCTAAGCATTAGAAAGTATTTGCGCATAGAATAACGAAATATACAAGATTATATTTAAACTGTTTCTTCTCTAAATTTATGTTTATTAATACTAAATAATGATGACTGCAAAAGTGCATGGCGGCTAAAATTTTAGCTGTTAAAAACGTGAGCGCATTTATCAAATTGGCGTGCTTTTCATAATGTATATTTATTAATTATAAAATACAATACACATTTTATAGCATTTTTAAAAACAAATGATCCATATTTTTATTCTTGTAATCAAAATATTCTTTTTTTTAGTAAAAGTAAGACCATATATACACACACTGGTTAAAATTGTGTTTTCGGTATAATGAAAAAATGTCTTTTTTATTTTAGGAGTTCGTGTTTACAAATTTATATAGTGCATAAATGTATTTTCTCAATTCAAGTGCATTTTGTATAACAGCATTTACTTGGGGGAAAATATTTTTATTAAAAATGTGCAATTAAATTTTTAAAAAAATTCCGCCTTTAAAATTTGCTCTAAGAATTGAAGAAAATATGCTCCAGCAAAAATTTAAAGAAAATAATTTGATAATTAAAAAACTCATGATCATTCTTAAACATCATTAACCTTTTTAAGCCCACAACAAATTGAATTGCGATAAATTTTTAATACTTAACTTTCAGAAAATGAGTCATTATATTATGATGCTCATTAAAGTGTATTTAATCACTGTTGCAATTTAAATTTGATGATGACCACCAAATGTTACGGTTGTTTAAGAATAATTATAATATTCTTTAGTATCATCATTATTATTTCTTCAACCATTCGGTTGGTGGGCAACCTATTCGTACATTTCAACTGTACCGACATAGGCATTGTGTACTAGGCAATTTTTATATGCAACGCAGAGGTGTACACAAGCAAGACTACATTTTCAGATCTGATTGTAACTACTCGATTTATATCGTTATACAACTGCAGTCCCGTGTGTGTGTCTGTTGTGTACTGACCTAGCGCACACATTGGTGATTTGCCATTGCCTTCCACGTGAGTATTAGAGAGTATTTTCATTACTCCGGAATATATTATATTTTGTCAAATAATTATTATTTACTTTTTTGGTGGTTTTTTCTTAGTTTTTAGAGCAAATGTTGAAATCGTTCTTTTTTTTAACACTTTTCTTTTTCTGTATATACTTTTAATAAATATATTTTCACGGCAAACAAAACAAAAAAATTAATAAAATACAAGAAAAACATACTTATAACTTGCTGCAGAGATGTTCAGTAAGTTGACACAAAAGTATCTGCCCTAAAAGGACTGTTTCTAACCAAAAATTCAGGTGATGATCGGGCAATCACAGAATAAAAACAAAGAAAATATTTAAAACAACAGAAAACAAAAAATTTATGCAACAGAAGTAAAAATAAGTAACGGAAAAATAGAAATAAAGTTAACAAAAACCAAACTAATAATGAAGCGTGCAAAATTAACGGTACACTATACTAACTATAAAATATTGAAAATAAAATAAGTAAGATAAAATAAACGAAGCGAATAAGAAAAACCAAAAAAAAAAACCAAAAAAAAACTATATATCAATAAAAAAAAAAAGCGAATAGAAAACAAGAGTGGAGGTCTGAGTGGATGATATAAAGAACATTCCTAAGAAGCATTAAACCAACCAACAACCCCTGGTGGCCCCCTGATGGCATAAGCGGGAAAGAATATTTAATACTTATTTGTTTCTGGGAGAGACATACTGCTGCACCACATAACTATCTTTATACCAATCATCCCTCGTCAACAGGCTGGCCCGTATGTAGGCTGCCAAAAGAATGACACATCTGATTTATAATTGCACGAAGCTCACGCAGCCCCGAAGATCGCATAACACGGAGGTCCCTGTGCACGAGATTGTCTCTAACTCTCCTGGCGCCATATTCCAACGCTAGCCGAGGAAACCGGGTTACACCTGTACATGTAAAATTCGCACAACTCTCTCTATGTTCTGTAATAGCCTGGACAATTAAAGACACAACATAGAGGTGTGATAAAAGAAAATAAAAAAAGAAACAATAGAAATAGTCATATGTAATATATGGTTATATAATCAAAATACATTATCTTAAACTGTACAAATAACTCTTTCATGTTTTCGAAAATATTTTAATATCAGTTACTTTCAAATTTGACGCGCGACAAATTCATGAGGAACACTTTAAACATAAGAACGGAACAGTAGTGTAAAAATTTCAATTTTTATCTGTACACAACACTGTGCCATATTTGCGGCTGAACTAGTGGCTCTTCGTCTACTCCGAATACTTCTTCCTACTTCAAATGACTTTTCCATTCCCTGCGGCTTTTTTTAACATCCTTTCCAAAAATCTTCTTCCGTGATCTTGCCCAACGTGCATTCTACTTATTCACAACTCTCTGCAAACGTTCCAAGATCCATGTTTATGGATTTATAGTTATTCCAGTATTTCTGAAACACTCCTTCCAAATATTTCTTTTTATTTATTTATTTATTTTTTATTATATTGGCCCGATGTTTCTTTCCAAACTACTCTCTCCTATGACTTGAGATTTTTCTTTAAACCCCTTATCTAAAAGGTGGAAATGCTGGTCTACCGAACAACTTGTAATTATTAAACCAAGAGTATTTCATTCACCTTCATTATTTCTGTTTTCATTTCGGTCAGTGGCGAATGATTGTGATTTTCGCTTAATATTTTAGTTGTCTGTATGTTTGTTCTCAAACTCGAATCACATTGTTCCGAATATATTCCGAATACACTTAATTGTTACCATGGGCGTCGCCAGCGGGGGGCAGGGGAGAAGCTGCCCCCCGCAGCATTGAAACTTATTAATAAACTGGCCATGATGAGTATTCATAGGCGCGTAATCATGAACAATTTGCCAAAAACCCACAAAAATTATGTTTTAATTAAGATTTTATTCTTGTTTAATAAAATATTAAGCCTTTACAACTTATAAATTTTATTTTTCCTATAACTCATATCCTCTTTCTGTCATCTTGCCCCTGGCGGCGTGCTTAATTCTTTATCGAGGGCGGGGCTCCGCTCCATTTTTTAATTTCTTCCGCGACAGGCCAAAGTACTATTCTATAAAGACAATGTTCTAAAAGTTATATTAGCTATAAAGCACTAATTGGTCGCCAGCAGACGAGCCTTAAGTGTCTCCATTGCTTTCTTCTTTGTTCACTCGTTCGTTTTAACCGTGTCAGTTAATTATAATACAGCCCAGATTAAGCACAGCAGTTCGTTCAAGTTCGAATCCCGCTATCGAAAATAATATCGAAAATGAACACATTATCTTCGGGTTAATGTACCCGTATTTAACGAGCCCAAATAATAATAAAAAAAAAGATATGTATACATACATATATATATATAAACTCGCCCTCGGGCCTCGGAATGGGGCAAGCCCCCTTCACCCCTAGGTCTAGTTCTTCTATAATTCTTATAGAAGAGCAAACTTTTTCATTGGCTACGCCGTTTGAAGAAAAAAATCGTTCAGTTCCAATTTTCACCACCGAGTGATGTAGGAGCGCTAATATCGCATTTAAGTCTCATATATGGGACAAATTTCGTGACAGGACACTTTTTCTGATGACCCCTGGCGTAAAAATGGCATAACCATTAATATATATATATAATGTAATGTAATACTTGAACACACTGCATTATTCTTTTTGAGTTTACACTCCATCTCATAACGTACCGAACTCGATTCGATGGCACTGTAACTAATTTACCGCCTTTTTTCATACTTTGCCCCCCCCCCATCATTTTCCGTTTGTAGTCGAAAGTATGAGCCTGAAAAACAGGCTTTTAGGCTGGAAATAAATATTACATTTTTGTGCTGGACAATGCCTAACACTGCACTAATTCTTATTGGGCAACTAGTCGATTTATTAGCCTTTTGTACTGCTCTAAAAGCCCGCACTTGTACAATTTGAATTTTTTTCTTTTTCACCTGAAATAAGTGTATTACTCGCAGTTAATGATCGTTATCGGTTAACGTATCGGCAATTTTATTAATTTTACGAACAATAATTATGAGGAACAAGGCGGAAAACATAATGCAAAGCTAACATTTTTTATTCAGGTTCGTATGCGAACTGCGACGATGGTCCATTACTCTGAAATCCGCCGAACAGTTTCGATGCCGATTTAAACTACGAGGGCCGTTCATAAAATAAGATTCCTTTTTTTTTGTTATTTTCGAAACTAATACAGATAAAAAAAGCAGATGCCGGCATTGAATTCAGCATACTTTTATTCGATATAAAATATGAAAGTAAACAACAAAGGAGAAAATCGGAAACACAAACATGAAAGAAATACGCACAGAGTCGAATAAACGCCCGAATAAAGTCAACATAGTGGCGACAACATCGAAAAGCGGCACGGAAATTATAAAGAAATTAGACAAATCTTCAAGATGACGTAATTTCGTTTAAGTAAGGTTTTCAAACTCCATGAATGCATGTACCATCTTTTCTATTGAGATTCGGCAATTTCTCAATTTCGATAGCTTCCCGGACTAGCTATTGGCAATGTGAGTTTTCCTCGCCAAAATTGTTCTCAAACATAATCGTGTGATTAATGTTCTAATGCTGATTTATCTTCTCCTCTATGTGTCTATCCTTCATTCTGGCTTGAATAATTTCGTGCGTTTGCTCAATGTACAAACACACCGGAGTAATCTATCTTTAGCAATCCTCGAAGCGTTTTCATTCATTCTGTTGGTTAAATTTACATTACGATAGCTTTCGTAACGACGCCTTTGACTTGACATACTTCACGACGTTAACGGAAGAATAAGGTTTTCTTTTTCTCGTCAGTTCGTTAACTCCGCACGAGAATTTTCAGGTTCATACTCCTGCCTAATCTAAGGCTACGGTAGCTGACCATTTTTATTTACTTAAATCATATTTTATCCGCACTTGACGGACAGCTCTTCTTCAATGTAATGTGAGCCATTAAAATCAAAACCTAAGGTATTGAAAACTTCCGATCCAAAACCGATCGCATTTATTTAGTCGCGCACGTTGAACATAATTTCAAATTTTCTATATATTGTTCGAAAACGTGTTTCTCCATACGTTTACTGTACGGTGCTTCTGATATAGATGAACCGTTCTGAGCAGGGCATTTTTCGTTTCAAGTGAAACTCAATAAAAATGAATTTTCTGATAAAAAAAGCAACGATAGTTAAAAAACCAAGGAAAGAAAAATATCACGGACACGATTTTTCGATAGTTATATAATAGCATAAGTTGAAGTAAAAACAACGGTTACGAAAAAACCATCATTGTTTTTTGTCCTTAATTTTTCATTCTTTGGCCCCATCGTAAAATCTTGTGACCAGTTATTTTCGCCGCTAAGTTGGCGTTACAAATTGGAAAACCTGCGCCTATATAATAATTTTATTATAATATTAAATAGAAATAATTCTTTCGTGAAATGTTCTACAGTAAAAAAAATAAATACCACACGGAGAAAATAACCTTTTAGAAAACAGCTGTTTGATAAAAATTCAGTAGAAAAACAGAACGGTAACACATTTTGATTGCAAGATGCCTCTCTAAAAGTAAGTGTCCGTGTTCCGTGTTCCGTGTCCCGTGTCCCGCGTCCCGTGCTCCATGCCGAGCTCAAAAAAAAAAAGTGCCTCTGAAAAACCACTGTTCAAAAAATTCATCTTTAGTGTCCTACAGGCGGCCTACACATCGCCGTAGTGGATTTTCTTGCTAGTCATATAGCGGGATATTATTGAGAATTTTGCGATATCCCGGTTTATGTGTTAATTGCGGTTGAATTAGGTTGCCGTTTGCTTTTAAAGTCTGATTAATCTGTCAGATTATTTTAATTACGGATCGTAAATAGTATAAAAGGAAACTATTATTTGATGCCACCTTCTTGGCAGCCACACGAGCGATTCCTACTAATTAAGTTATTTGTCCGTTATACGTAAACATTTTCGTTAATTACATATATATATAAATGTATATGGCAGCGCGGTAGCCTGGTGGTTAAGGTGCTTGGTTACCAAATCAGAAGTCACGGGTTCGAGATTTGTCTCGTTCCGAGTAGCTCCCAGGTTTTCCCAGCCTGAAATAATTGAGTACTAGAGAAATTTGGGAAAGTAAACTCACTAGTGCCGTTGGGCTTAGTACATTGTGAACCTTAACTTCACAATCCCCAACCCCCTGCCAAGGGTATGGGATTTTGTTTACTTTATATATATAGGTGTATATATCAATGAAATAATTGGCTTATACTTAAATATTAAGAATTTCCCACTTTTATCCGAAATATTCGGTATATATTCACAGGACTTTTATATAACCAAAAGTTTAACTAGCAGCTCAAATTTTAGTGTAGATCACGCAAGCGTATTCAAAAAGGCTTCTGAAAAAGCCGTTAACGTGATAACAGTTGTAAGGAGAAAAATATTTTCAAGTGACAAAATGAAAAGTAACATAATATATTCTGTCAAAAAGCTTTTATCTAAATAATACTAAACAGGAAATGAGGTATAACTTTTAAATCTTTACTGCCGCTTGAAATTTTAGAAATGAAGTTGCGGATAAATTATGGATATCAAATTGAAGATGAAATTAAGCAAATATAAAAATACGTATATCGAACAAAGTGAAAAAATAAATAAAAATAAAGGAAGTACCATTACGAGAAGTGAAAAGCACTGGTTCCGTGCGGACAAAAAGAAAAAAAATTAAAACGATCGAGGATTTAAATTTATGTCGGAAATATTATATATATATAAAAGAAGAGCCACGCACAAATCAAAACACGTTTAACACACTACCTGTAAGGACAAATAGTGTTACAGAATTTCATTAAAGATAACAACGTAGTTGTGTAAATTAAAAATATTCGGGATAGATCTTAAAAACTGTATTTAAAAAAAAAACGCGTGGTCTTAAGGCTATGAAGGATTTTCTTTTAACCGAATGACATCGAAGCCGTTTTTATTTCGTATAATTGCAGAGAATACGCAAGATGCGTTAAATGTAAAGTATCGCTTTGCGGAATAAGAAACTCAGCGTCGCCTACAAAAAAAAAAAAAACCTAAAAATAAAAAATTTCGCGTCTGGGGGAAATAGAGTGCTTTCAAACGAACGTCTTATAGTCTATTTAGTGTTGACAACTGTTCATCGACGAATGTGTTTACGGAGAACTGTTAGACGTAGCTGGAAATTGCGAAGAACCGCGCACAAAACCCGTATGGATAAGAGTCAGTCGCGTTCTCATGAAAGGAAATCACGGCGGTGAAAGGAATTTAAATTAGAAATATGCAAAATCGCGATGTTTGACATTATTAGGAAATCTTCAGAGTCGAACGAGATAGCATATTATGCGACTTCCGTCATCAGCGACATGTAAGTCGCGTCTTTATGTACGAATTACTTTCCCCGCTTTAATCTTTTTTTTCTTTCTTTTTTTGATCTCCATTTTTTGTTCTGATATCCGACGGATGTGTGAGTAACGCACGGTTGGTGTACGAACAAGGAGGCAGGAACGGCGACATGAAGAGGCAAGATATGGAACAGTTTAATAAGAACACTTAGTAGGACGTTTAAGCCGCCCCGTTACGGTTCCAATTAAGAATTATCTACGGTATTATTATGTATAATCTGAACTTCCTTTTTTTCATTTCAACTTTTTTTTATTCTTTTTTTTTTTTTTTTTTTTTTGGTACGTGCGTTAAATAGATTTTTTCATCCTGTTTCTTGGCTACTTTTTTGCAAATTGAATCGTTCCATAGTCATTGCCATCATCATTCTTGCCAGTTTTAAGAAATTTTTTGTTAATTAAACATTAACTGAAACAAAACCTGTCGCCAAGGCGAGAAAATCACGGAATAACAATCACCGCAGTCATTGTCTGACATACATCCCCATTAAAATCACCCCATACGGACACACATACAGCGCCGACTTTTCCCAATCAGCTCCGGCTAACGTCTCTACTATCTCTCAAACCAACGCTTTGTTGCGTGCAACCACACAGCGCACTCAACCTATTTATTAGCTTTCCGATGGGATATCATCATTTAGCCGAGATATTTGCGCAAGATCTATTTAGAAAATCCCTAATGCGAAAAAGAAACACATTTTAACGGTAACATCGGAAGAACAACTGGCTGTCGAAGGCGTGTAAATTTACACACTTTTAATTTGCATGTGTACAAATGGTAAACTGCATTTTAGAGAGCACATTCGCGCATTTCAATGTGCGAATAAGCTGATAAAATTTTTTATTGTTATTTTCTGATACGAGACGGTTTTTAATAGTTTCGACTCGATTGTTCGAATTTTGCTTGGAAACTGGTTAAAAAAAATTGAGATAAAAAATTCTAATTTTGACGCGTTTTTGGATCAAGCATAGCGGGATCAGTCTCTTAAAAAATCCAAAAATAATTAGAGATGATACATTTAGCTCAAAATTTTGAAATAACAGAATAACATAACATTCAAATAACATTTAATAGTGCAAATAATACAATATGTCAAAATAACGATAAATTTAAAAAGGTAATTAAAAATTTTCACGCATTGCAGGAAAAACCATTCAGCTCAATGTTTTTCTAAAGAAGCGAATTCTGTATGTAAGGAAATAACCGGAAAAATTAAGTTTATTCCGAAATAATTTGAGAGGAGGGAGAAATTAATTTCGATAAACAAATTAAATGTTTACAAGTTAATGATGTTGAAGGAGTGGAAGAAATTCCATCGCCAGAAATAATATTTTTAAAAGTAAATTACGCTTTAAATTATAAATTGATAATGGATCTCACCAATGAATACCGAAGTATCTGAAAAATTAAAATGAATACAAAAATTAAATTGATACGATTGAGAAGAACATCTGTAAATGTAATAACCAATTACCAAAAAGAAAAAAGAAAAAAATGTAAAACTTAACTGTACATACCCAATGAACAGTTTCATATATGTTTATTAATAAAAACACGAGTAAAAAAAATTGAAGTTAAGTGAGTTAGATCCAAATGATAAAATTACGAAAATTATTCCTTGAAAATACCATAGATAATCTAGGTAATTCGGGGAACATAAATTGTTTTAAGAATAAGTATAAAATTAATTTTAGCTATAAATACAATACTAAAAGATAATTCAAAACCAAAATTTTGTCGCTGCATAATACCCCGACCGAGGCAGTTAATAGGGAAATAGAGTTTTTCGTCAAAAACGGATATATCCGGTTAATGAAAGTAATTGAATGGCAATTCCTTTTACTGGTTGTTCCGAAAAAAAGAACATTAGTCTATGCGACCGATTTTAATGTTACATGAAATTCAAATGCTGATAATTGGCATCGTCAGTTACAATTACGGATAATCTGATCGCTGAAATTCAAAAGATATTTTACATTGACAGATTTCATCAATTGATAGCAACGGAAGAATCATAGGAGATGTTAAAACACTATTTTATTATAATATATGTGTTTCTCCCTACAATGGATAATACGTTAGAAAAAACATTAAACTATCGCATTACATAGACGATGTTTTAATAACAGGCGAAACAATATACGATTTGAAAGAAAAAACTGAAAAAAGGTTTTAAAAGCTCTGGAAGAAAATTATTTTGTTTAAGAAGTCGCAATTTTTAAAGGAAATATTACATTTTTGGGCTTTTTAGCTTGGATGGAAAAGGTGTTCATCCGATTAAAGGGAAATTTATAGTGATTGAAAAGATGAGAAACAACCGAGAAATGTAAAAGAATCACAAGCAATGGTGGGATTAATAAATTGTTACATTTCGATTTCTTGCATCCATTTTAAGAGTTATTAAAAAAAAAAACAAATAGTGTGAGATAGAAATCGGCGATGACACGTCAACGATTTCTGTTCATCTCTTTCGATTTTCACCGTATATTTATCGTCATGATAGGTTTCCTTACTTTTCTATCAGTTTTTCCAATTACTTCCATCCTATTAAATGTCTCTTTTTTACCGACCTACTCTAAATCGGTTACTCAATATTGATCGTCCCCAGAATTGAAAAACTCTCTCCTACACACTGACCTATGTTTACTGACCCCTCCTAAGGGCCGAATGCGGTTGGTTCTGTTTTTTTCTTTTTTTGTCCCGCATTCAAATACATTCCCGGTCCTTTTCTCTCCTTTTGCTCAGTTTTCTACGCGGAATCGACTGCTACTCTACGCGCTATTCGCTTTTTGTTTCTTCGTCACTACCATAAGCATAATCTCGGATGCTAAAAGTGTTAAGCTATCACGTCTTCGCTTCCTTCCGCCTCTTCCGATATTATTTCTCCTATACGCTCTCTCATCCATGATCTTTTCCTTCTTCACTCGATCGAACTCAATCTTCCGAGGAGATCCTGCCCAGTTAAGCATTGAGCGTAATAAATTTGATTCTCATTAGCCAGTGGCTGGCTTTTTTTTTTTCGGGTACATTTTCAAAATATTGCTCTTCTTTCTTGAGATGATTCGTTCCAAACTATGACTCAACTCTTATTCTAACACTAATTCTGGTTTCTTTTATTACTCAACCATATCTTCTTCCTTACCAATGTTTTTCTAGATACATCCCTTAAACCAGTGGTAGATCCACCAAAAGGGGGGCATTTCCCCCCAAAGAACCAAAGCCTCTATGAAAAACTTTGCTATAACAGGAAAACTTAGTTTATTCTATAAAAGATTTGTGTGAATTTTGCCTGCAGATTTTAATAATTAATATTTAATACTATTTTCTAGTAAAACAATTAATGTTCCATTTTTATTCTATTTTAAATGTCGTCGATCGATTGCCATTTTTATTTATTTTTAATTTTAATTTTGTAATTTTAATTAAAAATAGTTCAATGGGAAATATATATGTATTTAAACTTGTTCACGAACAAAGAGAATTCGGATGAGATTACTAACAAAAATAAAAAAGAAGTAAAGTGTCTATTAAGAAATACTATCTTTTTTACTATTTCTAAACTACCATATTTAAGGTATAATTTTATAATTTCGCCTCTAAATATAAGTCAAAAGTTAAATTAAAAATTGTAATAATTACGTATTTTTAAAACACATTTTTAAATTTTCATAGAGAGGTCGCTATTTGATTTTCTTTATGAAAAAAGGGCTATTTCTTAAATCTACTGCCTACCGTAGAAAATTTTACGTAATTACATAATTCTACCCCGCGTCCTTCTAGATCCGTCCCTGCCTTAAACGCTCCATAATTTCGGTTATTTGTCGCCTTCGATTTAATCGTAGTCTTCTTTCTTCATCATTTTCTAGATTTACATCTGCTTCTACTCCATTTTGTTCTTTTCATTTCCCTTCCACCGATTTTGCAATACTGATATATTACGCTTTGTCTGAATGATCGGCCTTTTCTGCGGTATAATTGTCCTTCCGTTTTTTGGTTGTTATTAAAACTCGGCATCCCTACTTCCCTGTTGATCCTTATATTCTCTCATTTCCTTCTGCTTCTTTTATTCACGTTCTTGAAGTATTTTTTTATCCTCTATTCTTAAACGTTTAAGAATATAACGTTATTTAAATGCAGATAAGTCCATGTAACCTATTTGTTAATATTATAAATATAAAATTAATTCACCAGCAAGCAAACGAAAATAAGTATAAAATAATTTACTTTAATAAATTAAAATAAATACAGTTCAATTTAAAGAATCGTTTTCGGGCATAGTCCATCATCCGCTAACAACACAGAGTACACTTGAATGGAGCTGGAATCACACTATTTGAAGGTATTCTGTGGTGTTAGCTGCTGATGGACTATGCCCGAAAACGATTCTTTAAATTGAACTGTATTTATTTTAATTTATTAAAGTAAATTATTTTATACTTATTTTTAGTGAATTTATTTATATTATATATTTATAAATTTATCTCTTCCCTTTCTTCCCACTTCTTGGGCGCTAATATTCACATTGACGAACCTGTTGAAAATAAAAGAAAAAAAAATTGAAAGGGTGAAGAATATATTATGAGAAGCTGCGATACTAAAAGGGTCCTAATATTAATCTGTGGAGCTTCAAAATATATTTCTCGGGAGTGTTACTAATAGCTCGAAAAAAAATAAGACAGCTGAAAGATTTTCGATTGGGGGTCAGTCGGAGTTTTATCATGACAACTGAAGACCTTTTATCCCCATTTTGTAAAAAACGGCTACCTTGTAAAATTACGTTGCCGCAAGATCTGTGAAAAGTATATTGCTCCGGGATTTGAAGAAACTTTTATTATAATTTACCTACCCCAACTCTTCGAATTACCAGAGTGTGACAATCGACACATCTAAACAGATAATCACTGCCGACAACGAGATAAGCAGAATTTGAACTGTTATTCTAAGCCCCTTTGAAATTGTGTATTTGTGCGTAGTGCTAATTGCGCATATTTTGAGATGGAAAAAAATAATTCATGTAGGAAGTAACTTCATAATGTGAAGATTAAAAAGATATATAATTGCCCATCTTTATTGTAACGTAATATAATAAAAAAGGAAATAAAAATTTGTAATAATAATGTGATAGTCGAAACCGTGGTGGCCTGAGAACCTGGTGCTAAAACATACACCGCCTGGGAATCTAAACTAAACATGACGCATTTCATTTAGCATCATCCCTGACGGCGATTTAAACTGAACCAGTTACGTCACTGAGGAATGAAAAACAGCTCTTTTGCTATTGCCCACTAGACTAGACTAGACTAGATAAATTTTGCACGGATCCGAGAATCTATTGCAGACACTTTGCGCCACGAAATCGGACACACATCATTAGGTGATGGCAATCTGTCGAAAAGGTGCTAATTAATTTTACCCGAGCAAAATTAACGTATTTATACTGCGCTTTTGCTACCATTCTGGAACGTAATAACTATCGCGATGGTAAAACGGGAAATCAGCCCGAGCGAACTTCAATTACTCATATATCTGCTAAAACGTCATCGTAATGTCGCTATTTGTTTTACAATATTTTTTAATTCTTTCTTTTCTTTCATCGCCCTTATTCATACCGGTCTTTCATCTTATCGGTCTTTCATTTATATGTCGCGTTCAATACGGCCGATAATTTAGCAACAGTCGCGTAGAATGTTTCTGAATGAATGTTGAGATACTTTCAATGTTATTTTTGTCATTCCGTGATTTCACAATAACGGCAGAAAGAGATCGAGAGAGAGAGAGAAATACACGATCCTCAATAATAATTTTATCAATGATATTCCCGTTATTTCGACATCGAAGTGCAAGTTAATAATAACGAGTGTCGCCAAGGTTCGCGTATCACACTTTCTTTCTCTCTCGCACACCCGCTCTATTTCGTAGACATAATGAAAATCCCATTAAATCATTATAATATCTAAAACCGATGCGGTCATGATATTTTTTTCCCCGCGTAGTTTTACATTGGACTCTACGTGAAAGTATCTAGAATTTAATAAGGAAGAATTTTACTTCATCTCGAATTTATATTAATTACAACGTAATTCTTATGCTAGAAAAAAAGTCACAATTTTATGTAACGTTTGTTATATTTTGTAGGATTTTTGTTATTATTATTTAAAAAATGTCACAATTTTATGTAACGAAAAGTGTAACGAAAAAATGTTTTAATTTTATATAATGAGAGTTAAATGTTAGGATAGGATTTTTGTGATTATGTTATTTTTTTTGTGTTGATGCCAGTAAGAATTACGTTGTAAATTTTAATCATTTTATACAAAGTATAAAAGAAAAAGAGTCAGAAATGAAAGCAAGAGTTGTCAAGGTGAACCAAAATGGCCGAGTTTATATATATATATATATATAGAGAGAGAGAGAGAGAGAGATATATTATATATATGTTACTGTTAAAAAAGATCGTTCAAATGTTTATTTTACTTTATCCTGCCTTTTTGAAATTTGGTCGTCCTTTGTCAAAACATTCATTAGAGTTAACTGAGTAGTGCCATTACCGTGAAGAGGTCCCATAGCTTTCACTATCGTAATCATCCGTTTTTTATTCTTTCTTCACCGCTTTCATCATATGAACGGCCGCTTTACTAACTGATCACTGCGATCATCTGTTATATTTTACTCCTTCTTTACCATTCCTTCTTCACCTTATTCTATAAACTGCCCATCTACTTTCTCGCCTGCTTCCTCGAGTTTTAAATGTGAATAATGTTTATTTTATTTTTTTGAGTTCCCATATTTATGTAGAGATTCAAGAATCCGATAAAGACAGGTCTTTACGTTTAGCTGGAAATTTTCGGTCCTGTTGTAACCTATGTCTGTTGCGGTTTAACAAACATGCAAAAACTGACACATGGTTCTCTCTCCTCTTTATCGTACCGCGTTTTGAATGTAAACTGGTGGTTATAAATCAGTTGCGGGTTGGTCACAGCGTAATAATTATTTCAGAGAACCACGCGCCACGTGCCCGTTTTGTTCCCCGGGTCTTCCGACCTTTCCGTGCAGCTGTTTATTAAAATTAATTATCGCAACAGCAAACCGTAATTATAGTTGAGCAAGGATTTAAAATTTGGATAATATTTCGCTAGCAACTATTCAAAATTCTCTTTTGTAAGATTCTCTATTTCTCGGTGAAAACTAATCTGGAAGAATATTTTTAAAATCTCCGCACACACAGCCCCGCTAGACTAAAATGCGATTTGAATGTTTAACAATTTTTGAGTAACGCAAAAAGAGAAGAGATGGAACATGATGTTTTTACTCGCGCCAGAAATTAATAAAACATTAAATTTATATTAAATATAGTAATCGTTTTATTTAAATTTTTACGTTTAATTTGTATTTACCGTAGTAAATATTTTATTATCCACCTTTTTTTCTTTTTTTTTTTTTTCTATTTTATCGAGTGTATTTTAACTATTTTCCCCGCTTTTTTAACAAAAACTGCCGTACGGCTCGGCTAAACTAACTTACAAATTATATAAACTAAAACCTTCCACAGGAATATCAGCCTAACCGCTAGGAACAAAATCGGTTCGGTAGTTCATGCGATTGGCGCCCACAATTAGACAACTTATCCATGAGATTGCAAGAAGAAGAAGAAAAGAAAAAAACCCATCTATACACATACGATATATCATGCAATACAGAAATTTAATAGGAATTATTATTATCCATACCGAAAGAGGATTCTTACCGGATGCATAGGCACGTCAGTTAACAATTTACTGAATATTAGTTAACAAGATTTAATTTACAGAAAAAATTACAAAATAAAATAGAATAAAAAAAACCCGCACGCATGAACTTTACAATAAAATGATTAATTAGTCATTTTTAATGTATGACAATATTAACTTGTGTGCTGAAACTGAAACGCAGCTACTTAATTAAATACGGGAGAACTAAATTAATAACTTATAACAGCTTAGACGTACTAATTATTATATAACACTTATTTTCTTATAATGTCGCCAAGACACAAGAGTTGCAAAATATTTCAAGTGTGTCAGTAGGATGCGTTTTATCCTTCTATGTTTGTATTTTTTGTATCTATGCCTAATTATTTGGTGATCACAGTCACCGATATTATTAATTAAAGTCGGATGCTCGGCATACGTCAAAATATTTCCGCGTGTGCTCTACAATTATTTCCTGAATGTATAGCATTTTTAGGTGATCATGCATGGAGTTGATGCTGCTGGTGTATTTAGGATTATTCATAGACAGTGATTTTGAACTCTTTGAAATTCCTGAAAAATAATTTAACTAATAGGCGACAAAATTATTACTACATATGATAGTTTTGGCAAAATAATTCTCGTTTATAAATAATAAGCTTGTTTCAGAGATACGAGCCTATTTCGTTAAAGCTGTTTTCGTATATGCGCGGTCGTCTACTAATGAATAAAATAGCTTCTGTTGTATTATATCATTTATTTTAATTTGCCACTTTTTAAAATTATTTCATTATCGTATTTGTTGCTTTAAGGAGTGTCTGTTTATTAATACGTTTGTTTTGTAAGATATCGTTAGCGCAGTATCGTCTGCATATTATAGGTATGTTTTGGGCTCTTTAATTTTCGGTATGTCACTTAAGTATATACTAATATAAATAAATATGAGACTACAACGCTTAGCTGACTGCAATATGATTAATGCATCGAATCAGAACTTATTTATTTATTTTATTTATTTTATTATTTACGAGGTACATATTGTCAGGGAGGGGGCTATCACCTCGGATGAGGTTATTTACATTATTTTAAGGTTTGTAATATTTATAAATTTAATTAGTCTGTAGAAGTTATTTATGTTTAAATTCGCGGAGTGATCGTCTGTAAGTGTGGATTGTTGGCGTTCGGCATTGTAGATGGGGCATTCAGTGATGATGTGTTTAACTGTGATCTAGCAATTGCATTGAGTACAGGCTGGAGGCTCCACTGTTACTGAAATAGCTGTAACCGGGTCATAATGACAACAACTGTTAGGAAGCGTTAATTTACCACGCTCGTTAAGGGGGAAACAAAAAAAGAAGGTAATTTTGGATCAATTGGAAACGTTTAAAATTTGTTCCTAATATATATATAAAAGAAAATGAAAAAAAAAAAAAAAATAAGACGAATGAAAAATGAATTACGTAATTTTACTGAAAACCATAGAACATACTATTTAGTTCAAAATTTAGAAAGAAAAATTTTCCGTGACAGTTCATTTGAGAATAATAATATAGGAAAAACTATATAAAAAATTTACGCCCAAAAAGAAAAAAAAAAAAAGAAAAGAAAAACGAAATCAATAGATTCTCTCTGCGAGAACTGAAAGATGAAAAAAAACAAACAAAAAATGATGTCGAAATTAAGAAGCTAAACAGGCGCTCTTCCGGAGTATCATTCGAGTTTCCCTTCAACCTGATCTTTCAATCTTTTGCGGCATTTAATCGACTCCGTTTCAATCATTATATTTCGCTTTTCAACTTTTGTTGAGAATTTATCGAATTTAAGCTCTTCAGATTAATGTTACTCTCCAAACCCATTTAATACCTTAATCTGTTTGTTTTGCTTATTCGCTCGATTCCCTTATATCGCAATCAGTCTATTTAGAACAACAGCCTTTGTGAGAAACAAATGCCAATTAAATGTACAGCGGCAAATAACATACACTATGCATAATGGACTGTTTAAATAATAAACGTAAAAGAAGTGTGTATTTTTCAACATAACATAATGGAATGGTCTAAATTCAAATCCACTAATTCACAGTGTCACTAATATGTATAACTCTACACCAACAATGAAAACTATTATCTTCGATAGTCGAAAAAAAAAAAAGGTTAAAATTGATTTGTTTTATCGGCGATCTGTAGTTACAATTCAACAACGCTGCACAATGGATGTTTCGCTCTTGTGCATGTCTCTCAGTCTCATTTCAAATGGGTTCCAAGTCGTAAAATTTTCATTAGAAATTCAAAAAGCAAATAAAAATACGAATAAAAAGAACGAAGTAAATTTATTTAAAATTTCCCATGCTTTTGTAATACTGGTACTTTGTTATATTCGCGTTTATTTTATTGAAAATAATACGAAAGATATATTATAGCAGGCGCGTTGCACTTTAATTAGCTGTGTATAGCATGTACGGAATCCTTGAGGCAAATGATTTTTCGTAATCGATTAAATTCGACTTTTTAGAACGTGCGCGGAACCTTCGCAGATTGCAGCCATTTCGGAGAGACTCGGTAATCTTCGATTCATTCCTAACGTAAGCCATCTGCAAAGATACGAGCAACGGAAAACTAGATCTTCTATAGGCGTCGATGTTACCTTTAAATGCGATAATATCGGCCGTTCAATCAAATTGCCAACGTACCGACAATTATTTCATCGACGTTCTCGATGACATATTAAGCAATCATCGTCCGTATTTATCATTTCGTCGAAATCGACGTAAAACCTTCACTGATAATATTGCTCGTTGTGCCCTATATGCGTTGACGACTGCACTCTTCGATATAATCGTCCCCTTCACTGACCTGCCACCTCGGTTTTTCTGAATATTTCTTCTTTTAACGAGATTCCAAGAGTGGCGCGGAGCGGTTACTTC
Organism: Icerya purchasi; assembly: GCA_039619475.1. Lineage (NCBI taxonomy): Eukaryota > Metazoa > Arthropoda > Insecta > Hemiptera > Monophlebidae > Icerya > Icerya purchasi. The sequence continues at coordinate 422,275,966 of CM077116.1, forward strand.
GAAGAATATTACTTTCGATCACGGAATACCGGCGACAGGTTTTGCGCGGGAATATTATTCGATTTTAGGCGGCACTTTTATATCTTTTTAATACCGGAAAGCGGTGTGTTTTAGTTTTTTAAGGTCGCGAGGGAGACCATTTCTGTATAAAAACTCAATATTTAAATTACCTTCTGGCCGTCTTTACTCGACGTAAATCAATCTTGCTGTTCATAGCCGAACGATCGGGTGCCTGAAATGACTTATTAAACTTTAACAATACAAAACAACCACACGTCACCAAAAAAGACATTTCAAAAAATAGCCATCATCTGGCATTACCCAAAAACGGGGCTAAAAATACAATAAACGGAAACAGCACGTTCCCCCTTTGAAGAACGCAACACAAAGTTTTCGACTCAATGAGTTGTTTGGTTCCTATTTATTTTGTCAACATCTGACCGTATTAATATTTAACCGACGACGCTTTCCCTTCTTATTATTTTTAGGCGTAGATCCCTGGCTAACATGCTCAAAAAGATGAACAAAAAAATGGAAACTTTATGTCTTTTGTTTTTTAATGGTTAAGCACATGCGAGCCGATTTTAAAGGCTCTTCGTTCATTTAAAAGTATGTACTACTGGCCAGTGATCCGGAATCATTAGAATAGAAATTCCAAAGAGGGGGATCTTTTTAGAAAAGTTTTTAGGCAAATAACAAACGCCATTGACGCCTAAAATATTATATCAATATTAAATGTAGAAACATAAGCGGGAAAACAACTAATATCTTAATATAGTCAGAAAAGTACTTCATCAATAGTAAAACAAAAATCGAATAAAAAAAATTGAAATCCCTCCACCCCCAATATTTACAAGCTTGCCAGGGGAAATATTGCGTGTTTTTTACTGCGTATAAGTTTCAACTGCGCGGACTGATTACAATTATATCCTTTTTGTTTGCTCGAAAATGTGCCGGATATCGAAAAGATTTTCGAATGATGTGATACGGAATAAAGAAAGCGGCTCCCTCCTCCTTCTGTTTTGATCTGTCCGTGAAAACGAGATAAAATTCTGGCTTGTAGTCAGATACGAAATCATTTTTTATGTAATTAACGTCTTGATCTAAATTTAAAATCTAGCGATATATGTAACAACTCACTAAAATTGGTCGGAAAAAAAATTTACCGATTAAAGAGAATTAATTTTTTTTTTTTTTTTGAAAAATATCTATTTATTATTTTTTACATACAAAACTTTCGTCAAGCTAAAACGCTTGTCGACGAATGCTAGTAAATAGACAAAACGGGAGGAAACATAACGGATTTATATTTGTTTATTCGGAGAGTGCTTGCGCATAGTGGAGGCATTATCGAAGGTTAATAAATCTCCGCTTACTTTTAATGTTTAAGAATTTAGAGACTACATTATCCTGCGGAGAATTTTTAGCCAAAATTTATCGGCTAAAAATGAAAACCCGACGGAAAGTGGAACAATTTTTGACTCGACCTCTATGTCGCGGGATTCGGAGAAGAATACAAAGCACCGATTAATGATTATCATACCGATATGCAAATGTTCTATATTACCTCTAGTTTATGCAAATTCCTTAAAGAGCAATTACCGAAGAAGACACAACCGTAATCTATTATGCTTCTTATAGACGATTTGTAAAGGGAGCCCCATATTAGGAGATCCCCCCCACCACAATTAGTATTACTTAAAAGTCCGAAGTATAGCTAGATGGAAAAAATTTTGAACACGACTATAGGATGAATTTCGCCGTCATCATGATGCGACCGATATAGTTTACTGTGTAAGATCAATATAACTAAGATAACAGGGAAAATGTACGACTTACCTAATGCGATACGATTAAGTAAAAAGCGCTAGAAAAAAAAACAACAAAAAAAAACTTGTATATGTATAAGTAAAGAAAATCAAGTTGTACTGAAATAAGTGTATCCTTTAAATTAAGCCAAAAGATAATAACTATTATTTTTAACTATTAGAATATATTAAAGTTCGCGTGTACGCTAATAAAAACAAAAATGAAAGAAATAAAATAAAAACAGAATGAGCCGAAATTAAGCATTCGAGTTAACAGCTGTTTAATAAAAATATCCAATTTGCGTGTGATCCCGAGTACATAATGTCCGAGTGTTCATCTCTTGTAACCGATCAAGCTCCCTTCCTTCTCCTTCTGTTGTCTAGGCTCTTGATTCCTTTTTGTCGGCTATCTCTAATCATTTAAAGATCTGAGTCTCTTGCGTCCTTGTTCTTTTGTTCTTGGGCCGATGTCTTTGTAGACGAACCTCTCCCCCCCCCGCTGACTGTCCATGGGATTTTTAACATACGACGATATAATATAAGCATCTCAAAGGCCCAAATTTTTTTCTTCAATACAGCCGTAAGTGTCCAGCTTTCAATTCCACATAACAATACTGTGAATACGTAACATCTAACCAACCTCTCATGCGTAACTGTAGATTGATGTATTTTCTTGTAAGTAATTTCTTCATCGAAATAAAGGCTGTTCTATCCTTATACCAAATCAGAATCCAACGGGACGATGCGTCTTATCGCTTGTTGAATCAATCAAAAAAAGACAAATCTCTTCTATACATTACATCATCAAGGGGAAAGTTCATATCTCGTATTTGAACGTATGCGTTTTTTCTGGGATCCTACATTTTTATTAACATTGGGCAGCCGCTTAGAAAGTGAAGCGAATTTTATCCAAACGGCTAAATCCTCATATCAATGGCACGAAAAAAAACAAAAAAAAAAACAAAAAAACAAAAAGAAAAGAAAACATATAAATCGTCTCCCGTTCCATAAGCCTCCGAATTCTCAGTACGAAAGTAGAATTTAAGCTTAGAATATATAAGGTGAATATAATGTAATGTCTATGACTGTAATTTATGAATAAACGATATTATAATTATGTTGGAAACCTACAAACGTGCTAGGACCTTCTGGGATCCATAAATTATACTAAACAAAAAAAAGCAAAAAAATCCTTAAGTCGCTTTTGGAATCCACCATCGGGTGCTCATCAATATTTAGCCATATTTTTACATACTACCGGTTTATTTCTTGTTCGTTCTTTTCCTTTTTTTTTCCCCCTCCCTCTAAATCCGATTGTGCACAATTGTAAAGTTATAAACCTACATATTGATCGTATGCATTCTTCAGCTACCAACTGACATACGGATTAATGGTGTCGGTAATCGTATACGACAGAAACATTCAATGCCAACGCGTTGTCCGATCGGTAGTGTTACTCTATCTTCCTGACGTGCAGACAAATATCCACCGTGAAACTGGTTAATAAAACGGCAAAAGCCAGATAAAGCAACTCAACAAAAACTCGCTCGATAGAAATATTTCCCGCAAACCGTATGTATAGAAGATGAAATATTAAGGCTTAGCGTTATTCGACTGGTTGCGCTGAACTAGGAAAGAAAAATGTACGCACTCCCCGGATCAGTGAGGTACAACCTTACGCAGGAATCAGCCGGCATCATCCCGGCGTACGCTGTTATTTTAATTCAAGTTTCTCACGATCTTCGGTACAATACATACGTGACTTAAAAAAAACAAAACATAACTAAATAAGAAAATAAGGCACGATGCCATCCGTAATAAGCGAGCCATAAAAAGACTCGGCTCGCGCTATTGTTTCTCGTCCATTCGGAGCGAGTACGTCCCAGAAGTGAGAACAGAATTCAACACGAGCTGTCTAACTGCAATCAAGGTTAGAACGAGCAACTGCAACAACATTATTAGCGCTACGGCCGCCCTGAAAGTACTCCGACATTAATTGCTGTTGCATAACTTCGTAAAAGATGTCTAACTAGGCAACTGGTCATTTCTGTGATTAAATAAAACGATCAACCATCCGGCACACGAAATCGCACTATCTGGCGGACAAGCTATGGAACAAGCTATCTGCTGGTGTAACATGCCTTTGGCAATGTAAGTTGACGTGTCCGAAAACAAGTTGTCTCAAGGCTTATCGCTTTCGCCTGCCAGCAAATCTGTAGACGTGATCGCTAATTAGAACCGCACTAAAACAATCGGGAACCTCCTAATTAGAATCGACGTTGGCTGTCGAATTAAGATATCGAGTCATTATCGTTTCATCTATACGACAATGATAACCCCGTTGCCCAGATCGATGCAACACTCTTTCTCGCGCGCGCGCACACACACACACACACAGTGCCTATTTAAAAACGGTCCAGTTTTTCTCACTTCGCGATACACTGCTAACCTGATCAGCGGCTTTTGATTACTCTTTCTTCAGCTGCTCGCATTGCAGTTCCGCCATTCGGCTGTTTCAATAGTCGGGCTGTAGTGGAAACACTAGGTCTCATTACCGACTGAGATAAAAGAGTCGAACCTTTGCGAAATGATATGCGCCGTCGTTTCATGACCCGAAACATTGATTGGTGCACGGCCGACTAAATCAAAGCATACGGCCGTCATCGAATGAACTGTAATTTCTAACCGAATTGTCTATGGCATATTTTGTTTTTGCATATTTAACCGTATTACATGAAACGAATAAAAATCACGGTGCAGGAAGGCAAGCTAAAAAAATCCGAAACAAAACGCAACCAGCCTGGGTAGCAGATTTTTGCTAAATAAGGGAAGACTGAATGGGCACGTTGTAGTGGAGAGGGTATGTGAAAGACGCACATCGAACGAACAAAATTACACGTGTTGCCGGAATCGGTTGTAAAAGTTGAAGCGATGATACCGGATGAATTCGAAAAAGAAGCATTTTAAGCGGAATTTAGGGGAAAAAAGGTACGGAAGAAAATTAAACGAGTTGGTAAAAAGGAATATTTAGTGTTTAATTCGAAGCTGAAGATCAAAAGATGAAAATGGACCGAGAAACAAACTGCTATTAGAAAAAAATATCCTTGAAAATCATGATTCGGTAGCGGAGAAGTAAAAGCGGTATTTTATCAGCATACTATATGCCCCACCTCAGTGTAAGTCGGAAAAACCAAAATTATAATATTTCTTATTTGCCGATCGATTGTCGTTGAATCCAGTTGTGACTTATTTTCTGATCTACAGGTATAAATTATTTTAGGTGTTTCGTTGAGCTCAATAAGAAAAAAACAAAAAATATTTTTACTATCTATTTTTTTGGAAGATATTTATTAATATGTTAAAAAGATACAAAAAAAATTTGAAAAAAAAAAATAAATGAAATTATAAGTTGGTATAGTTGGGAGTTAGAAAAAAAAAAAAAATGGGGTTTTCTGGTTGACACGATTATAGCCCTTCTGATCGTCTAAAATAAAATTTAAAAAAAAGTTCTTGATTAGTAAGAATGTCGTTATGCCTCTACCTAGGAGAAAACGCTATTTTATTTTTCTAAAAATGGCGGCTGTTTAAAAAATACATTTTTCAATCTTTTTTTTTCACAGAAATCGAAAAGGCAATTTATTTAGGACAACTAATATCTCTAAAAAATAAAACAAAAAAAGAAGTAGAGCGTAGAATCGCACGGGATTAGGCAGGACATATTGCAAGAATGAATTCCACAAGATGGACTAAAAAAAGTAACAGATTGGATAATATACGCGAAGAGAAAAAGAGGAAGACCGGAAAACAGGTGGGAAGATAGTTTCGCTAAAATGTTAAAGCACAAACAATACAATCAGGTGGTTTATGACAGACTAGAGTGGGCTCGGTTGAGGGAGGCCTTTGCACGTTTTTAGGGCTAAATTAAATTATACAATAGTTTATTTACTTCAATGTATATTGTGTAACGTTATATCATTAAGGCTAATAATAATAATAATAATAATAGAAGAGAAAATGTAAGCAAAAGGGGTTAAGGAGCATAGCCCCTTGTGAGGCCAAAATGACCCAGTTTATATATATATATATATATGTGTGTGTGTGTGTGTATTATTATTATTAACGTGCATCCCTTTACAAAAAGTTGAGCATGTAGGGGCGCATTCAGCAGCTCATATCTATTTATCTCTAGCCATATTTCCTTTGCTTTATAAATTCGAACATTTGTGTCAGCAATTGCTAGCTTCTTCTTGCTCTTGTTGGTTTTCCAAGAATTTTGTACTTTCTTCTCGTATTTCATGTCCGACGTATTTACTTTTTATCTTAATTGTGTCTTCAACAATATGCAACCTAAAGACATTTTCATACTTATCCGTATCAGAGACGAAATTCGTCCGCGGCATTTTAAGTAACCGTCAGTACGTCCACATTTCAAATACCTTTCTACATTGAACGCTAATTGTCCAATGGACCGTGCGCTATCGTGTAATTCTCTTAGTATCTTATGTAATTTTTTAAATTTTTTTTTAAATTTACAAACGCTTGTTTTGCCATTCGTATTCTCTTGTTTTTATTTCCTTTACGTCATGACCATTATTTCTGATGACCGCCCCTAGCTACTTGTACTCGGTTACTTTATTCAGTTCGATATCACTGATTTTGCATTTTTACGCTGCTGCTATTGTTTTTATTATGAATTTTCGTGAAATTCATTTTCCCTACTTGCAACGTACCGTGTGCCATCGAGAATACGGAAGAACTCTGTGCATCGTTGCTGAAGTTGACCACCCATGTCTGATATAATTCTTCGATTATGGCGCACAGATGCGGCATTTATGCGCTTATGCTGGCATGATAAGGCTTTAAAAAAAGCCGTGGTAGTTTACCCCCCACCGGATTTTTCACTAAGATTTACTTTCGCCGAAACAGCGCTGCTTTAAGAAGCACCCGATACTCACCTACTTATCCTAGGTTAATATATTCGTTAATCCGATTGGGATACCTAATCGTGGACTAGTTGCTGATAGTTTTCTGCTATCAAAGCGATAATATATTCAACGGTGTTTGAGGGTAGGAACACCTTTGACGAGTTCCTCTGCTTTCCCATCAGCGTTATTATGCTGTGTGTTCCGATTTTTCTGATCAGCGCTAAACCGGTTAAACAGAAAATTCAGCCTTCACGACGTGCATGTACCAGAAACAAAGGTTAAACTTTAATAAATATCTCGATCATGCAGTCGCCAAAACTAATCGCGTTATCTGCGCTATTTATCCAATGTTCCATCGCAGATCGTTTCTAAGCATTCACAACAAATGAATTCTATATAAGGCACTTATTAGACCAATCTTAACCTACACATCGCCTGTGTGGTCCTCAGTTTCTAACGCCCGCTTTAAACAATTACAGCTCATGCAAAGTAGATGTCTCAGGTGCGTACTAAACGCATCCCGCTACACCAGAATTCGAATGATGCATAATGTCCTCAAACTACCATACCTTCGTAATTATGTACTTTCTTCGGTAAAAATTTTTTTTGAAAATTGCTCGACCCACAGTAATCCACTTATTAACCACATCGGGAATTACGATTCCAGGCAACTCCAATTTATGTATTCAAAATATAAGCACAGGCGTCTAAAGCATAATCTTCTATAATCTTTTACCAGTATATATTATATAATTTCTTTATTTTTTCACTCACAGTGCTGTTCCTCACTTGTTGTATCTGAATCCTTATTCCTTAAGCAGACCTTATTCCCAACCACTCATCATATCTGCGCGTAGGTTTTTTTTTAAATTTTTTCCTACAATGACACTATTGCTAAATTTTTAATTGTAATAACCTATAATCGTTTTTTATACGTTGCATCGTGCGGTAAGACAATTCGTCGATACGCTAGTTCAACTTGTACTGCTAACGTTATGTTGTATCGTAATTTTCATAAATATATTCTTTCTTTCGTTCTTTCTTTCATGTGGTTGTTATTTCGTTTGTCCGCCGATTGGAGGGGTCTAGCACCATAATAAGAAAAGGTGACTCTAATTATAGCACACCCTGTACCCCCATGAATAACTCGATGCTTGAGATGTCAGCATAGGGGTATGAAGCCACAAATGATGGTTCTACTTATAAATGAGTAAATTCCTATTGACTGCGTCATTTTTAAATGTTACACATGTAACCGAACCAAAAAAAGTTCAAAAGCGATAAAAATAGAAGGAATAAATAAGTAATCATAGTAGCATAATCTGTAAGTAACGCTAAAATGTAACGGAATTTTGTCAATATAGTTAGCGTAAGGATGACTGCCATTAATATATAAAACTCAGCCTTCGGATTGCGCTATGAAAAAACACTCCTTGGAAGATAATAATCGTCTATACTTTATACGAAAGAGTCGATTTTAATTGCGCAATTTTCCGAAAAATGAAACAAATATCTTACAAACGTGATAAAAAAAATCATTACAGATTAAACGTTACCGAACTCAAAAATGTTACACAATTCCTCGTATTTCCCATGGCGTAAAATGAATTTATGTATATATATATATATATATATATACATATATATATATTATATCTGCTTGCGTGTGCGTTGATTGATGCCGCGTTCAGAATAGATTTGCGCAAGGCTCTTTACAATTGTATAATTAAAAATCACTTAGTACGAGATTCGTACAAACACTTATTTAATATAACACTGAGTATCATACCTTTAACCGCTATGGTATACCAAATCCTTACTAGCACTGTTTAACATATCTATTTTATTATACGCAAAATATCGTTTACAAATGATGATTCGATTTAGTTCCATCGAATATCTGATCCCCTCCAAAATAAAATAATATATAAATATATACGTGAAAAAAAATTCGTAACTAGTTAGTTACCAGTCAAGCGCCAGCATACCACTTTAATGTAATTAATTTACATACCTAAAATTCGTATTTCTAATTTTAGAATATTTTAAAAAATATATAATTAATTCGCTCTGTTGGCAATTCTATCGAAAAAATAATATTATTTAAATGAATTCAAATTATTCCCTTCGGCAGAAGCATTTTAGATACGATAGAATGGAGTAAAAAACGGACAAATAATTAACTATATAGTAATAAGGATTAATTTCAAATTATTTTCACTTACCATGCAGCGCACCTATGAATATTTTAGCAACAATAATAATTTTAATAATAGTATAATAATAATAATAATAAAGCGAAAGTGATTTGGTTTTGTTTGATTTAAAAATTTCAGCTTGTGAGAATGAAAATAATTTACAGTCAAATAATTAAGATGAATATAAAATTTTGAATTTGTTATATGTAAAATTTGGAGAATTGACGAGTTTAAAAAGAACCAAAAAACAGTCCTTTTAGAAACATTATTTTATCTAATTGAAATTTTTGAAACATAAAAGAATTAAAATCAATATAAAAATATAGCACATATTATATACTGCTTCTATGTAATGGATATAGTAGAATCATAGGAACATTACAAAGGTGTTTGTATACGGGAGTATATCTTTAGCATCATTCAAAGTTATGTTTAATTAATGTACAACATCCGCGAACTATTGGTGCAGTGGTATTACAAATACCGATTGTTTTGTAAGATTGATCAAACCGATTCTAATGTATTTCGAATTTTAGCTGGTTTTTTTCGCGCCACGATCATAGTAGAATACAGGGTCAATCGGAATATCAATCTCCGTGTATAATAAATACTCCGTGTTTTTTGTTTTGTACTGTTTTTTCTTTTTTCTTTTTTTTTTTTTTTAATTTTTTATCATTGTTCAATTTATTTAGCAGCCAAGACGGAAAACAAGCATATGAGTGTAAACAAAAAGATTTTAAAAAGACAGAAAAAATCGACAATTACTTTTTTCACTCAGATTTGTATATATTTTTTATTCGTCTTTATTCAGCCGTGACGGAACACTTTTAATCGGTTACATTTGTAAAATTTACGCCTCAACAGTTTACTTATTACACGGATTTCATGATAAATAAAATAGATGAAAAAAAATAAAGTTATCCATCTGTTTTCTTTAATAGGAATAAAACCACAAAAATGGAATTAATTAGGTATATGGAAAATTCTGAAAAGGAAATTGAGATCCGAGAGATCACAGTTAGGAATACATGTAGAGTCGTAAATAAGAATGGCATAGTCGCGGTTTGTCTTCTTTTTAGCCAGTTTACTTCGAAATAACCTAATTTTTTTATATTTACGTAATTTCAAACGTTCCTGTTTATTAATACGCAACGGTTTAGCCTTTTTACACCTCCGAAAATTAAGGAATAATTTCTAGTGTTGCGATTTTAACATTTAATTTTTTTCAGTTTCTTTATGTTGTATTACGTTTATTTCGTGTACGAATATTCTCCATCGCACTTTTAAATAGAGCCGTAAATATTTTCTCGATTTTATTTTACTTTATATATCTGATAAATATATGTCTATTTAATATACTTATTGTTTATGTTTATTATATATTAAGTAAATTAAACACACCAATAAAACAATTATTTATTTTATTTTTATTTTATTTTTTTTATTATTTTATGCCTACATGAGTAAAATATAATACTTAATGGTACGTAATATACAAAAAAATTGATATGAAATGCCCTGACTTTGGGCGTAGGCTTCCTCAAGTCGACTCCATTCCCGTCTATCCGCTGCGATTCTGTAGAAATGTTTATTATATTTTATAAATTTTTGTATGTCGTCCATCCATCCGGTCAGTTGTTTCCCTACTTTCCTTTTTTTATATCCCAAATACCAAAAAGTGCTTTTATGCTTCCACCTTACATCTGCGAGGCGAGATATATGGCCCACCCATCGCCATTTTATTCTTCTTATAAAGTGTATTATATTTAAATTGTGTTTTAACCTCTTTTTTACGTTACTGATTCTTACCTTGTCACTTCTTTTGACACCTAGAAAGACTCTCTCCAGACAATTTTGTGTTGTTGCAAGTTTATTTATATCTCTCCGGGTTAACGACCAGGTTTGCATCCGTAAGAAAGTGTCGGAATCAGGCAATTGTTAAATATTATACTCTTATAGTAAAGTGGAAATTTCAAGAATGTGCTTTAATGACCAAAATTTGTTCCAAACTAAACTTATTCCTCTATCTACTTCATTATATTTTTTCTATTTTATCACCTTCTATTCTTATATCTGTTTTTGGAGATGGTGATAAAATTTTAAAACAATTATTTAATTTTTATTAAATGCCCGACAGGTTTCGAAGACAAAGCTTCATAATCACGGCAGTTAAAATATCTATAAACGCTGTAGGAAGAATGTTTTTGTACTGTTCATCGAAGAAAGAAAAACTGGAACCTACAAATCGCGCTAAGTATACCGATTTACTTTTTTTTTTTATTTTATTTCTGGCGGGTCCCTGAAAAAGTTTCGTTAATACGGAGCTCCCCCATTTATTATTTCATATTAAATCGAGCACCAAACTTCAAAATAAAAACAATTTCTAAGTATGATATTCTTTGGAGAAGGGGGGGGGGATAAAACCTGGATGATTCGCAATAATTTTTTCATCGTAAATTACGTAATAAATAAATTATAGCTGACGGTAGTCTGAGGCGACGGCGAAGTAATATTGTTACGTTTTTAGGGACCCATATTTCTTCATCGGCAGACATGATGATAATAATCATACTGGTACGGTGAAACAATAATAATAGCGCACGTGATTAAAGGTTTTAAATAATAATACCTCATTCGTCTCCGATATCTGGCAATGGCGAAGAAGCGAGTACGATTAAACAGAGAGGAATTTTCGATGTTTTATACACGCGTGTTAGATACGATGTACATTATAAAGTGTTTTTAAGACGACGATGCTGACAAATTAACTGGGTCCCTTTCTCGGTAATCGATAAAAAAGTAAAATTAAACAAATGTATCTCTATACGTACCATTGGCGCACTCAAGGGGGGTGCCACGGGGCCATTGCTCCCCCAAAAAAATCTTCGAAATCTTAATTTCGTTTTGTAATGTTTTGTTTTACTTTTTTTTTTTTTAAAAAACCATACATATTTACTTTTTGCCTATAATACAAATATAATGTTACGTTTCTATTATTATTATTACTATTTTTAAAATAAAATTCGTCAGTTTTGTTATTTTTTAAAAAAATAATATTGGTTAATTTTGTATTTTTTTTTTTTAATTTTAATTTACAGACCACGGAAATAGATAGGTACTTAGTTGAGGTACCGAGTTACCACTCCCTAACTCATCTTCTAAATTCTAGCCCCGATCAAAAAAAAATCCTGAGTGCGCCTTTGATACCCGTACGGTATCGCCCTGAAATTTTTATTTACATAAAATTTATTAGATAGTCGCGTTGGTAGGTGCTAAAATTTATTATGAATTTTTTTTTTCTTTTTTCTCTGGTCTTACTAGCAACGTATGACGGATCGCAAGTAGTTCGGAAAAATAAAATACGTTTTTTTCGGGTTTTTGTATTACTTAATTTTTTTTTTTTTTTCACATTAGATTTAAGAGTACAATGAAACGCGAAGTAAGGGTGGGGTTACATTAATATTGATGTTTGTGAATAGTTACGTGTATGTTACGACGATAAATCAGATTAGGCAGTATTAATGAATAATAGCATATAAATGGGACTTTGATCCGTGCATCATGAAAAGTAAAATCGGTAATATTTCTGACATGTTCGTATATACCAGTGGTTTTTAACCTTTAAGTGATGAGGGACCATTTGACAAAATCTCTATCTACCATGGACCACCAACTGTTTGAAGGTAATATACAGTAAATGTAAATAAATAAACGGTTGTTCTATCTATCTATAAATAAGACACGCATAAAATTGTTCAAAGCCAACAGTATTTTAATTTTTTTTACTGACAAAATAAAGGTAAATGCATTATTTAAATGCGATTTCTGTGACTGCATACTTTTTACTAACTTCTGAATCCTTGGTTCCGTGCTACTCAAAGCCAAACACATATCGGCACTGGCATCCAACCGATTTCGGTGCTTGCTTTTAATTATCAAAAGCGCCGAGAACCCCTGCTCGCATAGATATGTCGATGATAACAAAGTTCGGTAACGTACAGCAATTTCTTGAATCTTTGGGAAAGAAATTGCCTTTTGGCTCCAAAAATTTTCAAAATTAATTCCTGTCACGAATATTGTATCTTTCTAGTTACTATTGCGTGTTGCATTTCAATCACTTCTTCTTGAATTTTATCAGGCACCTCGGAAACGTTGAACACTTTCCGGAACACCTTCGTCCTCACAGTAGTCAGGAAAATAACGACTGAATTCACTTTTTTAATTTTTCAAATGAACTATCATGTTCTCTTTTGCATTTCTCCTTTAATCTCAGCACGCTGCCTATCAATAATTCGATTCAGCGTATCAAAAGCAGAAAAATTTTTTCTTCTAACCTTATCGATCCATACCTCGATTTTAGTGATAAATTCATTAATTTTATCTTCATATGCAAATTTATTGCTTGCGTCTTGCAACTTCAAATTTCATGACCCTTGTAGTTGAAGGTTCAATTTATTTAGTTGCGCGAAAAAATCAACCAAATAAGCAAAACACATTTGAAATTTAGACTCGCAGAACTGATCATCCAGCAACTCTTTGTTCTCCTTGTTAGTTAATAATATTTGTACTTCCTCTTTCAGTTCGTACAACCCCGACAGCATATTTCCGTTGGAAAGTCGACGCACTTCCGTATGGAAAGGCCGAGTTTCGTGTTCAGAGTTCATATCAAAGCCCAATTGTTTGAAGAGACGAGTATCTTTAATATTTTCAGGATGGCTTCGCGGACCACTTTGAGTGCTTCCAGGGACCACCAGCAGTGGTCCGCGGACCACCGGTTAAGAACCACTGGTATATACAGATTCTCGCTTATTTCACATAGCATTGGTTTTGCCAGAATGTACTCCGTTTTTCAAAGATTAAGAACTGACTTCGATAAAGAAAGAGGGTTATACGTTTGCTACGTACGTTCTTCTTTTTAAAAATTTTTTATGTTTGTTCGCGCAATACGGACCACCAATTTTAATGATTGTTTGTTCATTCGAAAGTGTACGAGTCAGCGGTAGCCTCATATAGTGCAACGATCAGCGGACATTAAAAATGTTTGTTGGGAACGAAACCGTATTTCATTTCTTTAACGAACGTGAATAATTCAAAAAAGCACAAATATCTCTCCTTCTGTATGCTGCGAAAAATCAGATTTCTTTGTTTTGAATTTAGTATTATGCATAAATTACAGTTTTACATACTGAATCCTTAGCGTATGAAACATCATGCTTCACTGAACTTGTTTTTTTGTAAGCATAAAATATGTAGAATAATGTGACACGAAAAAGTTGATTTTTAGCAAGAAAAAAATTCAATTATAATGCTAAAAATTGTAAAATAAAATGTTTAAAAAAAAAAAAAAAATACCGACTTTAAGATTTATTATAAAAATTTAATAAAAATGCACTAAAATGTAAAAAATAATTACTTCCGATGAGAAAATATATTTCAGAGTGATATTATCGTAATTTTTATAGAACATTAATACTTATTATTCCCGATAAGAAAATATATTTCAGATTGATACACCTTAAGGTGATGTTACGGTAATGTTGTATACATTAATACTTATTATTAGAGTGATTGCCAAATTCATATTGCAATAATAATTAAAAAACCGGAATTAAATATTCATTAAATTGTTCCTAGATATTGTAATATGTAATATGAATCTTATACTCTGGTTAAGGTATTAATGTTGTATAACAATTACCACATAATATCACCTTGAGGTAGATATATCACTCTGAAATATATTTCTGATCAGGAATAAAGTATTAATGTTGTAAAAGAATTACGATAATATCACTCTAAATTTATATCACTCTGAAATATATTTTCTAATCGGGAGTAATTATTTTTCACTTTTTAGTGCATCCTCCTTAAATAATTATTTTTTACTTTTTATTAGTGCATTTTTATAAAAAAATTTATAATCAATCTCGAAGTCGGTATTTAAAAAAAAAAAAAAAAAAACATTTTATTTATTAAATGAAGTTAAAAAATTTTATAAATCATCGACATGTTACAACTAGTTATAATAGAAATTATAGAAAATACCGATTAGTTTCGAAATGTTTATAAAAAAAAAAAAAAAAAAAAAGTTTATATCGCGTTAGGAGTACTTCGGGGGAAAAAATGTTCTAAATTAAAGTAAAAGAAACCCCTGCGATTAAAGAGGTAGGTACTTGTTATGTTCAGTTTTCGTGTAAAAATGTGAATTTTTAAATTGTCGTTGTTATAATTTAATTCGCCTATAATCGAATAAACGGAAAAGCTGTTAATCGAAAATTCAACCAAACAACATCGCCTAAAGTTTTTGATAAGAAGTACTTTATGATAATGGTATAAGACGAGTGAAAAGTTTAATAGATCGTATTTTTACGCGTATGAAAGTGTTAAACCAGACCGAAGATATTATTCATGAGAGAAAGGAATAGATATTAAATTGGTTAGAAGCTTACGTGAAGACAACGACCGTAAAGGGGAAAAAAGTATCGTGTTAAACTTTACAATACAGCAGCTCTAATAGCAAGATTAGAGCAAAGGTTGTTTAAGTTGTTTAGGTTGATGATAAAGGTTAAAAAGAAACAAAGTCGCGTAAAAAATGAATCCTCCCTATGGTCGCATTTAAACTTGCTGAAAATGGTAAGAATCGAAAGTTTCAGTTTAATATGAGAAGCATAGTTGGATAGTGGTGGCAATGATGAAAGCGATGATGAAGAAGGCGATGATTGTCGAACCAAAAAGTTTTAATTTATGATGACGTTCAATAAATATTTCTATTGAAACTTCTGTTTCTAATTGTACGCATGCAAAACATACGAAATGAAAATTTGCACGTGTCATTGTTATAATGCGAAGCGCGACTATAAATTGCAATTCTACATTTGATACTCAGTAGTATACTAAATTATGTTTCTTCATCGTTGCAACAACCATCTGCCATTGACGAAGCAAGTTATATTCTGTCGCTATGTTGATTACAAAGAAAATGAAACTACTTTCGGGTGATAAAATACTGGCGAAGCACTGTTTAGTAGCAGTTATAAAAGATGTTTTACCCGATAAAAGCGAA
The DNA here is from genome assembly GCA_039619475.1 of Icerya purchasi. Classification (NCBI taxonomy): domain Eukaryota; kingdom Metazoa; phylum Arthropoda; class Insecta; order Hemiptera; family Monophlebidae; genus Icerya; species Icerya purchasi. Next base: position 422,291,960 of record CM077116.1, read on the forward strand.
TTATTTCAAAGCATCAATCATGCCGTCACGTTGATGATGACACATTTCGGCTGAATTGCAGGATAAAATTAACCAATTTAAAGCGTATTCTTTGGCATTTGATGAAAGTGCAGCTACCTCAGACACATATACTTGTGATATCTATTCGCGTTGGGAATGATTCATTCCGAGTGACGGAAGAAATGTTAAATCTTTTAAATTTAAGAGACACAACTAAAGAAGAAGAAGAAGACGTTTTTCAGGCGATTGAAAAATGTTTAGCCGAAAGTAATTTAAATTTTGAGTCTCTTTCCGAGTTAACAATAAATGGAGCATCCGTTTTGGTAGGTAAAAATAAGAGGGAGCTGTAAAATTACTTACGGATAAGCTGAATCGTAGAGGCATTAAAATCGGTGATATTTTTATTATTCGATACATGAACAAAATTTATGTGCTCGAGTATTATCCATGAATCACGTTATGAACGCGTAGTTATAAAGATAGTACATTTGTTTACATACTCTTCAGGCAATTCAAAGCATTCCTTAACGAATTATTTTCTGAGTATGGTAATATACCGTATATTTCACTAACGTTAAATGAAGTCATCGGAGAATGTTTACATTTACGGAAGGAAACAGATATGTTTTTGAACGAGATCTGCTCCGGAATTAAGTGATAACGATCGATTATTAAGCCTACGTATTTAGCGGATACCACAGAAAAACGTAATCAGCTAAATAAAGATTTGCAAGGTCAGGATAATTTAACGATCGACGCGTATGAATTTCATAAAATCTTTTTTTAATAAAAAAACGTTAAATAACTTCACAAAATGCCAACCTAAACGATATAAAGAAACTTGATCATTTCATAGTTATTACTCAGAATTAGAAAAGTACGATTGAAAATGTTTGAAATATATTTTCATGTCCACTCTTCATGTCGACGTGAATTCCTGGTAACCTACAAATGGAGTTAATTTACAGTGCAACAAAGAAATGAAGCAGATTTTTGCGTTCGCATCGGAAACGAATTTTTACAATATGTACTTATAACATCCGACGGATATATTCCACCTTAAGATATTTTGCACAACGAGTTGTAAGTGCTGTTGCACATGATCCGCGTGTGCTCGTGAAACATTTTATTCGAAAATGACATTTACAAAGAGTTCACTTCCCCTAGCTCATTAACTTCAATCTAGAAAACCAGTGAAAATGTGCAACGTCGAACATAAATACAGATATGTACGAAAATTAAGTGAAAGAAAGGATAAATATATCAATTACTCGAGAATTAATTATGTTGAGTCATCAGTTTTATTCATTTTGTATTTATATTACATGTTTTAAAATCGTCTAAAGTGTGGACCGTTATAATGTTATACGTCGTCAGAGTGGCGCGTGAGACCCCATTCGGGTTGGTCATACCTGATCTAAAGCGCAAAATTGAAAAAATCTATAATTTATTTGTTTTTTTTTTTTTTAATATTTTTGAATAATACACGATAAACGAATGAAGTTTAAAATTTGAAATATTTTTAATCGTTACAAAACCCCATCGCAAAATATTTGAAATATACGAAATAATATTATTTCATCGAATATGAAATATTCCATTAAAAACCTCTTGTTTCAAATTAATTTAATTTTTTTTTTCTTTTTTTAATATGTTTCACGCGGTAACTTCATACACTATGATAAAGTACTATAAAATCACTAAATTTTATCATACAAAAAAACAAACAAACAAAAAACAATTAGCCGCTCTTGAAAAATCTTGAAAACTACGTAAAAAAAAAGTACATAAAGCCACAAAAAAGAAAACAACGTTGGCCGATTTTAGTAGCGTAGGCTAATCCCCCGAAATTTAAACGTGTAATGAGTGTATAATGGACCCCATCTTATGTTGGAGGCAGCTCCAAAGACATCAAAAATAGGAAGTATTCGTATTTTTCGATAGAAACCGTGGGACCACACTGTCAAGTTCTCAGATTGCCGACCGTTTCTCCGCTGGATGGACCTGCCATTTCCAAAATCGAACGGTTTGTTTTTTTCCACAGTAAAAATACTTTCGCATTTCTTTTTCTTCATCATTATTACACGTTCAATTGCATCTTTTCAGCTCACTACTTCTAAATTATATGCAAACCCGGTCTTTCAGCTCCCGTGGGAATGCTTTTATAATTCTTACCGGAGAGTTGGTTTTAATCAGCTAGGTCGGTCTCTTCGTAGAATAAAATGACTTTTAAGCGTGGTGCAAAAATAAGGAATATCGTGCAACGAAATCTTCTTCATCATACTTGCGCGACATTTATTTTCTTTTGCGAAGAACGATTACGGGCAACTTTTTTATAAGAATTACAGAAAAGACTGATAGTATGTGAAAATTTCTTTGTTTTTAAAAATAACTAAAAAAAAAAAAAAACAGGAGAAAAAACAAACAAAACTCTTTGATTATTCGCTGTTTTATCATTTTCATTTATTTCTTCGATGTTTACTTCGAAAAATGTTGCAATGATTTATTTTTAAACGCGTTAATTTTTAAAGCAAGTGTAGCCGTTGTTTCGTCTGCTTCAGTTTTAAAACGAAACCGTTCGCTGTTACACAGTGATACGCAAGCGAGGCCTATCGATCCTAATTCAGTGATATAATCCGAGCCGAAAGATAAATTAGATGAATCAATTTATCTGCTCGTTTTTATCGGAAAGGATCTTGATGCGACCTGAACACTTCAATTTCGTCGTCTGACCATTTCCGGGAATTGGCTAAATTTATTTCCGCCACAATTTTCCTTAAATAAGACAAACGTTCCACCATGAATAAGCTCGCCATACGGTGTATATACAAAAAACTTTTTCAGAGTCCTTAGTGTTTGTGAATCCCACATTTCTTTCTGCGGCTGCTAAATTACCGAGTGACCCTTACTCCTTTTAATTCTTCAACATTCATCCACGACTTCTCAACTTTTCTCCTTTGTAGCGCTCGCTCTGCGATCCTCTTTTGCACACAGTTTGATCTCCTCATCCCCATTTATTTCACTCGAGTCTTCTCCATTTTCCCTCTCAACCATATAATATCACCGCACATGCTGATCGTATCTCCTTTGAATGCTCTTCCACCGCTAAATCCTCTTTTTTTACTAATAGACCTGCTCGTTTATAGAGCGTATCCGTAACTTCTTACATTATGCATGTATTGCACTCTTGCTGAAAGATCCGCACCGAAGCTGGTCTAAAATAACGGAGCAAAGAAGAATAATTTAAGCGCGTCCCCCACGCGTCATGAAGGTGGTGAAAAATTTGCTCGTCACGCGGTACACCGTCAACCGCGCTTAATCGAAATTTAATTATCCTTTATGAAAATAAGCGACGGAAATTTGAACGCGATAATGCAGTCGATTGGTCTAGGCGGAAATAAAAAAAAACGTAATTTTCGACTATCGACATCGGCTGAAATAACTGATTGCAGTCTCGAGGTCTGTGCCGCTTCTTACCTCTTATACCTCCTATGATTAAATTCAAAACGTCCGGATTCAACGTGAACAAAAAATTCGTAAACATTTTCCTCGGCAAAGCAGGAAGCTAGAGTACTGTTGGTCGGGTCGATGGGTAATTTTCGATATTTCACGTCAGCGCAGCATTTAGCGGATGTACGTAACATTCTAAATATTAAATTAATCGCCGATTCGAACATCTGAATTTTTTTGGGTAAGGAAAAAAAAAAAGATTATAGTTGAAGCGCGATAATAATAATTATTCGCGTTATTTTTTGCTCGTTAATTTAACTCGTCTAACGAATTAGCCTTGGTAGGAAGCCTTATTACCTCGTATGAACGGCTTACTTGTGAACGGTGCAATTGAGGTTTCTACTATTTCAGCAATAAGACCGGTTTAAAAACTACGCCTACGAAGCAAACCCCTTTACAGCTGAAAGTGTACTCATTACGTCATCACGAAAGTTCACGATGGACTTCATTAGCTCGCAGAAACTGAAATCGGTTCACTTAGCACCGACTAGTAATATAGTCGCTGGCACGCTTTGCAGTGCAGAACGACTTTTTAAAAAACAAACGAAGCGACGAGCGGTTGTTTCTGATCGAATTTATATCGGTAAGTACGTACATAGCGCTCTCGTCCCATCCGACGGCAACGAACTTTATCGTCTTTTTACTAGTTCTGCAGGCAGAAGGCTACTTCCGCGTGCCGTTTTTTCAGCAGCGACCGTTTACGGGGCAAGTGGTAGAAGAGCTTTTTGTCTATTCGCTCCAACGTTAAAATATTCGCCTAGAATTCGTTATTGGCTTGCGTAGCATCCCCAGTATGTTTGTACCTGTGCAGAGGTACTAAATCATTGAGACAAAAAAAAAAGAGGAGGACAACTTGTAAGCCCCTCAAGTTCAGCGAGCTACTCGGGAGTTTTACATGTGAAAAATAATTGCAGAAAATATATTTTACTAGCTGTGCCGGTGTGTCGTTGCCCGCGTAAAATACGGTTCTAAAAAATTACTTTGTTAAATTAAGCCCATGTGGAATTCAGTTCGTGACTGTAATCAGTGAAAAAAGAACTCATTATATACAAAATCATATCACTCTCCTCAACTAAGTACTTTTATTCAAAAATCATATAAATTTTGAAATCGAACGAGTGTAGTTTCGGAGATTACCTCCTACATCCAAACTTACAAACATCACCTCTTTATTATAAGTATAGATTTCTGCGATGCAATTTTTATAAAATATACGCGTATTTGTATTTAAACAGAATTTTCGACTTACAATGAAATACACGCGTTTGTCGTCTGAAACACGTATTACATTACTCGTACATACACACACCGAACAGAGGTATCTAAAAGATTTCTCGGGCCCCTCTCTTTTGTCATTTAACCGACAATAAAACTCTTCCCTCAAATGGTGTAAATTGTTTTAATTTTTGCTTTTTTAAAGAAATTTAAAAAAATTATTATTGCACAACTCAAATTTTACAACATCGAAGCCGTAAAACATAAACTATGAAATGTATGAAAATAGCGACTATAATAAACCTCAGTAAGCATTTCAAAAACCGACTTAAAATTATAAAATTCCGATGTTTCTCACTTAAATAGTACGTGAAAAATCGTTTACCTGCTTAACCAGCATTACATTTAAAAATCAAAACTTATTCTGTGTGTTCGCGCAATGAGCGTCAGTATTGTTCACATTTTCAGTCTGTCCACAGACTTTCTCTACTGCTTAATATGCCGCAAGCATACAATGTGCCGACACCGAAATAATACATTTTGAGAACGCTAAAAACATACAATAACTCAGCAACATCGACTGAATTTATGTTGGCATAAACATCACAATAAATAGAACCGTAATGTTTTGCAACAGCCGATTACGTACTAAAAACTAGAAAAGAGATAAAGAAGTCAATACATAAAGTATAAGATTGCAACTTTAAATTTGCAGAGGCACTATGAACATCAAAATTCGGAAATAATAACCTCCCTACCTGGTGTGTTTTTATCTGTTTACTATTACGTACATATTTGCAGGTAATGATGAAAGAGTATTTCGATTTTTACTTATACGGCGCGGATATTAAAAATTTTACACCAACTAACGTACAAAATTCGGAAAATTTTATTAAAACCAAACCCCCCCCAACTTCTACTTGAAATCTGCCGCGTTACCTTGTACATTTTTTTCCGAACACATTGCACAAAGCTTGTGCTTCGATTGGTAACTTTTGAATCGAAATCTACCGCCGAATTTGATTATTTTATTAGACTGTAATCAAAAAAATTATGCACCTAATACTGCTATATCGAAAAATTAAAAATAAAATATACACTCGCGTAAACCGCAGAAAATAAAAGAAATTTCAACCAAATGCATCAAATAAACACGATAAATAAGTATGAAAAAATCAACCCACAATCAAATAACAAAAATGTATTAGAACCAAATTCAACCTGTACTACATTTTAAGTGACGCCGGAAGTTTTGAGTCTACAACTTGTTTTACCGACCCCCGCATATTAAATTTAAAAACACATCAAACAAAATAAACCATTTCTTTTTTCGTTTTTTTCCTAGGGTAAGACGAATTTGGTTGATTATTAGAAGCATACCTGCTGCACCTAAATTCCATTGCTAACAAAATTCTTAAATGCACTTTTCAAGATTCTTCGTTGGTTTAATTTTCACCTCGCAAAACTTCAAAGGAATATCATCATCGCGGAATGTTGTAAACTCGGTTCTCTTAAGCTCTTTTTGTTTCAAGTGGGAAAGTTAAGCCTATTATTTTCATCGCGACAATGACATCAAATACTGTAGAGGTTTTGAGTCTTCCGAAGTGGTAGTTTTCGCCGAAAATCTCGCCATTAAAACTGCAACAATCTTTAACCGTCCGGAGAACGTTTCTTATGTTAATGAATCTAAAAAAAAAGTGTTTTGAACAATTACAACAAAATGTTTTCAAACGTGTTGGAAAAAGTCGGCAACGTGAATAAGCAGCTTGTAAAACGCTTTTGAAAGCGTAATTTTAAAATATTAACTAGCGTTAATTCGACAATTATCTTGACGGAATAGAACACATTTTTTTTTAAGAACCATTTTTTTCCCATTTTAAGCATCGTTATTTCCATTATTTCGAATTATTTATAATAGATGAGTGATTAAAAGCGTACGTATTCTTTTCGGATCACGTCGTGAATAACGCAATTGCAAAAAAAGAAATAAAACCAAATAATGCGTACAAATATATACAAATGAAATACTTTTACAAAAAATACATAATATAATTTATGCAAAGAGAAAGTTTGAAAAGTGTTCAGAATGAGAAAGGGCTACGAACTGATACTGTTAGAACTGCCAATATAACGCGGTATGAAAGGTACGAAAGAGTTTTTAAAACGGGACTGGTTGGAGATGACAAAGTGAAAGACTATATGTGCGAAAGGGAAGACAACTTTAAAGGGTATATCCGAAAAGTCGATAAAAAAAAAAGAAGAAAAAAACCAGTTATAATCGGACCGAGTCTCAAGGGCAAAGAGGCTAGGATTTTTTTCCAATACAGAAAATATCTATTATTCAAAAAGAAAAGCTGAGAGAGGAAATCAGTTTAGAAAAAACAAAAAAAAATGGAAAGCGTTTTAGGAACAGATTCCCTTATATGGGGAGGAAAATTTTCGAACCCGGAAGGATTGCAGAGATCATCATGAAATAGTGTTCTGCATATCTAAATGGAAGAATTCCGAATAAGGCGAAATTTGTACGGAAGAGCAACACAATAATTCAACTTGAAATTGATAATAAATTTTTCATAAAAGGTAAGAACACTAACATTATCTTTATGGCGATGAAGCTTTTAGAAGATTAATCATTTTAAGTCGGCGTGTTTGAAATCGGCACGAGAGAAAATGCGCGGTTAGAGAAAAAAAGTACAGATGTACCGTTGAAAGAAACGCAGTTATCGACGAATGACAAGAAGAGTGAAAGGTACGGGGTCGTATGCAATCTAAACAGGGAGCGATAGGAAAGTAAATACTAGATTGGGTAAGCGGCAGAATATTTACAAAGTTTGGAATTATCTTTAGCAGCGACATAGGCTGAAAGAGCGCCAAGAAGCGTCTAAAGAGTTTAAAAAAAGGCGCATTATGTCTGAAGGAAACTGCGGTAAACACACTTGAAAACGGGAAGAAAAAAAAGGTGGAAAGATAGATGTTTAATAGCTTATAAAACTGTAAAAGTAAGAGAATATCGACAGAGGAACTTTTTGTCTCTTTAAGCGAAGGGGTGAAAACATTATCAAAGGCGTAGTAACTATGTTTGATGAAGCATTGTTTTATGAATATCGAAAAGAAAAACGACACTATGATGCAACCGTGACACAAGACGATTTTTTTCTTTTTTTAATGGGTTTGTCAGCTAGAACCCTAGCCCAAAAAAAAAAAAAGGAAAGGAGGAGAAATAAATTAATATTCTTACGCACTCAAGGACAGAGGATAAAAATAATTCAAGAACAAGAATAACTGAAACAGAGGGAAATGAAAGAATACAAGCAGCACCGATAAGGAGAGTAGGGATATCGAGTTTCAGTAGCGAAGAATAGGACGTCTGGTCAGTAGAGAATGCCGCGCATTTAAATAAAACACGGATGTCAGGGTCATAATGGTGCTTGGTAGGGACAGAATAACCGAAAAAGTGAGGCAAGGAAGAAAACTATGGTTAAAACGAAAGTGACAAATGGCAGTGTGGTTGGAGAAGTGATAAACGTATTTTCAAGTAATTCCGTTAAACTTGAAGCTAACAAGGCCGAACGAAATACGGATGTTTTTCTTTTTTTCTTGCAAGAATGAAATAAACATGGAAAAATTTCGAAAAATACGGACCGGAGTAAAGAAAAAAAAAACTTGAAAAAATTCACATTTCGTCCGTGAACGTTTCCGTTAGGATAAATCATTAAAAACGCACTTTACAGAATTTAGTTTTTTATTTGAAATTATTTCATATTATTTAGCACTCTAATTCGACTTTTAAACGTACGGAAATTCATCAAATAACGATTTCGGCGACAGTTAACAGTTGTGCAGCGATAGACTGCATAACAAAGATCGATGCAATTAGGGTGGCCCATCATTATACTCTTGTAGATTATTCGTTTCCATTCGGTATTGTAAATAGCGAACTAGAGTGACAACCGTACGGAATGACCTTGAGCTCGTAAAATGTACAATAGAAAAATGAGTATTATCCAAGTTTAAAATTTTTTTAAAAACACACGCTTGATCAGTTTTTAGCATATGAGAATGTAAATGCTTACGTAACTCATTGAAGTCGGTAAAAAATAGAAATATAATTAAAATAAAAATGACTAAAAGGCGGCTGGCCCAAAAAAAAAAAATAAAAGAGTAAAAAAAAAAACAAAAATGATTTATTTTTTTTTTTAAATACGCGTATGTAAAATCATAACGGCAGGTTTTCGTTTTTTCCTCGCAGTGAAGCCTTACATTTTCGACAAAAATAGTGGACGTCTTTATTGTTCGACAATTATAAACGATCTTAATAGAACTAATGTAAACCAACAATGTAATTTTTAAAATGATTTAAAATTTAAATAAAACTGCGATTTTTAATTTTTTTGTGTGTGTGTGTTAAAGATTTGTATCATAAAGTAAATTTATCATTCCATATTTTATCAGACACAATGTGACAAGAATACGATCAGCTCGAATGATGCGTCAGTCTGGAATTGTAGATACCAGAGCACGCGTCGGAACGTTCCGAATTTGTTTCGGGAAAGAAGTAGGTTTTTCTGTTTAATCCAAAATGAGTGGACAACTCTTCTATCAGTATCATAACGGTTTTTAAAATCCGAGACAAATGGAAATATATTCCGGAAAATTCGGGAGAAGCGCAGATTGTCCCACACTCTGATATGACTTCCGGAGTGGGACGCGGAAAAGTTGGATTTCCGAATTCAGTTTTGCTCGGCTAAGAAAAATTCTAGATTCCGGGGCAATGGTGTTAAAAAACAATGAAAAGCGAAACAAGTCAACTTTAAGTTCTTAATTTAGTTAAAGATCGAGCACGTTACGCGGGAAATGCAAAAAATTTTTACTCAATTTAGAAAAGTTTTAAATTTCTCGTCTACAATGTACCTAACAGATTTTTAAAACGACGTGCTCTTTTATTTAATTTTTTAATTTACATTTCCGTTTTTGTTCATTTTTATTGAATTACAGTTATTATTATTATTATTATTATTATTATTATTATTATTATTATTATTATTATTATTATTATTATTATTATTATTATTATTATTATTACCGGCTTTTCTAATGGATCATATGCGCCCGGGGTCTGAAAAAAACTCTAAATTGAATCTGTTATTTCACGAATTACCGAAAACATAATGCCAAAAAACTGAGAATTTCTGATTAATGATTTCAACATTATACTGGTCAACATGTAACAAATAATCTGCCCCAATATGTTTTTTTTTCTCTTTTAGAAGATTATTTGTCGGTACAATATTTCTATAAAACACGATGATTTTTAACAATGAATTTGACTGTGAAAAATGAAATAAGAAACCGTTCATCAAAGAACCACAATGATTACATCGAATTCAGGATATGAATCATTTACCGCGCTTGGAGATCCCTTCTTTAAATATAAATTTTATTTGCTACATTGAAACCTATTGTGACGACAGGCCCAAAAGCAAGAAGAAATATCTTTACTTTTTTAACATTTTAAAATGTATTTAACGTATTTATCGTATGTAAAATATCGTACAGTGCTAAATATGTACACACATAAAGTTACTACTTGTATCGTGCAGAGGGATTTTCTCATTCGTTTTAATTGGTACTGCGGTCCGTAATCGAGTTATTCATTTTTTACCGGTCGAAAATAAAATGATCAAGTTTTTACTAGGCCGAATTCAATAAAAAAAAAAAAAAAAAGTGAAGGCCAAAGAAATAAACTGGCCGTTTTCGGTAATGAGTCGGCTTATACGTTAGAATCACAAAGAAATTACCTGCTGTTTTTTCTGTTGTTTTTTTTTTTTTCAGTTACGAGTTGGCGCGTCTTTCTTAATTAACTTTAAAATTTCGTCACTAAAGTTGGCCAATTCCCGTATCAAATACAAGAATTCCCATTTTTTTTTTTTTTTTAAATATCGAATAATTCTGATAACTAGACTAAACCCAAAACGTTTCACACAAACGACCCAAAAATTTAACAGACGATGTCTGTTTATTTAATTTTTCAAATACAAGTTTCACTATAATGTCGTTAATGAGCACCAGATTTTTATTATTTTTTAAGTTATTTTGAAAATTTCATTTGAAAAAAAAAAAATGAACATTATTTTTACATAAATCTCTGTTGCAAATGAATCTCTGTTTACTGTGTTTCACGCAAAAAAACATTTAATCGTGGAGTGTTTTCGATAAACAAATAGAGTCGTCCGTGTCATACTCACTATTTTTCCCATAAGAAAATAACTACATCGGAAGAATAAATTTATACGATAACAATAGCCCCCCGCCCTTTAAACTTTTTATTGTTCGCGAAAAATTTAACAAAATCTTCGAATTAGTGGCGAATTCGCGTCTGGTCAACTATATTAATAAAATGTTCTTATTTCTTCGTCTAAATTATAAATCGTTATGCTATTGTAAAGAATTTATGATGGAACAAGATTGCAACGTGTAATTAACGTGTGACATAAACTGTGATAAAATGCATTTCAGCATTATAGTAAATTTTATGACCGACAAATAGAATTTCTTTATAACGTTATTTAGGTGGAAATAATTTTAAATTGTTCCGTATAAAATTAATTTAAAAAAAAAAATCTGATGTAGGCAACACACATGACTTTCTTGCGAAACTATTAAACATTAAAACGAGTGAGTAGTAAATAAATGTTATAACAATACATTTTCCGAAATTCAGACTCTCTCTACGGCTACCCCCGTTTTTCAGGTTATGAAAAAAAATTCTAAAAAACCCTTCAAAAGAAATGCCCCTAAAACCCAACCAATTGTAAAATCGGATGTACACAACTGGAAGAGTTCTAAATTCAAAATTTTCAACCTTCTGCGACTAAGCCGTTTTTGAATTATACGTGATACATACATACACACCTATTCATAACGTCACGAGAAACGACGCAAAAATGGATCCAGGGGTGGTCGAAATAGATATTTCCGTCGAAAAGTGAGCTTCAAAATACTGCGCCAATGCAGTACTTCCTTTTGTCCGTATAAGGAAGTAATCAATCAGGGATGATCAATATGCATATATATACGTTGAAATATGACGTTAAACATTTTTCACGATTACAATATTTCCTTTACTGCGTAGACAAGGAAGTAAAAAAATATAAACAAAGTTACTGCTTAAAAATTTGAACTTATACGTTATTTATAAATTACACGAGATACTTAAAAATCGCATTATTTTCTCGGCAAATAACGCCGAAAAAAAGGTCTAACCCCCGGCCCCGAAACATTTTATAGAATTAAATATTTGAAAAACAAACGCAATATGGGAAAAATGAAATACCGAATTATATTTTTTAAATATTTCTTTTCCTTAGAAATCAATTTTTCAATATAAACCGTCTAGACTAAACATGCTAAAAGTATACTGAACTTTATTATTACACTATACTCATCGATATATATATATATATATATATATATATATATATATATATATATGCATGTACGTATGTATATACGTATATGCATGTATGCATATAAATATATAAATATATATATATGTATGTGCATGAACGCATGTGTGTATGTATGTGTATATGCGGGAAATAAACGTTTATTTTAATAATCAACTGTTTAGTCAATGTACTTGCGGATGAACGCAATAACGAAATTCAGTAACATTGAAAACAACGTGAAAAATGTGTATTTTATCACACTTACGTAACAACATTAAAAAATATTGTGTAAGATGATGAAGAATTTAAGAAATAAATATAATACTATTTTAAAAAACATCCGTGTTTTTTTTAACGCTACATTTCCTTAATTATTGACCCTAAATACCCCCAACTAAATTCCGTTTATTGTACTTTTTTCTTCATTTATGTTTGCTAAAAGCTCTCTTGACAGATCCACACAGCAGCATTTGATAATAAAATAATAAAAATACATAGAAACTTAATTCACAATGAAATCTTCGATAAAGATCTTAATTAGGCATCATCTTAACTTTGTGAATTATAATCTATGCCAAAACGTTCTTAAAATATTTATGAATAATTTCATTATCAGTAATTCAGAAGGCCTTCTGATACATTTTTAACGACATTAAAATCATTGTTGCGCCGAAATAAGTTTAAAATTTTATAAATAATCTCATTATCAGCGTAATTTTTTCACATTTATACCTTTTTAATTTTAAGTTACATTATATACTTTTTCGAGCCCCCTGTACAGCAGACATATTATTTAGCCATTTGTCGATTTAATGGACTCCTACAGGCTACTTGCCGACTTTTTCCCTCCACTGTGGTGTTATCCAAGTCATCATTTCTGATTATACGCCTGTCAAATTTTAAAATATGCTTCCGCACTGAAGGAAGAAGGCGCCTTTCCAGGAGGGAAACATATCCTTACTAGTGTGTATGATAAGTCGTGTTTGCTCATCCGGTTCAACTTGAAGACTTTCATTGATCGATTTTTCCGAATGTCGCAGTTTAATTAAATTCCGATACGAATTCGCGCTAACGACTATCGTTACTTCAGTTATTTAAATGCGATGAACTGTATCCGTTGATATCCGCTGCAAATACATTTTGCGCGTGCTTTTACAGGTTCGATAGTGAACATTTCGAATATCAACAAGCTTAATAGTGAAATGTCTTACATTCGCGAGCTTCAGACGCCGAATGGCGATCATCGTCAGGATGTAGACCAGTTCACGGCTGTTGTCTTTTAAATAAACTGTACATAATGTCTGTAGAATTATCGAAAAGCAAAGGACCAACGGTAAACGGCGGATTACTCACGAAAAGTTCACAAAGATCACAAACGATCGACAGCGGACAATAATGAGCAAAACTTGATTACTACGTGATAGTTTATGTAGTGCTGCCTTTTGTTTAAATGTCCTTTCGAGAAATATTAAAATTACAGAAACAGATGAAAAATATCAAAAATAGACTCGGCTCGCCAGAGGTACGTAATAATTTGATCTTCGTCTACCGGCTATGGATAATTGGAAACTGATTATGTTTTTGATCCCTCACCCTTCCAGTACAGATATAAAAATGTAAAAGTTTCATTCTGAGCAACTGACATTTTTCGGCATTCACTAGTCGGATTTACTAACGACGCATAAAATTTCAAAAAAATTGAAGCAATCTTAATTTGCAGGATAATATTACCATCAAAATCGGTCCAAAATGACACTGATATACACCACCAATAGGTACCATCGGAATTCTATTTTTCGTATTTCGAATGGTTTTCAGAACCTCATAATTTCTTAAACTTAATGATTGCAAATTATTTTTAGGTTATATCTATCGATTCTTTTTTTTTTTTTTTTTTTTTCTTTCGTACACTTTAAAAAAAAAAGAGAGAAAAAGCTGCTAGAGCTTAATACCAATACGGTCAGATATTGACAATATAAAGTCTATATAATAGAGTGTATTGTTACTAAAATACCAGTTTCCTTTTGCAGATAAATAAGTGGAAGATTCTTCTTGAAACTGTAAAAATTTGGAGGCAATATGTGAAGAAATACGTGATTTTTTGATATTCTTCTAATTTGTAGGTTTACATCGACTAATAAAATGAATAATTTGCGATTATTAATTTTCTGATGATTCAATTAAACGTTCAGCGACGAAAACTTCATAAAACACAACAATTAAGGGACAAAACATTCGCTATAACGGCATATTTGTTTTTAATACTACGACGTCTACTTAATTCCGTATTTTTCTGTCTTCCCTTCAGTTAGATTCTGAGTCTTTTAAACTTCCCTCCTTTTGCTCAATTATTTTCTATGCGAAATCTAACGATATTCTGCCTCGCTGTTCATTTTGTTTCCCCATTAATTAGTTTTCCACAAAGTGCTCATAATCTCGGATTTTAAAAGTGTTAAGCTATCACATTTCCTCTTCCCTGCTACCTCTTCCGATTAGGTAATACTTCTCATATGCTCTCTCACCCATGATATTTTCTTCGTTCACGATCGATTTTCCGTGGAATCCTGGCCATTTAAGCATTTAGCGTAATAAATCAGCGGGTATTCATCAGCAGCCCGTTCTTCCGTTTTCTAGTAGAAATTTTTTGGACAAATTTTAATAATATCGCTCTTTTTTCCTAAATTACGCATTCTAGACTACGGCTCAACTCATATTATTCCGCATTTTCTAATCCTGTCTCCTTTTACCTCTCTAATCAACCATCTAACTTCTTATTCGTGGTTTTCCTTGCTCTCTCACAAACGCTCCGCAATCTCGACTATTTGTTGCCTTCATAAATCATTTCCTCGATTTTCATCTACATCTATTCTATTCTGTCCCATCGTGTCTGAATGTTCGACCTGTTTTGCTGAATAATCGCCATTCTACTCTTCTCTGCTAATGCTCGGTATCCTTACTACCCTTATCGGTGTGCTTTTTATATTCGCTCGTTTCCTTCTACTTCTGTCATTCCTACCCTCGAACCGATTTTGCTTTCCATCCTTAAATGATTGAGAATAGAATTTTATTTTTTTTCCTCTTCCCATTTCTTTGCTTAACGTCCTCGTTGAATAAAAAAAAAAAAAAACATTTTCTTCCCTTCTCTTATTTCTTGCGACTCCTTCGCGGCATATGGGTAGAGTCGTCTGATGCCAAGAAACCGAAATAATAAAGTAAAAAATAATAACAAGAGGAAAATTAATTTGTAAGTCCTGAAATTTTTCCATCTGTCGAAATATTTTGATAAAGGGCTTGTAAATATTTTCACCCGCACATCGCGTATATATTTACGACATCATTTTTATGCCGGGAATAACATTAAAAAAAAAAAAAAAAAAAAAAAAAAACGAAAAACCGTTATGAAATATGTGACGTCTTTCTGGCAATGCGACAACCTAAAGCTGTTTGGCTACCAAACCAGAGGTATCATAGTTTTTCGGAAGTTTTTTCGTTTCGGTATACCTAATCTGAAATTTAATATTGGTTTATACCAGAGAAATCTGGGAAAGTGAAGGCGAATAATCCAAAATTAGAAAGAGACCGGCCCCAATATTCTCTTCAGATCTATTAGACTTAATACACTAGAAAAAGCTTACTTACACAATCCATGATACCTTGTCAAGGACATTTATAAGACTTGATTTATTTTACTTTTTTCTATTACGGAAGTTGGAATAGAAATTTCTACGCAAACTATAAATCAATTCTTTTTTTTTTTGTTTCATCAGTGCATAGTCAACTGAAATTTCCTCTTCCGTAAGTATTATGCGAGTATTGTCAAAAGTGTCCTCATGCGAAATTCGAATAATCGAGTTATATACATATATATGTACAAAATTTTATGTAGAAAATTTCCAAATGTTATTCATGTTTGATAATTTATATCCGCGTGTGACTTTAATTTTCCTGTTTTAAAGCAACGTACAACGATGTTTTTGTGCTCTTTTGCTTCAGCGATGTAGAGATACAAGCTGCAGAGGCGGAAATGAACTCCCCGAATTATTTTCAGGACTGAATATGCACAAGAAATCAAACAAAAACTACCTTCCCGAAGATCGCATAAAGAAATCGCCCTTACAAGGTTGCTAATCATCATCTACAGACAGAAGTTCGACCGGAAATGTTACAGAGGCAATCGAGGCAAATAATAGAAGACCGCTGTATAATTAATGGGAAGAGGACTCGAGCAAACAAATCGCTAGAAACCGTATAAGCAAATGTGCACACTGCTACTACTAATATTACATATATATATATATATATATATATATATATATATATATGTCAATGTTTACACACATGCACACATATATATATATATATACTCACGATTGTTTCGATTTATTTAGAAACATTAAAAATAATTCACAGTAGGTATATTTTTAAAAACGAATTGTTAGTGCTCAGTGAGTTTTTTCTTTTTTCTTCAAATCCGTTATTAGCGCAAGCGGAACGGTACTCACACCGTTTGAACAATAATCACAGCCTTCAACCTGATGAGTACATAATCAGGAAACTACGTTCGAGTATTGATTAAAATGGAAACGATGTCGCGTTAACTTCCGGCATAGGCAGCAATGAGTAAATCCGATCTGTCAACAATCCTTGGTTATTCAAAGAAATAATTCGTGAATCGTGCAGCCACTGATGTTAAATATGTGCAAATCTTTACTCGCTGACTTCTTAAAGTCATAGCGCTTCGAGCGTCATTAAAAATATTTAATATCGGCTTTTTTTTTTTTTCTCTGAACGCTTAATAAATATGTGTATTGCGCAGATCGCAAAAAACAAATGTAAAGGTATATGTAAGAGGTTCGTCATCTCAAGGAAGACATTTGAATTTCGTAATACGAAAAATTCAAAATCGCAAAATCCACAATGAAAGCTACGAGCAGTAAACATGCATGAGATATTATTCTCCAGGAAAGTGTTTCATCAACTTAATTCGTGTGCATTGCCTAATGTACCGGATAAAATCAAAAAAAGCAACGACAAAAAGAAATTTGATACCGCGACATTTGCAGATGATGTAGATAAATCCGTAACTAATTTTTGTTAAAATTTTTAGGGAAATTTTAAATTAATTCCTTAATAAAAAATCGAAATAAGTATAAATTTACTTTAATCAATTAAAAAATCTTATTTTAGAAAAGTTTGCGGGCATAGCCCATCATCAACTAACAACAACAAAATCGTGCCTTTGATTTTTTTACATATTTCACCGTCTTTGTTTGTAGTTGTATATCACCTAAATAATATACACATGTGATCCCATTATTTCACTGCACCGCGTTTTTAGTTTCAACTGACTGTGTACTCTGTGTGGTGTTCGGGATGTGCCCAAATTTAAATTGAGGTATTTAAATTTATTAAAGTGTAAATGAATTTATTCTTATTCCGATTTGTTATTAACGAATTTATTTATATTTATTTTTAAAAGATGTATGATGTGTGAAAATTAACGACGCTTACCCCCCGGTAAAGAAGACTTTCATTACTGCTTAAAGTTGAAAATTCGAGGCCTTATCCGACTGTAGCATTGGGAAATAAAATTTTCGGGGTAACTGTAACCTTCGGAACGTAAACATTATCAGCAGTTAGAAGTAAAAATGCTTTAGACGGGAAACGATTTAACGCCAAGAAATAATCGGGATTGATACAATTTGGTAATTGGCATTTTTTATGGTTTCCTCTTTTAAATGTTAAATCGGCGTTGCCTCAGTTAGCTAATTTTACCGTTTGCGGAAATGCTCGTAGAGTTTAAAATCTTATCGTAATATAAATTTTTGCGCCATCTTCGAAAAAGTATTAATGAAAATTGTTTGCAAACGGGAGAAAAAGTCAACGTTTTATATTTACTTTTAAAATTGCATTTCAGATTATTTATTTATACATTTTTTTTTTTTTTTTCAGATATTAAAATTGGAAGCATCGGCAAAAGTCGTTAATGAATAATTTAATAGAGGGAGACTATTGTGCATCATCTTCTTTCATTCTGACGTTCGGTTTATGGCAGTTTTGAAAATTTGTTTTACTCCTTTTTATTATTCATTTCTCGGGAAAAATAAAAACTACGCCCGGGAGTTTTCTTTCAAAATCTTGAACTGCCGAACATTTCACTACTTATACAAGGCCTTTGCACGACTGAAAATAATGTGAGATAGGGCGAAAATAATGCCACGCGAAATATGAATATTACTGCTTACTGAAGAAACGAGAAAAAAGGCGTTCGACATTATTTTTGTACAAATTTCAATCGAAAAGTCAACAGTTAAACTGAAAAAGATGCAACTTGAACGTTTTAAATATTTTTTTAAATACAAACATAGATATATATACATATGTGTATGTGTTTTCTTTTAACTGAAAGAATTTCATGGAGCCTCGGCGATTATGTTTTGTTATTATGCAAGTTTCCGTTCGTGTTGTGCAAATTTTCCTACAGTGTCGTGTAATATTGTGAGCAGTGAAAAAAATAGTAATTAACGTATAAATTAACGGCATTATTCTCCTTCGGAAATCACTTATAATGAAAACGATTCAATTACACCGCTATAACTTTTTTAATATAAATGTTAACATATCCAGTATTACAAATAGAGACCGTAATCGAATTGTAACGGACAAATTACGAATGCTCCGGAAAACAGTCTTTATTAATGCAAATATATTAACAATAACTCGTACGCAGAATGATGATGAAACGAGACTTCTAACAAAGACGAAATGAATATTCCACAGTGAAAATGAAAAACCACGTTCAGTCAAAAAAGACTCACATTTAAAAAACCAAAAATCACTTCTTATCCGTCGAAATGCGAAAATCCTAAAAAATACCCAGACGTTAATTGCACAAGACATAATGTGTGGTATGTATGTGTAGATATTTTTTTTTAAATTGTAATAAAATAATTTTGCGAATTCAGTTTATTTTCCGATGGAAAAATACTTAGACAGCAATCCAATGATATCGAGCGAAATGGTTTATAAAACTTCAGAGGACACACCACGTAAGTTAAGAAAGAAAAAAAAAACAACAAAAATAAGAATTAAATTTTTTTTTCTTCTTTCATTGGGGGCTTTAAACATAAATTGTTACAAATATGTTTAAGATGTAACTTTGAAATCGCGTTAAACAAGAAATGATAGAAATAATGTTTAAAAGAAAATGATTTAAATACAAGATATGGAAAATTGTATCGAAAATGATACGAACAGAGAGAAAATGTAGTCCCACAAGACTCGAAGACAAAAAGGCGACGAATTTTTGCTACAAATGAAATACCGATGAAAATTCTAAAGGGAACTCCAAAGCTCGGGTTAAAAAAGAAAAAAGCTTCAAATAACAAAAGGAAATAAGGGATTCTTACGAATTTACCATGTCTTGCCGAAAGATTTTTTTGCAGGTACACAACGATTATCCCCTCCTATAAGGGCAGATGATTGCAGAAATTACGGAACCACTCGAAATTCCATTAAATATTATTAAATAAATGAAATAAATAAACTGAAAAAAAATGGAACAACGAATTTAAGAAATGTCAAAGAAAATAAAAAAGAACGTCTCGACGTTCAAACTACTGTAGACCGCTCTAGAAAACCAGAATATAAACTGTCCGTTATAAAGAGAGGAAAAAAGAAAGAGATCGGAAGATTAGATTATTACGGTAAGTCAGTATAAATTATGTTAGTCTTATGAAAAGTAGAAACAGAAATAAGAAATTTGTTTTTTTTTTCTTTTGTCAAATATTCTGATACAACTGCTAAATTTTAATATTTTTAGTAAGCTGAAAATCGGTGCAAAACTCCGCTCGAGCGAGAATCCGCTGTCAGATTAACTGTACTATAGTAACTTTTATGAAGGAAAACATTTTGCAAAGGATTATCGTTCTTTATTTATCTAATATAAAAAACATTGCATGTACGTCATTTCCAATTGGCGACGTCTAAGATTTTACGCAAAGCAGTCGATGCATCATGGTTTGCATCGAATACATCAATCAATGTATTAAAGGAAAGAAAAAAAAAAAAAAAGAAAAAAAAACAGAATATCTTTGGATGGCACCTGTGGCAGCGGTTGATCCAATTCTCGAAACATTTATTATGCTCGGTTTTCTGTACGGCCATCAGAGTCGTCTTCGAGCTTTCTGTTATATCCTCTCGGCGGCTGAAATGCATTCCTCGGAGCGATTTCTTGAGTCGAGCGAATAGAAAGAAGTCGCAAGGAGTCGAATCAGGCAAATTTGGTGGCTGTTAAATGGTACTTGTTCTGTTCTTAGGCAAAAAATCACGGATAACGATGTCCCTTTTTGGCATAAGATTCACAGATCATTCGGCATCGGCTTTGACACATCTCGAGCCCAAATCATTAACCAAGATGTCTTGAACGTTTGCGGTTTTCAGCCAACGTTTCTTTGATTTTATTGACGTTTCCGTCGGTTTTCGGCGTCGGTGGCCGGTCATTGCGTTCATCATCCTTGACGGACCCGCCACCACTTCTGAAGCGTTTGTACCACACATAAACGTTTGTTTTTGATAAAAAGTATGATTTTAAAAACACTTTTCTAACATTTCCACGGTCTTTGTTTCGTCGAATCTGCTTTAAAATCGTTAATACGAAGTCAATTCCATTTTTAAAATCGTAAAAAATCGAAAACACCCGCAAGGGTAGATGTACTCAACGTGGGACATAACTTTTACAAATGTCAAGAGCTATGAAATTGGGCGGGAATATCAACGACAGATGTGGCAACCTAACAAAACAAAAAACAACTCAAATCGAGTGAATAGAAAAGTTCACTCCGTGGTCGCTCCTGAAACTTTTCGATCAAGGTAGTGTACATTGTAAAAGAAAATTTCTTGGTCGGTTTCTGAAACAGACAATCAGATTACATTCGCAAACTACATACGAAAGCGAGTTTTAAATAGAGCAAAAGTAGCCGAATTGCCTGTAAATTTAGAACAATCTTATAAATATATGTAAACTGTTGAAAGAAACGAACGAATTGATTAATAGCGTTGCAGGAAAAAAAAGGAAAAAATAAGATTATTCGATCATGCCGTGAAAAGGCACAGCCGGTTCCTACAAAGAAGACATATTCCCTAGAAGGGCAGAACATTTGCGAAAAATTCCGAAGCAAAAACCCAAAAACGTAACATTTAGGGGATATAAAAATAAATTTGTGATCGAGAAAATAACTGTCGATAACACTTTTTTCATTATATACCTAATCAATCACACAACTGAAAACGCGCGCAGTCAGGCACTGACGTAATTAGATGTAATTAACCGTAATCGGGCAACTAAATCGTAGGCTTTTCGTGCACAGAAAACCGTAATATTAAACGATTAAATATCGATAAATTATCCTTCAAAAATTCGCTAGTTAACCCTTGGCTCTTTTTTTTTTTTTTTTTCGATTTCTGTCAAGATAAATTATAAACGTAAGCTACCGCGTTCACTCCGAAAAACTATAGCACACGCGTTCGAAAATCGGAAATCTTCGCATTTTTCCGTTTGTTTTGTAAAATCGCAAAAATGCAATTAACGCACTTCAGATTCGTCGACGGAGTTATGTAAGAAAATCATTTATAAATCAGGTTTTACAAGAAATAACGTTTAATGACTGTTCAAGTTCCGCAACGATTAATTAGACGGCCATCTTCTGTACTCGTATCGTTAACATACAATTCTAATCGTTTGTACAGCTTCCTTGTACACACATCTGGCACCAGTAATAATTTAGCGAGTAAACTTTAATTTACTTTCACCGCTGTCGATACTCAAACTGGAAAATATGAATAAGGGAGAAACTTGTCGAACCGCTGTCGGATTAGTTGAATGGAAATCGATATTAATGAATATTGATAAAGCACTCTCTCCAGAATGGTATGATCTTCGTTAAAGAAAAAGCTAAGTTTAGTTATAAATTTAACAATATCAACACGGAATGTTTTGGAATTACAGCCCATAACACCAATCGCGAATAGTTTCAGCCGTTACTTTTTAGAGGACTTAATGCCACGGCCTCCAATTCGGTTTTCAAAAAAAGCTGATTTTGTTCTAGTCTGAGCCAATTCCTTCAATGTATAAATTCTTCGTAAAAGTGCTTATTTTTTGTTTGTTTTTTTAAAATGTATTCGTAAAATTTTTCTTCGCCGGACTAAAGCTTGTCGTTGACTTCTATTAACTACATCTCGCGCAACTATGCGCATAGTATTCTAAATATATAATAATGATAATGATGGCAATGATAATGATGATAATAATAATGATAATAATAATAATGATAATGATAATAATAATAATAATAATAATTTCGTTTCATCATTATCTTCTTCTTAAGAGTGTCTTACTCAGTCCCCGAGCGTTGACGATCACTATCATTACAGTGTTTTCTTCTCCGCTTTTCTAATCAATTCATTGATATTCTTCAGTCCAGTCCAGTCCTTAATATTGTCCAACCATTCCGTTTTTCTTCTCCCGGACCCTCTTTTATCTTGAATTTCCCCTTCTATGACCAAACGTAAGATGACATATTTTTTTTCCTCTAATTATGTGCCCAAAATATTCAATTTTACGTCGTTTAATTGTTTTACATAATGTCCTTTCAGTATTGGCTCGTTTCAGTGCTTCTTCGTTTGTCATCTTTGCTGTCCAAGGTATTTTCAACATTCTTCTAGGTGTCCACATTTCTAGTGCTGCATACACCTATCCAGTTGCTTTTTGTTAAAAGTTGCTGCCTCTATCCCATAAAGTAGAATTGAATAGATATAACATTTAGTTCAAAGTGAACAAATTGTTTTATCACCACTTCATATAAAGCTGAGTCTTATGACAAATTTTTTAAAAGCCATGAACAGAGATGGTGAAGGTTTTCAATACCTCAAAACCAAATTTCCTCGAATCAGCAACGCGAAATTGAAAGAAAGAATCTTTGTAGGTCCCCAAATACGAAAGAGCTTATGAAGGATTCAAATTTTTTAAGTACGTTGAATAAAGCTGAAAAAAGAGCACGAACTGCTTTCGTAGAAGTGTGTCGTAATTTTATTGGAAACAAGAAAAATTAAAAACTACCAGGGAATCATCCAAGAACTTCTTTCTGCATATAAAGCTCTAAAATGTAACATGGCCCTTAAAATTCATTTTTTAGACTCTCACTTAGATTTCTTGCCCGAAAAATCTTAGAGAAGTATCAGATAAACATGGTGAAAGGTTTCATCGAGACATAGTGCACACAGGCAGGCGCTACAATGGGAAATGGTTAGAAGCAATGCTTGCTGATTTTCGTTGGTCGATTCGTCGCTGAACTTCAATAGAAAATATGAAAAGGAAAAAAAAATGCAAAGTGAAATACTATTAACAGCAAGTATAATTTGATTATTTAATGGTTTTTGATGTTTCGTAACAAATTTTATCTAATATTGTATCAGTTATAAAATATAACCTTTAAATTTGAAGCAAAAATAAGAGTTTTATTGAAAAATTACATTAAAAAAACTTTATACGTGATTTTTAATTTTTCATACTATATTTCTATTTGGAACTATTAAATTTATGACAATTATGCATAAAAATCAAAAGGAGAGAAAATTTTTTTTTTTTTTTTTTGAAAAACAAGTGTTATTTATAAAAAAACGTTTTATCGATCAACATACACAAAAATATAATTAAACTATAAAATACATATGTGAAATTATATATTTTATAATTTAATTATATGTCTGTGCATGTTGGTTAAGAACACTTTCACAGATATACTATAACGGATTTTCCTATAGTTGCTTTAATATATACTTTTATAATCGTAATCATTACGAAACAACGTTTTCATTGACGGACTCAAAAAGCAACGTTTTCCTCTCTTACGCTATATGTATGTAATATTAAAAGTTGATTATTCAGTAAAGTTTATAGTAAACTAAAATTTATTTCTAATTGCTTATGTTAACATACATTAAAAGTTGATATATTATAACGTAAAATTTTTTTTATTTTTTAATCCTTATTTAGTAGGGCTCGTATTATTACTCCATATCTTGATGCCTGTGCATTTCATAAACACAGGTTTATCTTATTTACTTATTAACCGATAGAATGCTACACGTCGACAGATACGTTTAGCCCTGCAGGGTCCCACCAGTGTAAGGAGTATTTACTGGCCGCTGTCGGATAAGAGCGAATTAATGTATGGAAACGTTCTCACTAACAAAGTGCGCAGTTATAGGGCGTACCAGATATGGAGTCGTCTGCCCGAGCAAGGACTCTCACGAGAAACATAAGGAGAGCGCGGTGACAAAATATTCCAATCAAACCAAAAAAATCTATCCAACTTTCATAAGTTAACCGGTTGCGCCACCGCAAGAGGCTGATGGGAGCGAACAACTTCCGCTACACGACTCCGGAAGGAACTACTAACGGACGACGAAGAAATGAAGTCCAGATGGAAAACGACGGATTCGGAACACGAGTTCTGATGTCTACAACTTGGAAGACAACCGAAATGTTGTGTGGATCAATCTGATGTGACTTCGTGATGGACTTTCGAGTTGCCTCCCGCTGGCGTTTATCTCGGAGGCTGATCTTCGCTGTCTGTTCAACACTCCGTGTGCGGCATATCTGCAAGACCGTTGTGCATTTCGTCAACGTAACGTACATCAGCGATCGACCGACAAGAGGACAACAGTCTGCCGTCGCGCCGCGGTAGTGCAATATCAAACGACACTGCAAAAGTCGCATAAAACGAACAATGCGGATGAGAGTCGGCGTAATCAGTTCTGACTCTCGCGTAATCGGCAAACATCAACTTATACGCGACCCTTATGAATTTCAGAAGGAACGAGGGGATTTACAGAAACCTTGCGACCCGCAAAAAGAAATTTCGTCGATTAACAACAGTTTCGCAACGGACTATTTACAAACTTTGATTCGGCGAAAAAAAATAATCTTTGAAACTATTTATTAATAAAATTGGAGGTGATAGTAAAATTCGGGAAAAATAGCTCCGATTAAAAAAAAAATTCGGAATATTTTTTATGTAAGAAATTGTTTTTTGGGAAAATTAAATTTTTTATTCCATTAGCGTAATGTCCGTTGTATCAAACAAAACGAGCCGCTCATTAAACAGTTATCTGGTGATAGAGCGACATCGGGGAAACAAAGGTCAATAAAGAACTTTCCTGAGGATAATTTTTTCCTTAGTTATTAAAAATATGTAGAATATTTTTTGCGAGTTTAAGTATCTTTTTTATCACTTACTTTTTTTTAATTCTCATTGATTTTATTATCACCGAATGACGTTAATGTCCCAGCCAAAACAGGTTATCATTAGAGCTGCTTATTATGGAAAAAAAGAGCCGGTACACCCTCCTCATTATGTCTCAATAATTCGTTGTAGTTTGATCAATTAATCACCGATCTTTCCTTTTTTTTTCCTTTTCTTGGCTTGTCAATCTAGCATGGCTTATAAATCGTCAGCCTGACATCGTAAATTAAATCGAAATCGAAACCAAATCATCTGACAGCAGAATAGTGCAAATAAAATACGAGTACAACGAAAAGCAAACCTAATTGCCAAATATGTAAATATGTAGGTGTAATACGTGCGCGCATTGTGTGCGTGTGTGTGAGATAACGAAGTTAATAGGCTGAAATAGAAAACACTTCAACCGTGACTTCTGTTATTTTATTATTATACATATATTCTCCCGGCGAAATATTAGCCTCATTATACAAAACAACGACTGCAGTTATTACTGTGTTAGCACTTTCGTAGTTTTTAAAAGGACGGTTGTTCAAGGCAATGAATGCTGTCTGAAATTAGACTCGAATTGCCATCGCCTTGGAAAAAATTTAATTTGAAAAATTTTTTAAATGATTTTTTTTTGCTTTTGATTCATAGCTGCGAAGCGGTGTAAGAAGTTTTCAAGAGTAATGTATCTTCACTGGGCAGGGGTAAAAGTGTACAAATTTGAAATAAGACCAAGCGGTTCTGGAAAAAAACATACAGCTGACTTTCGGAATAATGAACAATACTGCGTCGCTTAACCGATTACAGGCGGGGGACCGTATTTCACATAATTATGCGTTTCGGGATTTTTCAATCTTTTCCGGCTTCAGTTCTACGCATTGCAGAGAATTGGTAACGGGTTTTTCGCTCGTCTTACTAGTTTCAGCCAGAGTTACTTTACATCTAAACACCTAGTACTATCATAATCCCCAGAATTTATGTGTCGCAATAGCTCCGGTAATTAATCGCGCGGCACATGCACCATATATATGTATTTAAAAAACGATAAAAATAATTGATAAAAAAATTAAAATACATCATATCAAAAAAGTAATGGTATTTTTAAAAAATTATCACTACGAATATAGCATTCGAAAAAATAAATCTGTTTCTCTTCTTCTTCTAATTGTGAATTTTATGCGGTAAATAGTTTGGTAACTATTTGTATCCTCTCCCTGTAGGAATATTTTGAAATTCAATCGAAGATCCTCAGCTCGGACGAAGTGCACGTTCACGGGTGGCAGGTTGCGGAATGACCTTAAGGTACGAAGATCAACTACGAGATTAAGAGTTTCATATGAAACAAATGAAGAATATCAGACTAAAACCGGCTGCTGGTGGAGGATCTGACGATTCTAGTAGTGACAGAATAATGAGTCAATATGGTGAAGAAAGGCCGCCTAAAGAACTGCTTACATAAAAGTCTACATAAGATGTATCAACTAGTGGAAACCGCCTAAACTATGAGCTACCGTCCTAGCAACAATGAAATCCGTAAACATCGGTCTAAGAGCGACCGAAGGTAATGCTAAAAACGAAAGGCATTTACCGTTTCCAAAGACGATTATTCAATTGGATGACCTGGATATACTGGAAACCGGAGATGAACTGCCGTTTGCAATGAAGGACGGCTAACAGAATCAGTAATATTATAGTTCTATCAGTAGCTATGGCGAGAAAGCTTAAAAGACTTCTGCTGCGGTTTGCGCCGTTTCCAACTGTAAACTGAGGTTACTCTAGGGCGTGCAGACTCAGAAATGTGCACGCTTCGAGACACGCTAGTAGCGTACCGCGCCCGGATCCGCCAAACGGTCGGACGTCATCCCGTCCAAATTGGAAAAGAAATCACAAATTCTGCGACCTATAACTTTCAGTCGGAGCTTTCTGAGAGCAACGTATCTAAAACTCACAACCGATCGTGATAATGTCTAACCGGCTTTGTTCGCTCGCTTTATTCGCTTTGTTGATTTAAGAGCCGTGTACTGCATTTGGGTCCGAGACACAAGAAAGTCGTGACACCAGTTAAATTACGGATTACAAGCCGAGGAGTTTAAGAAATATTATCAAACTTCTGGAAACACGATAGAAGTCCGAAAGTATGTTTTGCAGTCTAAGGAGAAATACTATGAGAAGTTACAATTAGTTCTTACAGTGGTCCGAAATAACTGAGAGTGGTTACTCCGCAGTGTATGAACCAAAACCGTTTAATTAGTTCGCCTCCGGAGACCGTCTGGTTGTTCTAGAAATGGGCAAAGAAGGAATGAAGGGGAAATCTTACAATACGACTAACTCGAGTAAGATTAACCGAAATAATATTCCAGCGGCCATCGACGAAAATCCACATTCCTATGTTAAAAAATTGTTGACAATTGAAAGAATGTAAACGCCTATCTACAATATAGTCTTTCTCAACCAAATTACAATAGCGCGGTAACAAATTACCCCTTACTTCGGATGTCCATCACTGCGATAACGGCTTACCATTGAAAGGTCGCGCATTGTACTGAACTAGTAACGATTACCCGAAGCTAACAAGAAGTATTTAGCCTACTAGGAACGGTAAAAGGCGGCACGCTGTTTTGTGAGCATTGCGATAATTCGAAATAATTAAATTGCCACTTGCCCTTAGTAAATTATACAGGTGTAAAATGAGTATAATAATAGAATAAAATAAATATAGTGAACAATAACGGGTATATGGTAAAAGAGGAAATGTGCGCCCGCATGGGATCCTGTTGTCGGTCAAAGGTAGGAATATACCATCGGACAGTTACGCTGAGTATAATGCGGACCCCATGGGAGAACGGTTGTAATAGGTCGTCGGAGAAGGAAAGAAAAAAAAAAAAATGATCCAAAAGATACGGCCAAAGGATTGAATTCGTGCCAGGACAGTTTTTTTTTTTGAGGTCATGTTGACATTTGATCATTCTTAAAAAAATTACACCTAAAATTTTTCTGTTGAAGAGTATTCATGAAATTTTTCAAATTTTGCTTATCATTAGAACGCGAGAAAAAATAAATAAAACGTAAAAATTAATGTTTTTGGGACCTTTAAGTACCAAAAAAAAAATTTTGGGACCTATGACCCGGTTCACCCTCTTTATTTTGTTCCCTAACAAATAGTTTTTCACACACAAAAAATAACAACTGAGGGCATTTCACCATTGTTAACAAGGGATATTTTTTGCAATAAAAATAACAATAATCATAAATAATAATTTAAATAATAAACAAATAAATCCACGTTTACCGAAGGGGGTCGTGATAGTGAGGTCGTCATAATAAATAACGATCATTTTTTATAATACGTTGTTATTGCGTGTGAATAAATTTCACATTTGAAAGCTATTTAATTAAAGCCTATGCGATTTTTGTCGGACCGATAAATACTTTGCTAATGTCACGTGAATTCGGATTAATTTAACCTCATCGCATTGAAGTCGATAAATTCGTCAACATCATGTTTATTCGAATTGATTTTTAACCTCATTGTATTAAAAAAAAAAAAAAAAAAAAAAAAAAACAGGAAAAAAGAAAAAAAAATACAATACGATTTATTACATTTTCGTCATAGTCTGTTGCACACTTAGACGTTATTGTTTCCTCGTTCTCATCTAATCGATCATGACAATGAAAACCCGCTACGAAGCGCCTAATTGAACGGATCAATTCCACCTGATACGGCATCCGACAGTTCTATTCGCTTGCATAAAGGTACGCCTGAAAGTCCTCGCTGAAAGTCTTTTTCTTCTTTAACTTGTTTCTCTGATTTTTTGCCATATTTGTTGTTTCCTTTATTATACATTTCTGCGGATCTTTTGTTTCCTTTTTTTGGCTTTCCTTTACTTTTCCATCGTTTTTATATATTTGTCCTCTTTAAACGCTTCACTTCCAGTTACTTTTTTGGCTTTTCTTTTAAGCACGCGATGTGATTGGTAAGTTTATTGTAGAAAATCACGAGAAGAAATCGCAAAATAACCCCTCGGAGTAGCGGTGTGTGCATCGATCGGTAATTGTTTAATTTCGCGAGTATAATTCATACACTCGACGTGATACCGTACACAATTACTGCATCGCGCGCGTTAATCTAGTACAATCTATAATTAACCCAATTTATTGTTTTGTTACGTGACCTTTTTAACAGTCAGCGAATGAAGCTAAAAAAACAACGTATTTTCTACAATGGCAGCTGAAAATGTTTTAGCACATTGGAAAACCATAAGGTTAACCACAACGGAGATATCTTTATCAATCATTGTGTATCATGCTGTTAATAGTTTTAACATGAAACAAATGTCAAATACGTTCTTCGTAACGAAAAAGGTACCAGAAGGTTCCATAAATTTCACATTCGAGATAACTGCACCTTTTAGTACCCCAATTATTTCAGGCTTGTAAACTTGGGAGCGACTTAGATCCGGGACGAGACAACACGTCAGTTAAATCGATATCCCGACAACAGTTTTTTCCCCTTTAAATTTTAATTCTGCTTCACAGCTATTTACAGAAAAGAACACATTTTCTCCCGTATTATTCTCTACTTTTTAATATTATAATTATTTATTTCGTCGATAAACTTGAGGAATATATGTAATTAAACAGTTAAAAACTTCCACGGTATACATAATTAGGAAAACAATTACGGTATGTTTAAAAAATTAATCTTAAAACTTAACCTTTCGCAAAGCTTCTTAACATCATCAGAAGCAGATCGAAACTGATAAGCTTTCCGGAACGTTGCATTTTAAGATTAATTTTTTAAACATACTATCTACCGTAAATTATTAATTAAGATTAAATATATTTATATACACCGTTTGTTTTTAATTATTTTATTTCATTTTTATACACTTTTTCTAGACATGTCCAACCGAGGATCTTAGAAACAATAGAAAGACGAAAATTTGTTCATTAGTCGGTGTATTGTTAAGTAAAATATTTTTTTTTTTTTCGTATCCCCGAATCTTTTACTGTTTTTCTTCCACAGAAATCATTAATTGCTTTTTCCAAAATAAATTTCCGTTATTTTTTCCGATTTTTCGAATTTTTTTCAACTTTTTCTCTAATTTAGAAAACAGTAGCCATCCGGAAAAAGATTCACAATATCTCGAAATATTTCTCGTAATGTGCTTTTCTGCCTTCCCGCTATACGAGGACTCGATAAAATCTCGAATAATCACCGAATATGATAACTTTTACTTCTCGTCATCATGTGCGTAAAATTCGGTATCAGCTAATTATTTGCTCCATATTACCAGTATAACTGAATGAGATGATTCTCCTTATCTATACAGAGTAAAAATGCCTGTACCGCAGTTGCGATCATTTATTAATAGTTCTATATAGCGCGCAGATTTTTCTGTGTCTTCTTCAAATCCATACTCTTCCCGGACTTTCAAAAAGGTGACCATAATTCCAAAAAAAAAAAAAAAAAAAAAAAAACATTTCGAGTAATTACGCGACTAGCTGGATATAGGAAAAATAAAAATACTACTTTAGTAGTAATAACGTAATAAAAAGAAAAGAAAATTTACAAATAAAGCTAACAGTTATGCTGTACGTGATCCAACGAAAAAAGAAATGAAATTATTAACTCTATAAACCCAACAAAACGTTCGTTATGAAATATAAATTATTCCGTATGTTAAGGAATCGAATAATTTTTATAACTGTGCAAAGGAGAGGAAAAAATAATTAGAAAAAAAAAAAAAAAAAAACTGAAATCCGTTCCAAATGCATATTAGAATATTTTAAATCTAAATATTTAAATTAGTTTAGATGGCAGACATCCCAATCGCCGTTCGAAAAGTGACCAAAAAACTAAAAATCTATATGACACAAATTGATATAGGGTCACCCTCTTTCGGGCGCGATCGATCAGGCGCGAATCTTTCCGGCGCAGATTCTATCGGGCGCAGGCGAATTCAGACCTTTTTACAGACTACCTACGATGATTTTCAAGTATCATCCGTTAAACGTTATTATTTCTGTTAGTGAGAAATACGAGTTAGTACTGCTATCAAAAATTCCACCCAAAAAATACCGTTCTTCGTTAACAATTTAGTTTTCCCGCGTGTATAACATGTTATATATGCGTACATATATATATATATATATATATATAATCACAAAACACATATTTTACATCATTTTATTGAGTTATTCACTTTTTTAAAATATTGTCTATTTTTTTGAAATAACGACTTCAGCGTGAAATACAGATGAACAGACTTTTGCGATATAAATTTAAGAGTTCTGTTAGCAATTAATAATCGGTCCAATGCATTATCGGTTCTTTTCAATTTTTTTTTTTTTTTAGTTTAATAATTAAAGTGTAACATAACTGAATTGCTAATACATATTCGTTATATTATCTTTCTTTTTCATTCGTATCTAGCACGTTTATTTGAGGATACGTTCATTAGGTTTCTTCTGTTATCTATGATATTTTAATTATATATATTTAATTCGTTGACGAATCTACCTCGCTTTCAAAAAAATACCGAAAAAGACAAAAAAGCTTTTAACCATTTCATTTCCAATTCAAATAAACGAAATGTATGAATTCCGGTATTTAATTTTTAAAAAACTTCATTTATATAATTTCTTTATTATATTGTTACTGTTTATTAAAAAAACAAAAGGCGATACAACGTGTGATATGTTAGAAATGGTTTTACACTGAAAAATGATTTTTAATCACTTTATTTCCTTACCTGATTTACCAAATTAGATTAATTTCTTTAACAATGCAGAGGTGCAACTGAAGGTCGTAGTTAAAACGTCGGAACATATGAAATAAAAGACGTAACTAATCTCGAGACTACCTCTTGGTGTTTTAATCTTGAACCCTATTAATGATTTGTACACATTGCTTGTTTTATAAATATGTTTTACTTTTTTATTTTCTATTAAGATGAACTGTTAAGATGAAATAGTTCCATAAATGAAACTGATACTAATTGTATCGTTTGTTTTCACGCATCTGGGTGTTATATCGATTCTATGATTTTTTTAAAAAGTTGAAATTAGAATTACTTTTTTTTTTTTAACAACTAAGTTTTCTTTTTCCGCGACGAAGCCTGTTCCGTCAACCGATTTCCAACGAATATATATTAGAAGCAAATTTAATCCAGTTATGTTGCACTTTAAATGATGAAGAGTTGATAGTTTGTAATTTTTTAAATACGGCTGACTATACATTAACAAAACAAAAAAAATGAACAGAACCGATAATGCATTTGGTCGATTATTAATATTAATCATCTTCGTCCGTTTTGTGTCGCTATTGCTAACAGAACTCTTAAATTTACATCGTAAAAGTCTGTTTATCTGTATTTCACGCTGAAGTCGTTATTTCAAAAAAATAGAAAATACTTTAAATAAGTGAATAACTCAATAAAATTATGTAAAATATATTTTTTGTGATTATATGTAAAACATATTTTTTGTGATTATATGTAAAATATATTTTTTGTGATTATATGTAAAACATATTTTTTGTGATTATATGTAAAACATATTTTTTGTGATTATATGTAAAACATATTTTTTGTGATTATATGTAAAATATATTTTTTGTGATTATATGTAAAACATATTTTTTGTGATTATATGTAAAACATATTTTTCGTGATTATATGTAAAACATATTTTTTGTGATTATATGTAAAACATATTTTTTGTGATTATATATAAAACATATTTTTTGTGATTATATGTAAAACATATTTTTTGTGATTATATGTAAAACATATTTTTTGTGATTATATGTAAAACATATTTTTTGTGATTATATGTAAAACATATTTTTTGTGATTATATGTAAAACATATTTTTTGTGATTATATGTAAAACATATTTTTTGTGATTATATGTAAAACATATTTTTTGTGATTATATGTGAAACATATTTTTTGTGATTATATGTAAAACATATTTTTTGTGATTATATGTAAAACATATTTTTTGTGATTATATGTAAAACATATTTTTTGTGATTATATATACATATATGTATGCATATATAGTACGCTATACTCGCCGGAAAACTAAATCGTTAACGAAGAACGGTATTTTTTGGGTGGAATTTTTGATGGCAGTATTTGGTAACTCATGTTTCTCGCTAACAGAAATGATAACGTTTAACGGATGATACTTGAAAATCACCGTAGGTAGCCTGTAAAAAGGTTTGAGTTCGCCGGCGCCCGAAAGAGGCTGCGCCCGATAGATTCGCGCCTGATAGAGCGGACCTTATTGGTATATAGCATATGCTTTAAGTCGCTTTGCTATAAATAATTCACAAATCACACGCTGCGTTGTTTACAATTTCGTAGTTAAAATTTTATCTGGAGCGACATAATATAATTTATCTTGCGCATATCTCACTTGCATTCTCGAATGCGATTAACGAAAATCTGGGGAATTGGGGGGCGTACTAATCATTCGCTGACCTCGTTGAACCTTCCCCGAATAACAATATATTAAATTTTTCTCGGCAAATAATAGTGAACTAAGCGGTATATGATAAATTTAGTTTCATCTTAATGAATATTTACGAATTAATAATATTGGATATGGCTTTCTATAAAATCGCCATAGGTTTCAAGTGAAATTGGAGAAATAATTCCGTACGATTACAAAAGAAGTCTACGCAAACATAGGAGCATCGGTAAGACATATGATGAGATTTTATGACGTCATATATGCAAACGACATAGTTCCTTATTAAAGTTTGCTCCCTCTATTGAACAGCGCAGTACCGAATGCCGAATCGTTGGAAACTAAAAACCTCGCAATATTCTCCAAACAACACGCTAACTGAAATAATTTTTTAAAACTAAACTTTATATCGTTCTCAAATTTGATTACATTTATAATTTCAGTGATTCTTGCAAAAACACATTTTTTTTAATTCAGTCGCGGTTCGACTCGAACTTCTTCGGTGTAAATTAAAAACGATTACCGAAATAACGTACTGTTTGAGCGATGTCGGCTTACATAAGTACTGTAAATAAAAATCAACTCTTACTTATCCGCTGTAATTCGGTTCGAGGAACAGTTGTTAATTATTAAACGCATGATCCAATAATTTTTTTCGACGGTCCCAAAGATTTTCACGCAACTAGATGCCTATGTAACTCGGCACCTTCGGGGACTTCACTTAAATTTAACACGAGCGCGGCGGCCCAATCGAATGTATCACTGACGCTAGCGTAAAAACTCGAGTAGTGTCCTATCGAATATACTTGGCTGGTACACAAGTAATCTTCCCCGTTAATATAACCGAATTCCTCTAGTTATTGGGCTTACTTGCGTCACGATTTACGTATATTGCAGACTAAAATAAGTTTTTTTTGTAGTAATATTTACCGTAATTATTTAAATCGTGCGCCGCCGATAAGGAATTTTCCTTTACATACGCAACAAACGTTCCATTTCTGAAGAACGTGACGATCACGCGTTTAATTCTTACCCCCGTGGATATTTAAAACTTCGCCGCAACAACTCGATAATCAGCGTAGGATAACGAAATTGTAATTATAATTCGATAAAAAACCACTTTACCCGATAAATCTTTTCGACTTCAACCACTTCATGTATAAAAATAATTAGGACTTCGAAATAACTTCCTGTCTACGAGCGACCCATTTTTATTTACTTACAACTGTATAAAATTAATTGTTGACTTTTTTCCCATTACCTCTCTATGTATTAGATGATCGAGTACATTCGATTTCCACTGGTAATGTTCTCTGCGTTGCAGAAATCGCAATCCCCCATACCTGACATTTGTCGAATATTGAAGTATACTGCGGCAATGATGATATTAATTACAATACGGTAGCTTTAAATTTTCGACAAAGTGACTTATTTACGTTGCTTCCTGTCAGCTAGTGGGCTTCTGACTTTAAGGGTAATCTACACTGATCGGCATGCGACACATGTTGAACGCTCCTATGAGATCCGTTTTGACATTGTATGCTGACGATAATCGGAGGTAGAGATCAACAAACACGGACGAAATTTCGAATATATGTACGTATATGTTATATGTACAACTTTAGCTATATACGACGGTTCTGTAAATATAATTTAAAAAAAAAAAAAGAACTCACAAAATCCAAATATGCCGAGGCTTTTTTTATTTTTCCTTTTTTTTGTTTAATTTCCATTCTGCGAAGTCTAAGGGGTGGCCTAAGAATTACGTTGTAATTAATATATATATATATATATATATATATATATATATATATATATATGTGTGTGTGTGTGATTGGCAACAAAAGACTCGAACGAGTGAAAAATTTTCCTCCTTTCTGAATTTACTCCGCAATAATGAATAACAAAAAAGGAAATATATATATAAATAGTACGTTAAGCATACGAAAAGATGAACAGAAATAATGGATACGTGGTAGAAAAACGAGGTACAAAAGGTTTTAAATGTAATTAATGGAAATCTGAAATCGCATGTTTGTTAACGATTGTGCAAAGTTAGACAAGCCGAAAGTAAGCGAAAAATTACTAACAAAAACAGTGATCGGAATTGCTAGTTTCGTTTTCGAGGAGTAGAAGAGGATTTTGTAAAAAGGTGAAAAAGGAACGTAAAATTTAAACGTAAGCAGCCCAACAGAACGGTAAATGAAGAAAGATTAAGAACTAAAGAATGTATCGCGAAGAAAAGAATAAATAGATTAAAGAATGTTCGTGGAGTCAGAGACAACCGAGTTATTAGAAAAACGATGACCGAAGTGAGTAACTCGGAAGATATTTAATAATTTGAGAACAAAGTCAGGAAGTCGAAAGGATTCCGAATAATAATAATAATTAGCTGGCGTGAAAAAAGTTTTATAGAAATGTTTCGACGAAGAGAAAGGAATGAGTCACGGAAATCCCGTTTCGTTTAGGCTTGAAAAAGAGGGAGGATAAATAATTTAGGAGAATGAGAAATATTCGCGAAGTTAATGAAAAATTAACGAAAACGATTAAAGTAAATTACGGAAGGTAAAATATATGTATGAAGGAGAAAAAAGATGATTTCGGTGGAAAATGATAGCCCTGGTAATATATTCACCGATAAATAGAAAAGTAATAATACTTTCGAAGAACAATTAGAGAAAATTGTAGAACCTCGAGCAAAACTGTAAATTGCAATTTTAAATAACATCTAATCTGTTAAGGAGAGATCCGGGAGTACTATTGTAGAAATGATAATTTTCGAACGTGTATAATAAACTAGCGAAGGAAAGTGAACGAAGTATGGATCAACTCGCCATTCAGTTAGAAACAAGGCTTTCAGTAAATTTAATCCTTTTTTTTTTGGAGTACAGGTTGGAAAATAATCAATACTGGCATGTTAGAATTGGGCAAACGAGTAAGCTGTCACTTTTTAAGGTTCCGTATAAATTTTATTTAAAATCATCATATTTTATAATAAATTTTATGTTAAAACAATTCGATGTGTGCAAATCCGAAAATATTAATAATCTATGCTGTACAATAATAGTCCTGTTAATTTTATAGTTTTTCGATTAAAAAATTGCTTATAATAATTTATATACATGTGTGTGTGGGTGTGGATGTGTGTAGTTATATATATATATATATATATATATATATATACATGTATGAGTGTGAATATGTATATATGTATATACATATATATATATATATATATATATATATATATATATATATATATATACAATATAAACATGATTATACACCAAAATAATTCAAATATTTTTTTATAATAATATTTTATAAACATACTGTTGTCCCTTTACTTCTTCAGTGTATCATTAATGATGGAGTTCCGTGATAAGATAGCATACGCAACAGAAATGCACTAAAATTAAAAAAATTTAAGCACATCCTTTATATGTATGCATCAGCACAGATAATTCGCATTTTTTTTTGCGAGCAATTGAGATTAATTAACGGAATATAAGAAAACCTCGCGACAAACAAACCGGAGCTTGATAAACACAGTTCAACAGCGGTGACATAATTCTTTCTAAACTGAATGAAACCGTCTAAGCGGCGACGCACCGATAGCGATAAAATTATTATAAAATTATACAATTCCATAGTTTGCCTCTTACAGAAGTCCTCAACCGGTAAGAATGAAAAAATTTAATTGAAATTGCGCATTTGTGCATTAAACTCTTTTTTTTTTTTTCTTTTTCAAAAGAAACCAACTTACACTCATCGGATGATAAAGATATTTTTAAAATTTTAAATTACAACTTTTATCGGTTAATAATTCGCACAAAATTTGTACTTTTTACAAATTCACTAAATTTTTATTTTCTTCACACTTAAATCGCAGTAACAGATGCTCACATTGGGCATTCGAACGACCTCAATCAAATCCCGTGATAACGATAATTGTATTTTTTTGTTTTGAAAGAATGAATTGTTCTCACTTTTATGACGCGATTAACGGGTCAAATCGTATAAAACTGGCACTAATTGAAACTATCTACGATCACCTGTGTTCCAACTGCAGAAATAGTCTCAGTCATAATCAACCTAAAAATCGCAAAGTTCAGCGTGGTAAACGGACACTTTTTCCTTAAATAAAATAAGCTTTTTTCTTCAGCTCAAGTCGGAGGGCGTAGGACAAGATACACAGTCAACCGCATTTGACTGTCCCTACAACGGAAAATATCAGCACTAACAGCGGTAGATACTTTTCAATCTGTAAAAACCGTTTAGCCGCATGTGGTGGCACACGGTTCATTAAAAAAACCTCTGTTCGCCGAAATAAACGGCAAAGTGGTCAACTAGTTAAACACTTTTGCAACGGAACGATCATCTCTGTTAAGATCGGTTCGGAATGTCACAGCCGATTCCCACGTACGAGGACATGCCACGAAACCTCGAGCGCAACATTCTTTATGTTATCATTACATGGTTGAGTGTGCACTCCAGGGTGGACGCCGGGGTGAACATCGAGGTGTGTAGCCGACCTTCGGTAAGCAGACGGTCGCGTCCGTCTCAACTAGGGGCATCTTTCCTAGGTGGTAACCAGCTGTCCCTTATGAGTTCAGAGGTAAAGAGACAGTCACAGGTGGCACGGCGGTTGGACGAAGTTTGGGTGAGACTAGCTGTCGTGCCGGTACCGTGCGGAAATGTTTGACTGGACCGCGACGGTCGAATATGAAAGCGCAGAACTCGCGGTTCGGTGGGAGTTTCTCCTGTGCCGCGGAATTTTTGTCCCATCCAAGATGGAATTGAAGACCTGTGAACCTCTCTAGAGGACATACAGGGCGGAAATCGGGGGCGGGTAACTACAGCCGCACAAAATACCAACCGTGCGCACCCGTAACAGTTGTATCTTTTCATCGATGATATGAACAACTTTCTCTGGCATTTAGCGACCCTTCCTAACGCGCAGAAAACCATACAACAGATCATTAATACATTACGACGGCGTTTTTCAAAAATCCAAAACTAGGTGTGCGGATTTCTGCAAGAAACGTCATGCCATCTCCGATATAAAACCTCAAGTATAATTCCCCGTTTTCCATTTGAATTTTCGCATCATGCTGGTAGATATTCGCTTTGATTTTAAACTAACCTAGCGGCCCTCCTTACATAGCCGATCTCAAGATACCAGTTCCTTCGCACTAAAATCTCTTAATCCCATTCACCGTTAACCCATCACTCTCCAATATGCGGGTCCCGCTGTCATATTCAAAAGTAAAAATTTTAGACCACAAGACAAGCGGGTGAAACTTCTTGTATCATTGTCAGTTATTTAGTACAAGTGTTGACAGATAATAGTTTGACTGCAAAAGCCGTAGCATGTTACGGAGACAACGGCAACGTCAATTTTGAGACGCGCAGCTAGGCGAGGAACTAATGATGCGTCAGTGAAATTACAATTATCTCTGAAAGAACCATTATTAGGTATCGGATAGAGTAGCGTTTAAACGCAATAAAACCTGCTGCACGTGTCCAGTCCGCAAATTACGAATGCATTAATAATGTAAAGATATATTCACTTTTTTTCTATATTTATACGATTCCAGATGAAGCTCGAAAGGATTTTTATGCCGAAACTGAAACAGAATATCACAAAATGCCGGGCTAAAGCAAAACCAAGTGGCTTAAAGCCTGTCACTGCACCAGCCATTAAAGAACTATTTCTTTTTAAGCATTGAAAAATGTCTCATAATTTTTTTAAAAAACTTTTTTGGAGATCCTGCATCGGAATTGCGGCTTCATTTGTTACACGCTCAGTCGGCAAATTTTCATCAAGCTGCATTAAAGGTCGAAGGTCCCCAGACTTTATCGGTAATTAAAGCTGAAAAAGAAATTAACCAACTGAAAGACAATTTGGCTCAGAAGTAGACTAATCAGCTTCTTCCAGTAGTTTAAAATGGTGAAATTCAAAGATTGTAGCACTGACACCGATGAAGAGATTGCGAAAAGTACGGCTATAGAACCGTATAAAACAAGTCGCGGTGGACTTGGTTTTTTACATTAAGGAATTGCAAATATTTTATTGGGCAGATTTAAAAAAAAAGAGAGCTGCACGAGGAGACGTTGAAAAAACATTGGCTGTATTGACTTAAAATGGATATATATATATTAATTTTAATAAAGATACGGAAGTATTTGATGAATTTTCATTAATTCCTTACTACATCATATCGCAAAAAGTAACCCCGAATGGAAAATAATCTAAATGTTTCGACGGAAACTCGTTGGGTGGAAGTATTTTTAATCACATCAACAATCTTAAACATGAAAAAACTTCGGTATTTTAATTGAATATATTTTATGTCTGCCTGACACAAATGCACCAGTAGAAAAAGTTTTTTTCCTCATGAACGAATTGTGGACCTCTCAAAAAAACCCAGTTACAGGTTCCGGTCCGTACAGTGATATTGATAACTAAGGTAAATTTTTAAAAAACGAGTCCCAAGAATTTTATTCTTACTTAAAATCATCGCCAGCTGTATTGAAACAAATGTGCTCCTCTGACAGGTATAAAAATCACTGAACATTTATATTTCATAGCTTTTTAAATTTGTAATATGATAAATAAAATAAAACGTATTAAAAAAAATGCCTCTTTTTTTCCATTGAGAACTTACAAACAATGTCCCTTTTTGAGTCAAAAAATAACCAGTTTCGTTAGGTAGCGCCCAAATGGAGCCCAAGACATGGTGGAATACGGAAGAATAAACCCGGCAGCCCGCTTAGCGTTAAAATTCCTCTATGCCTCAAAGGGCCAATTAGCCCTTATTTTTTTCAAGTGAAACTTCTTTAGGCGCGCCTTATATATATAAAAAAAAAACCTTATCCAGATCATCGTGCTCAATGCGCCGGCCACCGTTAGTGCAAAGTTATCATTTCCTAGAATTTTTGTTTTGTTTAATAAACCAGCCCTTTTAAAGGAGTGACCTAAGCTATTGAACTCTTAAGTTTCTACCTAAATAATCGATACTTATAAACTATTAATATAAAACATGTTGTGGAACTAGTCCAATGACTAGTTCTCACTAATATTTAACCAAAATATCACTATTAATTAGGGGTGATTCGCAAATAATTACATAACTAAATCTAGAAAATATGTGCGTTTGAAGCGCCCAATATCATTATCGGTGTTAAGTAGTTGAATGGTCTCTATATTTATGTGACCATGCAGCCGCTTTTCGTGTTGGATGGCAAAGTCACGAATGACATCGTCAACCAACTTCACAACGAGATCACGATGGATATCCTCGTTACGCTGAAACCAACGAGCGTTTGTTATTGCATGAAGAATAATATTTTGTCGACGTTGGATGATATTTCTGTTCGATATCGAGAAATACATCCCCATAACTGAACTTCGTATGTCCAAATTGGACGCAGGATCGTTTGATATAGAAAACGTTTATTACATAAACCAAGTGGTGATTTTCTGCCAATTAGTCAGTACATCTGACTAAGCTTGCGCTTCAGTTGTAACCCTAGAAAATGACATCAACATGCTCAGATTTGAAGACGACTGTCACTCTGCGGCATGTTGGTAAAAAAAAAAAAAGTAAATAAAAACTGTGATACTACTAGAAATATTTAATAATGATCCGAATTATTTTTCGATTGACAAGCAAAGACGAATTCTCGTTGCGCACGTCGACATTTTCATTGGAAAAATAGTTTTCATTAAGGACAGCTTTCTTTCTTTTTCTCATAGTCGTAATAATATTTTCCGCTTTTCGCAAACACTATTCGGAAAATTCTTTACCAGAATAATTAAAATAAAAAAAATAAAAAAATTAAAAGATCACTTTTTTAAAAAAAATTTTTTTATATAATTATTATTTCTCCTAATAACTCATTTTATTTACAAAGATCGTCTCAAAATTAGTCGTTAAACATTTTTTCTAATATCACTGCTCGGAACGAACTAAATTCCGTTCCGTGAAACTGCTTTTCCCGGATACCAAAAAAAAAAAAAAATCGTTCCAATCTTATTCGCCGGTACAAGAAGAATCACTAAAGTCAACATTGAACGGGTAGAAAAAGTTTCGATAATTATTTTCACCTATAATAGACAAATAGATATTAAAACAAGTTTTGTTTAGAGCTGGAGCGCGACCTGTCTCGACAGGTGGTTATAATTGTCGCGACAATGTACTAATTTACCGACGCTATGCATAGTACAGCCTCATCGTTAGTCCGCCGTTCAAGTGACAACCGCAGTTCCACTACCAAGAGACAGTACGTGCATACGTTTCTCCTATATAATCGATATTGCTTATCATCTCCGCGTAAATTTATATTATAGCCTGTTAATAATTCTTTAGAACAGTAATTTTTAGTTTCGAGACAATACTGAATAACAGCCGGCGCGGTTTGACGAAGGTTAATGTAAAAAGTGTAGGAATTCCAGAGCAATTCTGCATAAATTCTTCTAGCAAGCTAAAGGAATTGCACAGGAAGTAGTGTAAAAATTTACATCAGCGGGGTTTGCTCCTTGGAAATAGTCCATCGCGCACAGTGCCCCTGCATTTTCTGTTCACATATTTAGCAAAGCAACCTTCAGTAATAGACTAACGAAGAGCTAATGATTGAGTTAATAAAACACTCGAACAATGTCTAAACAATATCTTAAGACCTAATTTTATCAATCTTCGGAACTCAGACATCTGTTTTAATGAGCCATAACTATAATTACATCATCATCAAGTCCATTGTCCTACGTAAGGACGTGATGGCATCATATTCCTTTTACCGTTTCCGTCCATTTATTTCGATCCATTGCTACATGGAATGCTTCTGACAACTTGTACCCAGTTAGTGTATTTACTTGATCAGCCCACCGTAATGGGCATCTTCCTCTGCGACGTTTTCCTTGTGCCTTGCCCTATATAATGTTTCTTTCCGTGGAATTTATGTTCCTGGCTATGTGACCAAAGTATCTGATCATATTCCGATTTATTTCCTGCAGGAGCCTGGTTTCTATCTTCAATTCCTCTAGAATTTATTTGTTGGTTCGGCGTGCCGTCCACGCTATCGGCAGCATTTTCCTGTACACTCCCATCTCAAAGGCATTTTTTCGAATTGCATATCTTTTTTTAATAGTTCAAAATTCTGATGCATATTTCGCAATGGGGAAGATCAATGTGTTCGCTAATTTTAACTCTTGGTGTTCTTCGTTACATTTGTATCCTTCCATATGTTTTTTAGTTTCATTGTTGCAGCTCTCGCTTTTGCAATGCGTCTGCGGATTTCTTTTTCACATCCTCCTGTGTTTGTAATCAAAGATCCAAGATAAATAAATTCGTTCACTACTTCGTATCCTGCAATTTCTTTCGTTTGCAATTGATTGCTCGAAGTTCTGTCTACTATCATTATCTTTGTTTTTGCCTGATTCACTTCCAAGCCATACACTTATGATTTTCAACTTATTTATGAACTCCGTTAATTCTTCTTTGGCTAGTGCTGTCAGTACTAATGTTGTCTGCGTATCGGAGGTTATTGATCTTATGTCCTCCTATTGTTATTCCTCCTTCCCAGTCCTCGAGTATTTCCTGCATTACGTATTCGCTATATATATATATATATTAAATAATTACACCGACCGTTAAATATCAATTAATAAAAGGCTCGTTGAATGAACATTATCTTTTGCAATATCGCTTATTTGTTATAAATTATGAAAGAATGGAGATAAAAATGCACGTGCACACGCGCGTTAACAATTTTTTTCTTTAAACACGCATCATGGAGAGAATCCATTGTTATTATTGGTTTTTTTTCTTTTCAGGCTCGTCAGCCACAGACCTTTACTAGAGAACAATTTCAGGAGATGGAAAAATCGGTTATATTTTAATTCGATCGGATATATCGTTAATAACAAAGAACAAATAACAGAAATAATTCCTGTGAAGAAAATAACGGATATAGGAAGCATTATAAGAAACAGGGAGCGCAAGATTCGGCAAACTTGCGATCGGTTATTTCTATTCATATAATTATGATATCGAATGTTTTCTTAT
Organism: Icerya purchasi; assembly: GCA_039619475.1. NCBI lineage: Eukaryota > Metazoa > Arthropoda > Insecta > Hemiptera > Monophlebidae > Icerya > Icerya purchasi. Next base: position 422,335,973 of record CM077116.1, read on the forward strand.
TTCACGAAGTTCTAGGTTAAGAAATAACCCCATTTTCGGCTACAATTTTTTTCAATCGTCAACACGTCTCCAATTTCGATTCGATACGAAAAATGTGTACAGTAAGTTATACTGAATAGACAACGCGTTACAAAGCACACTTATAAATATATAAAAATTAGGATTAAGTAAAAATTGACTGCGGACCGCGAATATATGACGCATCGGGAAAATGTGTATAATTTCTTCATTGGTGCGATATCGTGTCAGCGTAATTACACTCAGCAATCGCGTTGATTCTATAAATATTTGCGGACAAGTTTTAAAAATTACTGAAACTGCTCATATCATTATTTTTAAAATTACTATTGAACACTTCGTTACCACTGTTGACTCGCTTTTAATTCGGCTCATCATTAATTCGAAGCATCATTAATTCGAAGCATCATTAATTCGAAGCATTATTAATTCGAAGCATCATTAATTCGAAGCATCATTAATTCGAAGCATCATTAATTCGAAGCATCATTAACTCGGAGCATCATTAATTCGGAGCATCATAATACGTTTTCTTAGATCGGTTCCGATAAATATTTTAATTTCAGATTACAAACTATGTTATTGTATACGTTATAGTTTCGCTACAAAGATTAACGAACTTATATATCTTTAATATTTTTATATTAAAGCTATAAGACATTTTCGGTTAAATATTTAAAACGTACATGGTGGATATAATTAGGAAAACAATTTACAAATTCAAAGTACAAAATAGAGTCCTATATTACAGGTTGGTTGATCGAATGTTTACTCTAAAATACGATTGGCTGAATGCTAATGTTACGTTTCACTCGCACCTGTATTTTATCGACGAATTAAAAAATGTTGCCGATCAAAATTAATTGCCATCAGTTTGGAAATTACTAGTATGAATGAAACAATAATCTTAATGCGTGACCGCTAGCAAACGAAATAAACCGGAAAATTCGAACGCAGTGTCTCATAGGGCACGGTAGTCTAAAATAGAAATTTGCTTTTCGACGCGTAATACTTTCTCGTCCGACAACTCCCGTTTTCCACAAAATTACGCTAAATATCCAAGTCGCTCCCAGGTCGTCTACGCTGCCTCGAATAATTGAGTACCAGAAAACTCAGGAGAAGTAATAAAGGCGGCCGTAAGAAAAGAACTAAGATCTATTAGGTTTTAGGACATTGTGAACCTTAACTTCACGATCTCCGACACCACCCTGTCAAGGGTATGAGACTTACCTTACTTATATATATATGTATATATTTTTTTTTTTACTTTAATGGTCTAAGTAATAAGTATCGTCTTGTTTCTTTTTAGCGACGTCTCAGTTGAATATGTTAGTGGCGAATTTTTTGAAACTCATAACTGAATGGAAAAACGGCTATGTAAGAATTTGGGAAAGAAAAAAGTACTCGAAATATTTCCGAATTTTATACTGTCTTAATCGCTAGATTCGTGCAGTTTAATTGCACGATTATATTACGAGAACGTCCTTATTTCGAATCTAGCGATTAAACAACAACACCACTTGTATTTGCGTTAAATAACAAAAGGTTTAATTACCGGCGGCTAATCTAAAATAACGGCAAATCACAATCGCCGCTCAATACGAATGTGTATATTAATCAACCATATCCGTATTACACCTTCCGTATGAGTGTAATTTCACGTTAAAGGAAATATGGTATAAATGTACAGTAACGTCGGTCTACACAGTCTCCCAATCAAGGCAAAAAATCAACGAAGAAACTCGGCTAACAGTCTCAAATAAAATAAACAACGTAATTTCGCGTATGTTATTATTCTCTATATAAAGAATGGTTACCCACATTTTAAATTGGCATTTCGAGGACTTTTTTAAACTGTATTGAGCTCTCGAAAGCATCTCCAGGTGACATACCGAGCGCCTTCTCGCTTCCTGAAATCTAAAAATTTATAAATTGACGTATAATTTTATCCCCGAAGTGAATATTTTAATGGAATTAATTGAAATACTAAATCGACGGGGGAAAAAAAAAGAAAATTTTCTATTTTACATTAAAAATAAAAAACAATTTTGTCGAGCTCGTCGGCAGAAGTGTGCACAAAGTAGAACTCGCAGCATTACAAAATATTCGATTATATTTCTTCAACAATTAGTACACAACGATATTATAATGAATATCCTCTGTCTATGAAAAACGTACTATAACATTACCATACGAATGTAATCGGCACGCAAACATATGCACTGTTAGACATACACTATTGTCTTTTTCCATGAGTATGTAGAATAGAGTTTAAAAAAGACTGAGAGAGAGAGAGATGAAGGGAGAAAAATATTAGCCAACAAACAGTCACTTTTTGTATTATAAGTAAAGGGCATGTCTCGAATGTACGCATTGTAGTACAAAATCGCCTGTATAATTTTACGTTAAAACGTCTGTTCGATTCCTTTTTTCGAAAGAATGTCATTAGCTTCCTCGAAAACGTATTTAACCGATTTTTTTTATATAATTTATTTATTTTCATCAATATTTTGCTTCTATCTCAATAGCACTGTAGCAGTTTATTATAATGAAACTGAGCGAACATTATCGAGACGAACAAATAACGTTGTGAACTTTTACCGCTGATTAAGTTATTTAGTATATATTCCAATTATTAATAAATTTCATCGCACAAATCGTCGTCACTAATGTCAGTTGGAATTTTTAAGACCCCAAATGACTTTGTGTATGTACCGTTGAGATCGTCAGTCATTAGTAGTCCCAATCATTCCCCATCCCAAGTGATTTTTTACGGTGAAAAATTTGAATAAAACAGTATATAAATATTCGTTTTACCGTAGAAAAATCTAATCTATTCGAAACATACATATGACGGCTTTCTCACCACCCCACCCAACAGCCTACCGATTACAATGATTAAAATAATTATAATAGTGTTTCCTTAATTTAAATGTTAATATATCTTAATTATACTACTAAAGTTAACATATATATATATATATATATATATATATATGTTTAACTTTTACACGTAAAACGTATTAACGGCTTATCGAAAGAAATACTTCAAACGAACAAATTGTCACCCGTCTATCATTCGATAACGAACGATTCGTAAAAATTCATTATACAAAATTGTAAAAATTTTTCACATTTACAGAAGTGGCTCTGAAATGTAAGTACACACAAAGAACATATATATATATATATATATATATATATATATATATATATATATATATATATATGTATATATGTATTTACGTATATAGCATGTATGTATGTATTTATGTATAAATGTTGTTATGCTTTGTTTACTTTTTAAAGTGTACACCGGAAAGCCGAAAATACGATTTCCATTTGGTTTCGAAAAAAGAATTGAATTTTTTCTGATGCCTTTCTACTTGATCCGGTAGAAACACACTTTTTATGCCACGTTATAGTAGAAATCTATTATTCGGTTCGAAATTCTTTTTCTTATTGTTACTATTTTGTACTGGCTATTAACATAGAAAACGAGAAATCAGTGAGTAAAATCTTTTATTTTTTCTATCCGCAAAAGCAAATAATCTTTCAACGAGGATATGATCGTTTGTTAACTTGCGGATAAATTCAGATCTATTATATCAAAGAATACGTGTAAAACACACAACTAACAAAGAGACCTCGTCGCGACGCATTTCTGAGGCGACAGAAGAGTGTTGTTAAAACGACGATCTCAGTAATAATCAACATCTTATCGTCGTTACTGATAACGGTTCTATCTGCTCTGCTAGCGCATCGGGTTCATATTAGAACCGGTGGGTACACTATGTGCAGAGGGATACATCGGTACGCCTACACGCAGTCTTTATCCCTAAAGTACCGCACTAAAGCCGTCACCGTCCTTTTATATCACGCACACATGCAAACACTGAAAAAGTAAACGGCGCTACAAATCCCAATCTGTTATAATATGTTATTTATATTTACTTTTATTTTACTTTTTGCAGAGGGGAAGTTTTTAAAAATAACATATATATTTTGAAATTCAATGGTATACTCAAAGAGATTTTTTTTTCTTTTTTAATCTATGTACATTTAAAAATTTATCTATGAATTATTATTAAAAATTCCACGTGTGTCGTATAAAACGGCGACTTCCACGAGAAAAGGAGCATAATTGTAAGTTTAAAAATATCCAAAGTGGCGTAAAATAATCGACAATATACCAATTCCAATTTCAGAGTCAGATACCCAGGTGTAACCTTTGATGATACCTCGTGCGGACTCCGCAGCTCGTAAAACTTAAAGCAAAAAAGATTTTAAAAAATTAATCTCTTAAAAAAATTGGCTCACACACTTCAGACAAACGTACACTTCTGAAACACTATCGAACCCTCACCGGTCCAGTAATTGACTATAGCGCACCTCTTTACGCTACTCAATCACGTCTTGACTCTTTGAATACAATTTATAATACATATCTGAGGTTAATTACTGCCGCTTTTCGTACCACACCAATCGATAGTAAATGAATCTTCACCCCCCTCCCCTCTAAATATTCAAAGATGATTGCCTCTACAAACGTTATTCACAACATTCTCGCCAGTTAAATCTTCTCTTCACTTCCTGATCCCACCCGACTCTCTTTCGCATAGTAGTGATGATCTCCTTAAATCAATCATTCTAAAAAATACCAATCCTCTAAACTTTCCTTTCAATACAAATCCATCGTGGCTAAATTTTACTCCAAATATAAATCTATCTCTTACCGGCCTGCATAAGTCCTATACTAATCCCGTCGCTTATCATCAAAACTACAATAACCTCCTAAATAAGTATTAAAACTTCGTTAGAATATACACAAACGGTTCTAAAACACCAGACAAAGCCGGGTGTTCGATAGTTCGCGAAAACAGTATTTTTCCGTTTCCACTACCACCGAAGTTCTAGTCAACCGAACTCTATGCTCTCAAACTAGCAATCAACTACGGCACAGAACTTACATCCAGTCACATTCTGATACTAACTGATTCACTATCCGCGCTCCTTTCCATCAAAATGTTTTACAAAAAGAAACAACATCCCATATCTCAGGAAATAATCCAATTGCTATTGTCATCAAGCAAAGAAATCATCTTCTGTTGAATCCCATCTCACTCCAACATTCGTCAAAACGAACAAGCCGATGAACCTGCAAAACTAGCCTTAAGTATTTCCCCAATACCGAACGTTTCAATCCTAAAAAAAAAACTGATAAATCTTTCGCCGCACAAAAAGCCTTCTAGCAATTCCCCGGGATTTAGTACTAGAAACAAACAAACTAAAATCAATTAAGAAAACAGTCGTTCCGTGGAAAACCTCATTCCAAAAATCGAGAAAGGACGAAGTAATACTTTCCCGCCTAAGAACAAGTCACTCCGCCTTGAACACATGTATACATCTTAAATAAGCAACTTCGCGGCCAATATGTAACATCTGCAATGTCCCAATATCAATCATTCATATAATTACCGAATGGTCAAAGTTTTACAGTTAAAGAAATTCGCATATTCAAAATGAAACTCTTAAATCCGTATTATCCGACAGAGTTACAGGCAAAACCTCAAGCTATTTTCAAACCTAAAAGCTGCTAAAAATTAATATCTTACGCCTCTAGCCAAAAGGCTGGACAGGTCGCTATAAATAAAACAATCTAGAATTAAAATGCTGCGAATTTTACTTTTTTTAATTCCAAAAATTGATTTTAGTTATTCTTGCAAAAGAGGTTTGCGGCTTTCCTTTCCTTCGTGGAGCCCCCCCCCCGTTAGTCACATTATCCCATAGTCGGTAGTTTTATTTTTCTTCCTGCAATCGTATAATTAAGAAAAGTTTAATCATTTATTAATTTTACTCCCTTTCCTTTCGTATTATCAACGAAAGACATCGTCCCTTCGGCATTTCTTAAACCAAAAAATACCACGAACAAGATGTAATATAAATCTTTAATCAAAGTCTATAAAACTTATCAGTCTTTCAAAACAATTAAATTAGATACCTCAACAACATGCTACGAACCTAGTGAGGAATTATTTTCAGATTTAAGTCGCCGCTCTACGAAAGAGCCAAAATGGAAGTCACTCGAAAGAATCATTACCAAAATCATGCGACTTTGAAATAAACGCTATCATTGAATCCGTTCCTTTAGATGATTCTCGTTCTATTTTCAATGTACTCCTATATATACCAGATCAATACGCAGACAAATTTCTGGGTTCCGTGCAACTTAAGAATGTACTTTTATCCGATCATTACATTTCATAGGAAGTAACCCTTTTACAACATGTACTTTTTGTAGTCTCCTTATTCTTTGGTCTGAGACATACTACTACAGAATTTTTGAAGCGCCGAACAAGACTAAAAGTCGGAAGCGTTTATTCAAAATACACTTGCACCATAGAAATAAAAGTAATAAAAAAACTTCTTAATTGCCCCCTATCATTTACACGAATGTTGTTGTGCACATTTAGAAGCTATGAAGTAAAACACTTACATGATAGGGGTTGTTACGGGGGTACCCGATGATTTTTCCATCGGAATTTTTTTTACAGCTTCGAATCAAAGTCCGTATTGTAATTTTTTGACTTAAATATTTACCAGATACCTGATTGAGTTTTCAGATAGTTCTAATAAATAATTTTTTTTTTAATATTTGTTCACGTACAACTTTTGATCGTTTAGACCGGTTTCAACGATTATTTAAAAGTGTATAGTATGCTAGTTCCATATAAGTATACCGATATAAGCATAGGTTATCACAGATACTCAATAAACGTTAAGAAAAGGAGGTCTGTTCAGAGAAATTTTCTATTATTTCAACAAACGGCATTGTCACGTAAAATATTATCAGCGCTATTTCGCATTGAATAGAATAAAAAAAAAAAAAAAAAAGTTAATTTTAAATACATCCAGACAGAAAATTAAAATATCATCAATACTAATATCGCGGATTCGACTAGAGAAAATAAATTTGTATCCACCGTAACACTATTTTTCATGACCGATGGAAATATTACGTATATCCCCCAGCATTATCGAGTATATGACCTTGTAGACTGACTGCAACGATATTATATCCTTCGACCAATGTTGGCCTCGCGTGCAAATATCGATGACTATTACTGGACTGCGTACTCGTTAGAATATGGAATCTCCTTAGAGATGACATACTTTTTCATTACTTAATATAACCGAACAAAAAGTAACTAAAAAATTTTCGTTAGAATACAAGGAAAATATAAACAGTCACAAAATTTTAAAACTAAAAGCATAAACTTTTAAAAAGGCAATTTCTTTTCTCTTTTAAACACATTCGAAAGTACGTTTGTTGTGTGTCGGAAACGACTGCACTGCATTGAATTCAAGACAATGCCGCGTCCAAAACGTATCCAGATTTTAAAAACGTATTTCGGAAAAAAAAAAATTGTAAAACATTAAATTAAAAACAAGGAGAGATATTTAAAATATTTTCAAATTTAAGAAACCATCGACGTCATAAAATGAAACAATTTTTACTTGATTTTTTACGAATTTTTTAGCGCCGGCGTCAAAAACGCTCAAATATTTTACGGTTACCGATCACAGTAAAGTAAAATGTTCTTAACTGCTTTCAACTTACTTGGTTTTACAAGATTCGTTGTCACTGTCAGCGATGCCGATTCTTCGCGCTTATCTCATTTTATCGTTTCAAAAAGTATCATCTTCGAAATCATCGAATTAGTCAATGACTTTGTTGTACTTTCGAACGAAATTGCCATGCTCTCGAAATCAACTATGCACGTTTTATTTTTCCGCTGTTCGGTCATATTTTTTAGTACTTAAATAATTCGTTCACGACCGTAACATCTGGCTGCCGAAACTATCTGATCCGTGCGCCTTCGACAATCACGACCAAATTCTAATCTCCATCTTTCCGTAACAAAAGCGCATCCAAAAGCCAGCAGCAAACTCAACGCAACATTGAGTCATTTAGACTTATTCAGAGTTCAATCTGACAGAAAACTATCTTTAAACGGTGATTTAACGTGTACACTGTAGCACTACCGTCTTAAGATAGTTTTCTGTAAGATTGAACCCTCAATAATATTGAATACGTAATCCTTTTTAACAGTTACGAAAAACAACAGTCTGTTACGTTCGATAAGGTGCAATCCTTTTTTGAAAAAAATCACCAGCGTGGCCTTAATCGAAAGCGCAGGGCATTTTTCAAGCAAGAAGTGCTCGATATTTTTGGCTATAATATTACATTTCTTACGGCAAACTTTAAATAACCTTAACAATGCGATCCTTTTAAACAAACATTCGACTATACCATATTTGAAAGATACTACAAAATCCCTCTCTCTCTCAAAAAATAAAATCGTGATAGTATTAATAACATAGGAAAAAGATGCAGAATCTCTTTCAATGAATTTTCGGTAATTTGCAACTGGTAAGGACCGACTTAATGAAATTTCTGAGCTTCATACAAATAAACATTGAACTCTACGATAAAATGATGGTTACCGCAGCCGATGCACGTTTGACGGACAACTAGTGTATCCCTAGCGCGCAAAGTATAAAGATAAAGCTCGTTTACAACTCGTACTTACACATCTTTACAAACACAATAAAATATTTTGAATTTTAAATTTCAGCTAATTCCCCTTTTTATTGAAAACAAAAAAAAAAAAAACAACAAAAAAAAGCAATGTAGTGGATACAGTTAAAATTGAAAACACGACCTTTTCGTGCTAAAGCATATAAATCCATTTACAAAAGATACACAAAGAGGAATTTTCACAAAATAAATCGCATTTGAGTACCCTCAACAATATCGCTTGGGGCCAGTACATTATGAACCATAACTTTGCAACCAGGCCCGTGCCCAGAATTTTGGAAAGGGGGGGATTTTGAAAATTTTCTTTACACATTTTATAAATAACAATACTTTTTCACTAATATTCGTACTATTAATAATTTTCATCATTTTGATTTATATATATTAATAATTTACATAAATTAATTACCCCGTATAAATATTAATAAAAATTACATTTATTAATTATACTCGCATTAAAAAATTTTGCATAAATATTAATGAAGTACCTAAAACTATGGAGCATACTTTTTTCTTTTTTCTTTTAAAGGTAGGTAAAAACACCCTAAAAATCATCAATGTTTATTTTTAATTTTTGATTTTTTTCAGATTTTTGTGTATTTATAATAAATATTTAAGTTCGTCGGGGGGGGGGGGATTAAACCTCCGTGGACACGGCCTTATTCGCAACCCTCTACTACATCGGCATGGAACTTGCTTTACTTCATTTTTACTTTACTTCACTTTTACTTTACTTCATTTTACTTAAAGTAAAAAGAGATTCGAAAATTCATTAACACGAGCTAAGCTGATATACAAGAACCACGCACGACCCTGATTGAATTGGTAGAAACTTTTCAACCAGATATATTTTCGAAGAGAAATTGTTTGCGCGCGTAACAAGCGAATGAAATAAAAACCGTTTCACATTTTACCAAAAAATTCGAAATTGGTACTTACCGAAGAAAAGTAACGATACGGTCCTTCATCATTTCTAAATGTCACCGTGTCCGGTATTTACTAAATTAAAAAGTCGGCTCCCTATGACTGGAAAAATGCAGTTCCAGTGATCACTTAAGTGTGTTGCGTACTGAGCGGTAGGAAATGTATACTCCTGTGTAATATTACCATCTCGATACAAAAATAAATATCAAAGGGAATGGGAAAAGAAAAAAAGATCGAATCAAAAATAAAAAATATTACAACCGAAACCCGGTAAAAAAAAAAAAAAAACTGGAAAAATTACGGTATCTAATAATTTATACTTCAGATGGAATAGCGAAAATGATGTGAAGGACGCTAAAAAAGAATTTAAACATCTCTACGCGACTTTAAGTTGGAAAAAAAAAAGAAAATCGCCGAACCAATCGTAACAAATTATCTGATTGATAGTGTGCAGGCAGCGCTCGGCGGTAATATCAACTCCGCTGCAACATTACGAACTGACTGATGTAAAAATAATTCTTAATCACGACCGACGATACATCACAGACCGCACTCAGCTACGCAAGTTAAATAACTAATCGGACCCGCTCTTGTATGTGTATTATACCTGCAAAGGGCAACCAACCGTACATGTACATGTTACAGAGACGAGCGCTCTGGTCAGTTACCATTAGCATAAAGGTGGAAGTGAAACGCGAGTTGTTCTCAAGCAAGCGCGAATTTCGTTCCCGAATATCATAATCACTAAACAAACTCAGCGGCCGTGGAGTTTTAAATAAAAACGACAAAGTACAAAATTCCGAATAGCTTCTACCTATAATGGAACTCGAAAAAAAAAAAAAAGAAGTTAAATACGCACTTCCCCTTACGATATAAAGAGCGGAAAAAAAATTAAACAAGTAATAACATTTTAATTTATAGTCAAAAAAACTCGCGGTCAATTAATATATGTGGTGATAACGTGTACGCTCTATCGTTTCAGCATTTTTCCTGCTCGTGTGTCGTTAAATCGGCCATTATAGGTAAGAAACATTTCTATAAATAACGATTTTTTCTCTCGCGTTAAATAATAAGAGCCTTTGCACAATCCGATTCGTAGAATCACGAATGTTTTCATCAGTTCGTAACAGTTCTCGATACGTTTTCTATAAATCTTAACTTTATATCGTGAGACTATTCAGAAATATCGTGTGACTTTTTTTTATTGTCGTATTAAAATTCCGTCCGCTGCGGATCTATTAGATTTCGATCATCGGCGTAATCTTTTCCGCGCTTCATAAATTGCGAATCGAAAAAGTACAAATATCGGACAAATATAAATGATTTCAAAAATAAACGAGCTAGAATTTGAAGCATCGAAAAAAACCAGATTCATTTGTAGTACGTTTCTCTTTTTTTTCTAATGACCTGATTTTTTGGCTAATTTTTAAACAAGCCTATTAAGTTCGATTTCTTTTTTCGCTTTTCTACACTTTTTTAAATATATCTATTTTATCTTTCATTCGCTCCTCCCTTCGGCAAGTCCACATCCTAGCCCGGAAACGATATGAGGGAAAAGAACCAATTAAACTTAGACTCGGTGTCAAGTATTGATGAAATAAATTAAGTATCGGAACAATGGAAATCGACAATTTCTTATAAATAGTCTTCCCTACTTTCTCTTCAATTCCACACATCTTTCCAATGCTTCCAGTCTATTCCTTCTTTCTCTTTCCAATACGACAGTTATGCAGGAATTCCGTGTAGTTTTATCAAATTCCGGATTCCTTTCTCAAGAGAAGACAATTTTTACGGATAATTCGAAAGGGCCTAATGGAGTTTCGCCAGGGTCTCTTTCATACTTGCGAAGATAAATTTCTCTGAGTCTTTTTGTTTCCTTTTTTTCTGTACTATCTTTACCGTCGAAATCTTACCTTCCGTAATTTATATCTGCTCCTATCGACCTCCTTCTAAATATATGATCGCCGCATGTGCGCTCTTAAAACTATTTCCTCACATTCCCATCTCACTCCTCCGATTTTTTTATCCACTGTATTCGCTTTCTCATTCGCACTCTCTTCTCCCACTTCCACTAATTGCTGTACCTTCCGCATCGCAATTATGCCACCTACTGTGCTGATAATTATTTTCATTTTAGACAAATTAGCAGGAGTACAATCCATTCTTACTTCGGAAATCTTTACTCTATTATAATCCATCCCTGTATTTTTATCGATGTGGATCTTTTTCCATGAATTTTTTAAAACTGCCATAGTTTTTTTTCCTTTTATTTTTTACAGATGTCTATTATTCCGATTTTCATATATATTTTTTCTTTAATCAGATATTACTCCTAATTTAACTTCCTATTATTCTCAGGACCGGGCCCTGTTTTTGCTACCTGATCTGTCATATCGTTCCCGAAAATTCTCCCGTGTGCCGGTACTATCGTGTTATTATTCTGGTTGCTCACTAACATCCCGATATTCAACCCGGTAATTTTATTTGGAAGTATATTTTTCAACTTTTTTAATCGCAGCAACGGTAAAATTAATATCTTTTTATTTGTACTATTCTTAAAATTCTCTAGTGCCCCATATTAATAGTGTAACTTTCAACAGTATAGATCGAACCTACATATTCCGGGTGAACAATCCGTGAAATATGAGATTCGCATAAGCCGCAGCAAAACACGTTTCTTTATTTTATCTAACGATTTATCCGTAAAGATCAACTCGTACAATTATTAAAATTTTTATTTATTATCTCACTGAATTGAGCGTTATTAGCATTCATCGGTTGAATTTAGTTTTCATTAATCTCGGTATTTAAGGGGACTCAGATTTTTTCCCATTATAAAGAGTATACATATCTCGATTGGAGACTATTTTTAAACATATCTTCGATAACTATCCCCATTAAAAGGGTACGATCGATTTTTTATTACAATATTTATTGTTCGTCTGTATATTTTATGTTTGCCGCGATGTCATTATCAATGCGTAAGAGACTAGTGAAAACTCTGGTATGGACAGTGGCTCTGTAATATGGAGCCATGGACATGGAAACAGAAAGACCGAAATTAAGTGCAGGCATTCGAGATATGGTGTGTGTTGGAGAAAACTGCAAAGAATTAGATGGACGGACAAAGTCAGCAACAACTTTGTATTGGACAGGATTAACGAAAAAAAAAGAAATACACTACAGAAGATGAGACTGAAAGTGGTTCAGACATACACTACGCCAGAACCGAAATATCCTGAAAGAAGTTATCGAAGGAAAGATGATAATGGGGAAACAACCTCGCGGTCGACCAAAAATAACCAGCACTGGCATCGTATTGAAAGAAGCCGGTATTATGCAGCATTAAAGGAAACAGTAGCTGCTGACAGGCTCGCGCATGGAGGCTATTGGTGCATAGACCAGCCTACGGGCTGAAACACTGATGATGGTGATTTGTTTGACTATAGGATGAAACCTCTATCCTATTAATTTCATGATTAAATAGTATCTGATATATATATATATATATATATATATATATATATATATAATGGATTCTTTTTAGTATTTTATCGGTAGTTCCGCGACCTCCGCTAACGCCCAACGGGTAGAAACGATTTTCACTGATCTTAAACGTATTTGTAAAGCGTTTCTTTGCATTATTTCCAGTTTTTTAATTTCGCGTTTATTAGAATTTATAAAAGTAGCAATATAATCCGTTTGCGTCCTTATCATTGATCTACGTGTTAATATTTCCGAGGTCGGCTGCGCTGCCTACTTCGTCCCGGATATTATTCAAAATTTCCTCCATCCAGCCCAATTTTGTATCAAAAACCACGCCCAAAAATTTACCATGTATCTTTAAATTTTATAGATTTATTTTTGATTTAATTAATGGATTTCACGTATATATTCCTCTCTATTAAATATCATTCCCCGAGTTTTTGTTAATATTTATTTCTAAATCAAGTTTCTCAGGTGTGTTTTGTAATATTTAATTAAAACTTTTTATATTTTTCTAATAGCAGTATCAAATGTGGCTGCAGACTCATAGATCACTATAATATACTGTATTAATCGCGTATATTTATTCCGTATTAGTCTACCTTTCGCTTGTAAATGGTAAAAAGTATCTCAGGCTTAATGTATCATATTATTAGTAGGATACCGTTTCGTAGTAAATACTGTGAGACGTAACTGGGATGAATTTATAATTTACATTCACAGGTCAACTTTAAGTGTCATCGTATTAACCAAAATTAATATAAGTAAGGATGAATTAAATTTATAAAATATAACCGGATTCGCGAATATTGGGCTGCAAAGACCTATTGATTATAGCGGAGGAATACTTGTGTTCATAAATAATAAATTTAAATGTCACATTCGGGAAGTTAATAATAGGCCAAGTATGGACCTGGTGATGATAGATATAGATGTTTTCGAAAACAATCCTTTACGTTTAATTGCTGCATATAGATCACCGAGCAAAAACGTAGGTGAATTTATAAACAAAACCGCTACACTCCTAAAAAAATTAAGTAATAAAGATAATTTTCTAATTTGCGGTGATTATCGATGTCTTACTCCATAGGGGACAGGTTGAGAATTTTTTAAATGTAATATATGAGTCAGGAGCAGTACAGCTAATTAATGGAATTACGAGAGAGGAAGAACGTGTAGATAGAAGTACACAATCCTGTATAGTCAACATATTTCTTAGCATAATTCAAAGGATATTACTTCTCGGGAATTATTAATACGAAAATATATCTGACCACTACGTCATCTGTTGTGCATTTAGTATACTGAAACCGAAATGTCAACATCTTAAAAACTCTCTAAAACATGTGCTTAATGAAAAAATGTTACATAATAAGATAATTAATTACAATTGGGATGAAGTAAGGAAGTTTACAATGGCAGGAAGCATATATGAAAACCGATTTTTTGTTTTCATAATCTAGTGTAAAAAATGTCGAAGAATTGAGTAAAATTGATCCTAGGCTTCGAAAGTAACTTTTAAACACACCCCTAGCGCATGAAATGCGTAGGAAGTACAAATCGAAAAGCTAATTTTAATCTGTAAACGGCTCTCCGGAAAAATTTTATTTTTTATCCTTAGGTCTCTTTTATTATGCGCCGTCACATATACACTCAGTTTTTGAAAGCATCAAGACTGTGTCCACGGGGTAGGTTTTGGGGGTTAAAATCCCCGTGAGAACTGAAATAATTATTATAAATACACACAAATTGAAAAAAATCAAAAATTTAAAATAAATATTGATGATTTTTTAGGGTGTTCTTTCCTTTAAAAGAAAAAAGAAAAAATATGCTCCATATTTTTAAGTACTTCATTAATATTTGATGAAAAATTTTTTACTACGAGTATAATCAATAACGAATGTAATTTTTATTAATGTTCATATACGAGGTAATTCATTTATGTAAATTATTAATATATAAATCAAAATGATGGAAATGATTATTAGTATAAATATTAGTGAAAAATGTATTGTTATTTATAGAATAGATATGTAAAGAAATTTTCACCCCCCCCCCCCCATAATTCTGGGCACCGGTCTGGAAAGCATGTATAGCGAATGCAATTTGAAAGTACGGGAAAAAGAAAAGATAACTAAATATAGCCCTAAGAATGAATGGATGAGTCAAAAAATAATCAATTTTATGAAAATTAGAGACTAATACTTTAAACTTAGTAAAGGAAACAGAACCAATATTCGATATAAAAACCTATTCAGGAAATATCGAAACATAGTTACAACAGAAATAAGAAATGCTAAACAGAAGTATTATCAAAGTCAAATATAGTTAAAGCAAATAATGACGGTAAAAAAGTATGGAATGTAATTAATAATATTGTTAATAAAACAAAACAGAACAACAATTGATGATTTCATTATAAAACATTTTGAAAATACTGCAATAGTAGCTGAACAATTTAGTGAATATTTTATACGTTCAGTTGAACAACTTAGATACAAATGCCACACTCAGTTACCGAATACTAACTACAATAATTTTATTTTATCTTCTTTTTTCATTCCACCTGCGAATAAAACCCAAATAGAATCAATAATTAATTATCTAAAAATTCATAAGGCACCTGGATGGGACGAAATTAGGGTTAAAGATATTAAACAAAAACCGAATATATTTATTACCATTTTGATGAACATGGTCAACTAGTCCATAAAGGAAGCTAACACTCCTGGTATACAGTTAAAATATTAGAACATTACATTGATAAACATTTAAGAAATTATGTGGAAAAAAACAACTTACTCTATGAAAATCAACACGGTTTTAGGGAAAAAAGATCTACGATAATATTACTAAGATCGATTGTAAATAAGATAAATATGTGACTCTCGATGGGAAACCAATTTCTAATTACATTTATTAACCTAAAGCGTTTGACTTAGTTGACCATGAATTACTGATTAAGGACTTGGAAAATTTGGACATTAAAAATAATCAATTAAAGCGGTTTAAGAATTACATAAAAAATAGGAAAAATGTAGTAAAAATTGCAGAGAATAAAAGTAATGAAAAAACTGTTCAGTACGGAGTAGGTCGGAGCACCGGGTACCCCATGTGAATACTGATGATAATCGGTGAACATTAACTGATTATTCGTCAAAAAAAGGTGAAAAAATGTGGCCTCTGGATAATTTTTTTTTCTTCATATTTTTTAAGGCGATTAACTTAAAATACTATATCAATTCGCCAAATTATCATGGAAATGTAGCTTTTGATGTTTTTACACCGTGGAAATGCAGTTCAAAATAACTAAATCGATTTTTTTTAAGCATAAAGTGTGGAGAATAATGTGAAAAAAAATTGATTTTTAACAAGAAAAAAGTTCAAATATAACGCTAAAAATTGTAAAATAAAATGTTTTTTTACAAAAAATAAATACCGATTTCAAAGTTTATTGTAAAAATTTAACAAAAATGCACTAGAAAGTAAAAAGTAATTGAATAAAAATGCACTAAAAAGTAAATAATAATTACTTCCGATAAGAAAACATATATCAGAGTGATATACCTTTAAAGGTGATATTACGGTAATTCTTATACAACCTTAACTAAATGTTCATTAAATTGTTCCTTGATATTGCAATATATATTTGATGCCAACTGTAATAAGTTAAAGTTGTATAAGATTTACCGTAATATCACCTTTAAGGGTATATCACTCTGATATATATTTTCTCATCGGGAGTAATTATTTTTTACTTTTTAGTGCATTTTTATTAAATTACTTTTTACTTTCTAGTGCATTTTTACTAAATTTTTATAATAAACCTTGAAGTTGGTATTTATTTTTTGTAAAAAAACATTTTATTATTTATTTGTTTTCGTCCTTCCTTGTTTTTTTTCTTCTTTCTTCTTTTCTTTATTTTCTTATTTTTCTTTGTATTTGAGGATATTTGGCTGCCCTCACGTATCGATATGCAGATGATTATTTACGATGTGTGTATGTATTTGTATGTGTATATTACGATATAATTTATATAATCTTAAGTTGACTAATATTATAATGTATAGGATAAGCAAGAATAATTGTTATTTTTGTAGTTTGAAAAAACGTTAATAAGAGTGTCGGACACTCACACAACGAGCATACTTGCCCTGTGAGACCCACGACTTATTTTTTAAATAAAAAAATAAAACAAAAAAACTACAATAACTTTTTTTTGACGTAAAACGTCTTGAAAATTGCTCGTGAAACGAAATAGTGAAACGAAATCGCGCAACGCAACAACTATTATTTTTCACCGCATATATTTATAAATATCTGTACATATTTATATATATTTATACATATCATAGGCGTACCCAGGCCAGTTTTTCGGAGGGGGTCGATCAATTTAAAAAAAAACACTTGACAGAAAAAAGGATTTTACTTAGTAATTATATTTTGTTAATAATCTCTTGTACAATAGTTCTAAATGCGTAAAGATTAGGATTACTTTTGTTTGTTTTTATTTTGAGAATAATTTACACTAATACACAGTTAGTTGCACTGTCAGAATGTCTGGTACAAAGACATCGTACGACAGTAAAGCGACAATACAGCAACGTAAAAATCTATTTCGGGGGGGGGGGGTTAAACCCCCAAATCCCCCCCCGGTACGCCTATGATATATATAAATACTTAAACCGATATAGGCGTTTCACGTTAAATCAACGGCCCTGTGCCCCAGCACTACCGAACCCAAATTTTTGCTCCGAAGTATAATCTGTTGTTATATACACATTCTGCGAATTTCCTATTTCCTTTAACCACTGCATTAATTGTATTAAATTGGCGTTATCATATACGCATTTGATTTCTACAAAAATCGCAATTGTATTCCGTTTCTTGATAAGTGCAGTATGAATATCAAGGGTAAGGTGGCTAGTGCTTTTTTAGTTCCCGATCCTTTTTAAAAACCGAATTGTGTTTTTGGAAATTTATTACTACTAAAAAAGCTATTGTGTTATTCTTTTTTTAATAATATTTTCTGGCGTTTCTCCCAGGCCTATAAGATATATATTTCGTTTTTTAAAGTCAAATTAAAGAATTTTATAAATAACTCTCGAGCTTTTCTAATCTTATCGGCCCAGAGGATAGGCCATCTACTCCAACACTAATATTTTTATTATGATTAATACTTAAACTGATACAAATTAATTTTTTTATTGAAAAAATCTCCTACATCTTTTTTGTTAGTCTTAAATGTCAAAGGTAGGCTTATCTCTCGGACGCTCGAACAGTTTTACAAAATCATCAATTCAGTTATAATTTGTACATATGTTAATTTTAACTTTAGGATTTTTGAAAAACTTAATTCTTTGCTACGTCTTTTTAATATTTGATTTCAGTCCAATATCGGCTTGTATCTCTATTTTATAATTTAATATCTAATATATTGATATATATTTAGGAATTAACCCCTTTATTATTTAACTTTTATTTTTACTATTCCTCTTATTTTTAGCCTTCCTTTTATCTTTTTTTTTTTTTTGATCTTTACTGCCGTAATTTACTTTTTATTATTCCAATGTTTTTACGGGCTCAGTCTATAACGTTAACATTGTTGATTTTTGTTATTATTATATATTAATATTCGTACGTTCTCTTTTTTTTTTTTTTGGTGCTTTATAGGTGAGAGTAGGTTGGCTAACTGACACAGTACATTATAAGTTCTTTTACTCCCGCTATACTACAGCATCTCTTGCAAATATTTCGATTATTACGAAACCCGTGTACTTCGATCAAGGTGGATTGTTGAAGTTTAGTACTACTTTATTCTCAGACTCTTCGATACTCGTATTTTACTTGAAGAAGGAAAACTTTTTTCATCTAGTAAAAATCTGTATCTCCTACCCCTTAAAATTGTAACACCTTCTGATAAACGTTACTAGTGTTCAAAAAAGAAGGTTTTCGTTACATAGTCCGTTATCAGTTCTTGGTACTTCTTCCACTGCTTCTACATATGACAAATTTCTGCATGCCATGATTTTTTTGATACCGGTTTATTATTGTTTTTCTGGACACTCATAGAATACAAATGAATGAGCTCCATTAAAATTTATACAAAGCTCCATTTCATTATAGTAATCTTTTCCGTGTGTTCCTGAGGAAAAACGCAGACATATTTTTGCCGCTGATTTACATCAGTTAGCACTAGGCCTAAATCTCAAGCATTCGCAGCACTGTTTGACTCTTCGAACGTACGGCTCATACTCAAATCTAACTTTATTTATATTTCGGTATCTTCTGCCCGGTGAAGAAAATCTTCACTCCTATTCTTCTTTATTAAAACTCGATATCCCTACTCCCTTCGTCGGTGCTTCTTACATTTCCTCATTTCCTGCTGCTTCTGTCATTCCTGCCCTTAAATTATTTTTATCATCTGCCCTTAAACGCGTAAGAATATAAATGTATTTTCCCCTTCTTCCCATTCCTCTTGGACTAATATCCTTGCTGACAAACCTATAAAAAAAAAAAAAAATCTGCACTGACTCGGTAGGCACGTACATCGCATTTCCTTCATTAATAATTTTTTTACATAACTTTAAAATTATTTGTATTCCAATACCCTCACAAATTTTACGGCCGCTCGAGTTTAAAAAAATATAAGTACTTACACGCTTAATCGTTTATTCAATAGTCCAATATTTGTTACTAACTTGTTTTCCATACATTTATTAGTATAGACTGTATTATTATTTAGTACCTGGGCGGCCGAGCTTCGCTCGGTATTTTTTTTTGTAACTTCTTAATTTTATTTTAATCTTACACATATTCACAAAACATAAAATATTTTAAAACTAATTTATGAACACATTTATGAATTTAAAGACTCTTTCCATACAACTTTACTTTTCAATACTGAACGCAAACGAAAATATAGAAGTCCTTTGAATTCGCTTTCCGGATGGTTGGAAAATGTTTTCAATTACTGCACACTTGATTTGTATGAATATGCGTTTTTTATTAGAAAAATTAAATTTTAAGTATATAGTGTCGTCAGCTTTATTTATCGGTTTATTCGTTATAAAATCGAATAAAAAGCGTCTTGTAATTTTACCTGTAATCAGTTGTTTTCCAACTAATTGGAAAAATTGCAAAATATAATAAGGGTATACTGCACATAAGGAAGTTTTTAAAATGTGCACAACATATTCTCAGTAATTCACTTTCGCAAACAAATATATAAATACGCAAAACATTTAATATTTGTATATAAATAGGCAAAGTCCTCCTATGTTTATTTACCAATTTCTTTTTTGTTTAGTTGTTATTAAAAAGCAGTTTCTTTTTTCTTATTTAAATATAAAATAAACATAAAACAAACAAAAAATGAACTATTCGTTACGATATTTTCGATTCATTTATGGTCTTTTTTTGTTATATTTATATATATTTTTACTGCATGCGTAGTGCATGATTTTCGAACCGCCATTATGTGACCGCCCGCTGATCGATGAGAACCAAGACCGATGTCTTTGTTTTGTCTATTCGTTCCTCGCCATTTCCAGGTATCTGGAATTACCACTCGCATGTTTTGCCTACCATATGTTTTATTGCTTTGCACTACCAGTATTCATACCACCGCCCCCTACACAAAGACACCACCAGAGCCGATAATCGACGACGTTCGAAAATCAAAAATAAGTCGAAAGATCGCGCCACCAACCCTGATTTGTATCATACTGGAAATATTGAAAATCATTTAAACCTCGTGAAACCGAAATTTGCTAGGGATTAGACCTTGACAGATCGATTTATTGGCCCAAAATATCCCTAGTGTGCAAATTCCATCCAAATCATTAGAGCCGTTTCCGAGATACTCGAAATATATATATACAAGAATTGCTCGTTTAAAGATATTAGATAGATTTATTTATTTACCTCCCAACCTTGGTTAGACTCCAGGCCTTGTATAATATCTAGACTATTACGGCCTAAAAGTCTCCGGTTACAAGACTGCCCTTAATCCATTGTCCTTGACGAACTGAAAAACTGCGCTCTGGTTCACTTCTGAATTCGAGAGGACATGGCTGAGATTATCAAATCCGTGTCTCGTTCTGGAGGGTTGAAATGTAGGCCAATTTATGAGAATGTGATTAACCGCCGGTGGCTCTTGTGCGCGTCAGAAAGGACAAGTGGTTGGAGGGTGATCGCCCTCCAACAAATAGTCGTGGGATTGTCACGTATGGCCTAGGCGTAAGCGGTTGAGTGCACGATAATAAACTCGTAAGGTCCCCCCCGGGGCGGCTACCACGGCTCTACGGATTTCTTAATACGCTGGTGGTGAGACGGGGTGGAGATGTGTTCTTGGTTCCACTATTCCATTATTTGAGTTTGTATTGCATCTGATATTTGAGGGGGCCCAAGGATGTTTTGCGGACTGGGAGCTAGTATAAACTGTAGTAACCTTATTTCTAACCGCTTTTTTGCCCAATTCTGTTTCGATTTAATAGTTATGTTTTTTTCAAAAGTTTGTTACCGTTAACGATGTTAAAGCCTTGTCTACATCGATAGGTGATAAGCTTTAAAAGAATCATAATCATCATAGTCCTCGTAAGTAATTTATCGTCGTTATAGTTGCTAATTTTATTATTGCTATTATTATCACCATTACTTTACCATCATCGCTATTATTATTATAATAGCCACTATCTTCCGTGGTATTAATTTTATTCGCGGCGTTATATTTAGATTAGTTATTATCGGTATTTAACTGCAATATATCAACCTCTTCAGTTATTATCAGCTACATCTTCTACAAAAGTAGCCTGACTATTTTCATATACGCTCCGCCATCGACGAGATGACTCGCGAGAATATTCGTATATAAATTATATGGTGCTAATGAATGCTGCTGTACCAGTTCCGCAGTAGTGCACCTGTATAGTGTTTTACGTGTGTACGTTAGTATGTGCGATTGTGTCTATATACTTCAGGAAGTACGTAAGAAGACAATCAAAACAAACTTAAGCAACTTAAATCAACCTTATCACCGACCGATTTAACAAAAACTATACGATCTTATTCGATATAGACAGAGTGATAGTAGAGGGCTTTCAATCTACATGTAACTGAAAAAAAAAGAAAAGAAGCAGATCACCTTTAATGTAAAAAACCACAGCGAAACACTCATCATACGAATGCAAAAAAACGACCATTACCAATCTCGCCCAGCGAATATTCGAGCTTCAGATAACAACGAGACACAACTCAATAAGATTGTGCAAAAAAATGTAAAGTTCACTTACACGTAAAGAGCGTTACAAAACGCCGAAAGAACTGAGAACTTCAAAAAAAAAAAAAAACTCCAACATGAGCAGATGTCTCATCTACACTATCTCAAGAGTTACGAAAATGCAAACGCCGAAGATGCAATTTTAGAAAACACAAGTGAAACAAAATGTAAAATGTCACTCCCCGGTGAAAAGTATACCGGAATATTAAAATGAATTGAAAGAAGATTTTAACAGTTTCTATGATCACTGTTTAACGTATATTGCGATCATCCTAAATCAGTGTTGGCAGAAGTAAGTATTAAAAAAATCAAATTTGTAAGTAATAATAAAACGGATATAATGATAATTACAAAAAATCCGTAGCAATGAAATACTTCTTGGACTAAATTTAAATCGAAAAACAGCTACTCTCAAAAAGGTCTAGTTATAGTAATGAAGAATAACTATAAGATAAAAGTTTAAAAAAGAATCTATCTGTACGCCTTATTTTTTATTCAATGGAAAGATGAAAAATAAAATTCAGTTTTACATGTAAAAGCCGGGGTATAAGAAAGAGCATAATCGAGCAGAGGGGGCAGAAATATTCGAAGAATTCTCATTAAATGTTAAAAAAATCGAATACAATAAAAAATCTTTTGACATATAAAAATGACTTATGTGTGTTTGAATTATTGGAAACTGGAAGAAAAGAAATTAAACTGAAATACCCTAAAATCAAAAATTATGCATAGTTGAAATATAAAACTATTCAATTCGAAATAAATGAAATAAAAGAAAAAATAAACGGCAAACAGAGAATGGAAACATAAATTACAAAATTTTCGAGGAGAGAATAAAAAACGATTTTGCAGATGAAGCTAAATAAAAAAAGAATCACAAAAAAAAAAAAAAATTACACTTGTTACGAATAATGTTTTAACAAAAAAAAAAGAAAAAGGGTAAAGAAATTAAAACGATAAACAGCAATAACGCATGGCAATACGAAAAATTACAGAAATATGAAAGCTCGAATTTAAATTCTCAGAAAACTGAAATCACAATATTGATCCAAAATGAACCCCATTCGTTTATTTTCTTCGTTTTTCATTTTTTTTTTCGAGAAACTAATTTCATCGCTGACGAATTCTATAAAACTGAAAAAAAAAGGGGGGGGGGATCGCTTACGGTAAATTTTCTGAGGAAAATAAACACCACAAAAAAAGTCGATTTTATGGATATTATTTGATACTAGGAGGTAACAGCTCGGTAACGCGTTTACTTATTTACCGGGATGTAAACACGAATTAGCCACTTACCCCGAGAATGGTACCCGAATTAATTAAATCTAGTTTTTTTGTTTACTGCTACCTAGCCGGCTGCTGGACTGCTAACATCTATTATTTAGGAATACGATTTTTTAAATAGATGTCTCCTCATATAACGGACACCGCCAGTTGAAGCGAAAGGAAATACACTTTTTGTCCGTTAAATTATTTTTATATTCCACTGACAAACAATATAAATTTCAAATACTTTGTCTACTACACAGTAGATATATACGAGGTTTGTTCAGTTTCTGCGGTTAGTTACGCAAAAGATACTTTCACAGTGAAATATTAAGAGACCACTGATTCATA
Source organism: Icerya purchasi (assembly GCA_039619475.1). Lineage (NCBI taxonomy): Eukaryota > Metazoa > Arthropoda > Insecta > Hemiptera > Monophlebidae > Icerya > Icerya purchasi. The sequence goes on from CM077116.1 coordinate 422,359,900, forward strand.
CTACGCGTCGAATAGTATAAAAAATTTGTACGTGCAGCGGGCAAAAGTCGATATTTGAAGATTTTCAATAAGTCAGCAGTAAACACCGACACTGATGCGATTATCACGTTAACCTATCGACGATCCTACAACGTAGGTTAAGAAGTGGTGAAGAGATTGATCGAAGGATAACACTGCCATCTTCAATTTGCGGATGATTATGAAACATTCTCTGAATATGTTATTATGAAAATAATTCTTAACACACGCCAGACACGTACTCCTTCGCCGCGATGAAAAAGTTATATATGGTGATATTAGTCGAATATGTGTAATACTCTATTTTACTAGCTAATTAAATAAGATATACGGGGTACAACCATAAAAAAATAAGCTGTATTGATAGAAGGTTTTTTTTTTTTATTTTTTTAATTAAAAATATTTCGTCGTCGTCTTTATAAATACTTAAAACGCGTATAATTGTGGTCAAATAAACAGAAAGTCTGGACCAAAAAAAAAAGAAAAAAAAAAAGATTTAAAGGGAACGCAAATTATGGTCTTAATCGGTGTGATATAAAAGAAAAAGAAAAAACACCGTTAATACTTTCGAATTCTCCAATACCTGGAAGAAATATTTTTCAACTTATCGATAATGAAATAAACTAAACCCGCAGGGGCGCTTCTTAGTTTATTTGTACTTTATTTTTCTAAAAAAAAAAAAAAAAAAAAAAACGCTTTAAAAATGTCACTACTTGAAAATAATAGCCAAACGTTGTTTCTACCGGAAGATTTTAAAATTGGATCAAAAACGTGCTTAGAAGACAACTTCTTTCTAGACAAAATAATGACATTTCATTGGTTAACGCAAAATGACAGCGAAGTGTAAAACGGATAATCATTTAAAAAATTTAAAAATAGAAAAAATAAAAAAAATAAAAAAAACCTTTTTAAAAATAGCCTTTTATTTATTCACTAAAAGGAAGTACAAAATAACGTTTATTCGTGTGCGACTACCAGATATGCATCTTAACATTAAAATTTGAGACTACAAAATATTCTGAAAAATAAAAACGGGGGCCGCAGTTGCAAAAACTTTTTCGGCATGTGTGGTATTGTGATACACAACAATGCAACAACATTAAATAGTGATTGTAGTTTTAGCATAGGATATATTATAATATTAATATTTAATTATTAATCTGCGGCCCCCGCTTTTATTTTTCAAAATATTTTGTAGTTTCAGATTTTAATGTTAAGATGCGTATCTGGTAGTCGCACACTAATAAACGTTACTTTGTACTTCCTTTTAGTGCATAAATAAAAGGATATTTTTAAAAAGTTTTTTTATTTTTTTTATTTTTAGTCTGGACTTTTTACTATGTATTTCAATAAAAAACAATAAATTTAGAATTGTATTTTATTTCGCTTTATTTTATTCAATATCTTGATTATAGGACATTTACAGAAATTAGTGTTACATTTTATTATTAAATAATGGATCATCGCATTCTTTCAATTATATCGTCCTTTGTTTTTCATACAATACATACGCAATCCTCAGCACATGAAACACAATGCTTGACTAATAGCGCGTTCTTTCCATTGATATATCACATGACCGAAAAAAATATATATATTTTTGAAACTTTCGAGCTTTCGGCGTCCCAGGGATCCGATTTTAAAGTTGGAAACCCAAATTTTCCAAAGTAAAGAAATACACAAGGATGCGCATTTTTCTAACCTTTTCAGAATTTTTAGCTATAAAGCTGAGCCACGAGCCACGGTTACACGTCATTTTTTGTGCTTTTTTAAACTGTTAGTAAACTTCCAATGTTTCGTTAAGAAAATGAAATACGAGTTTGCTCCAGACAAATAGCGCTCTTTCCAACAGTATATCATATGTCCGGAAAAAAATATATTTTTTCCAAAAGTTCGAGCTTTCGAAGCCCTGGGAGGCTAATTTTAAAGTTGGAAACCCAGATGTTGCATAATATTGTATTGTCATCTATAACAAGTATTTCTGCAAAAAGACACTTTTTTAATTCATCGGGAAGTAAGATTGACAGACAGAATGACAGACAGAATGACAGAGCGAGTTAAATAAAAGGCTATAAAAAGGTTTTCTTAAAGGCTAAATCATTTTTTTCGAAAATTTCAAAAATTAATTTTGGATAATGTAAATTTCAACGAGAAACATAAATAAAGGATTAAAGGAGGTAAGATCAAAATTTTGTCACTATATACATTTAGCGGTTACGAAAATTCGACAAAAGTCGATAATTCAGAGTCGCTGTGGTACATACTCGGTTCGGTCAATATTCAGACTTTTCATTTCTGTAATTAATGAAGTGGCTGATTCTTTGGCTCGCTTGTGAGTTTCCAACTGACATCCTCTTCATAAATTTCCTGCTCGCAATATTAATCATATGTCCAGACACAGTTCCATATTACATTATGGAAGGATATTTAATTATTCCTCTTCTCCAGTCCAAATTCCTTTTATCTTTCCGTTCAGCCTTTACCTTCTCTCACCTGTTAGTTTCACAAGTTTCCTTCTCTTTGTCGTTCCCTGATCACTGCCGTATGTTTCGTTTCGGTTATAGCTTTCTTCCTTCGTCACTTTTTCGTTTTTCCCTCGCCTCTTCCCCGCGGTGTCCTCTTCACCGTGAAGATTTCTTTTTTTTGTGCGATGTCAGTCATGTTTTCTTCGAATATTCCCTACCTTCTTCGAAACTTCCTCTCTTCTATTCTCATCTATTTTAGGATTATAGTCTTCCCACTCCATACAATCACTTTTATGTCTTCTCGTTTCCCCTTCCTTATTAGTTGTATTCTAGCTTTTTTCATTCGTTCTATTTCGCTCCAGATTAAAATCTGATGTGTCATAGCTCCTTTCGAGCTATTATTTTTAGATTTCTTGGTTGATTCGGCTGTTGCTCTTCGTTAGCGTACCCAAAAAGAAGAAGAAGAAAAAAAATACTTTTTATTTTTTTCGAAGCATTAAAGGAAAGTAAATAAATAAAATATTATTAACTGGCGCCAGTTGTGGTATGTTAAAGGGTGACTGCAAAATGTCGACTTAATCGAAGGCATATTGAACGCACGCTCTCTAATGTTTTGTTCTCCTAATTACATTATTCCTGCTGCAAATAGGTCCTGTACATTTTTGTATTCGACTAATTTTATATTACACTAATTAAATTAATCTGACGATAACCGTAGTTTTCATCTTCTTTTCATAGTGTTGTTTTCTAAAGTAAATAAAACGGTTTGAACCAAGGTGAGTATCCGAAAAAGTCCATGATGAAGCTCATGTTAATCTAGGTCTATTTTTATAGATTAGAAAGATTTCAGAGAGATTGAGCGTCCTCGCCAGACTTTGAACGACGTTAACGTGATTATAAACATTTCTTTGTTAATAGCAATATTGACCGCAAACGTGAAGATAAATTGTGAGCACCTACATTTGGGATTCGGTTGGCGATTAAGGGGGAATAAAGAAAACAAAATGATATAAAGAGAAAGTAAAAACTGGGAAATTAATAATTAAGAACAGATTAGAGGTGGGCATTCCAAAAAGAAAAAAAAAAAAAAGGTGGTTAGGTGGTTAGGCGGTTAGCGTCATTTTTGATGGTGAGGTAGAGGACCATGTGAATAAAACGGATTCAAAAATAAGAAAAATTCAAATAGAAGCGCGAGAAAATTTTATGAAAATAATTGAAAGCCATGCAGATCGAGAGAAGGTGGAGGAAGGAAGAAGGATCGAGTGACAGAAAGAGGGAAAATCAAAAAAGCAAGCGAACTTCTTATATTGTACTATATTAGTCGGCTGTAATTGATGCGTTTTCCCCGAATTACATATTAGCAAAGAACGAGCAAAATGTTATCAGAAAATAACAAAATAATTAAACAATTCCGGAAAAAATGTCGAGTTCATTTAATGTTGGCTGTTTCGAACAGATTAATATTAGTCACGGTGGTATATTCTGAGTTGGTTTTTTCAGTTTAAAATAATAATTTTATTCCGGTTATATTCGAATAGGGAGCGCAAAAGTTCCGTAAAATCTCAGAAACAATTAAAACATTGAGCAGCTGTCGTTACAGTATATTACGTCGACTGATCATTCTACATGCGCATCACGCACGTGTCGCTAACAGTTCGCGTGCATCAACAACTCTGGTTAATTATGTCACATTACAATCATAAAAGGTAGCAGCGACCTAGGCTAGATAGATAAAAAAAACTATAATACAAATGAAATATAACGTACACGTTTAATAGGTAAGAACGCTGTAATATTAAGCTACCAACACCGGACTTTTTTTTGATTTCAGCATTCTTTTATGTACCAGAAAAATCCGGAAACATAATAATCCGAGGTGAACATTTTAAAGTCTGAAAAAAAATTCGTTTCCCGTAGAGGTACTATAACACATGCCTGTTTGTATTAGACTAAAATAGTTAAAATTCAAACCTAATATTGATGTACATATATAGCACCGGGCGCTAAATTTTGCCATCGGCTGATTATCTATTTTTCACCTTGTCTTTGTTAAATCCTCTCCCCTCTTTAAAAGTATTACGCAATGTTAATTAAGCTAGAGCAGGGTGTCTTCCAGAATCACCGAACCAAACGAGGCTCGAAAGAATCGGTTATTCTAATTCATTTTCCAGTTTTCTAGACAAACCACCACGGTTTGTGCTCTCATAAGGAAAAAAGCTGAAACAAGTGTGTTACGTTCGAGTATAAATAATCTAAATTTTTTTACGGGTTCATCCTATTTTTCAATGACTTTTATTAATTTTTCCTCCTCCTACTTAGTCCAAACCTTTTCATTCTTCGCAATGAAATCTTTCCAAAACAAATTCAGTTCTGTTTCGCTCTTTCGTTTATTCGTTACACCCTAACGGACGTACATCTGTATAATTCCCTTTTACAGTCCACCGCATCTAAAAAGTAAGTCTCATACTCTTGATAGGGTATCCGGGATTGTGAAGTTAAACTATTCATAATGGTATTAAGTCTAATGGATCTGATGAGAATACTGGGCCAGTTCCTTTCTGCTTTTGGATTATCCGCCTTTAATTTCCCAAATTTCTCTGCTACCCCATTCAATTTCAGATTAGGTATATACCTGGGAGTGATTCGGATCCGGAATGAGACAAGTCTCGAACCCGTGTCCTCTGGTATAGTAGCCAAGCGCCTTAACCACTAGGTTACCGCGCTACCTATCTACGCTTGCTTTATTCTCCCTCTTTCTCATCACCTTTTATCCTCCAATCGTACGGTGTCTCATATTTCTTTGACGGAATAAGGAATACAACACGGCGCGTTGCTTTTAAAACTTTTGCTTAAATTTAACAACCGATAACTTTCCATCTCGTATACTCCTAATGCGTAAGAGCACATATACTCGTGTTTCTTTTTGTCAAAAATTATCCGTTTCTCTCGTATCAGGAAAATGGCTAGACAATTTAAATATCCACCCTCCGAACGTCGTTTCTATTTTAAAACTCCTGTAATCATTCTATTACCTTTTATCGATTCCTCCGCCTATGTTTCTAATTTTTACGAATTACATTCTACATAGGAAAAGTTATTCTTCCCGTCCCTTAGCGTCCGCCTTCAATATTAACGAATTAAAGCCTATTTTTCTAAAGTCTTCCAGCCCCATTCCACGTAATAAGGGCATTTCTTTTTTAAAAATCCGCCTGAACAACCCCTTAGGATTCTCTTCAATCTTATATGGGGGGGGGTCATAAAACGATTACGACTTATATCGCTATTATCTAAAGTGTCGACTACATATTTTTCGGAATGTTCTGAAGTATTGATCAGTTCAATTAGATAGTTGTTAAATAATTAACAAATGGCACACATACACGCAAACAAATAAAATAAATAAACGATTAAAATCGGCAACATTAACAAAACCATTTAATGTTTCGAACGAGTTTACACAGTCCATCATTCAAAAATAGGCTTTAAAAATATAAAATTGCGCATATCGCTTAAATCAACTTTTACACCGATTTAATATACATAACCTAATATCAATAAAGAAACCATTAAGGCAGAATAAATAATGAAATATCTATGTGCGATTATATAAAAATTAGTATCGGTTAAAATAATCCGCATCGATTTACACAAAAGCGAGCTTATTAATAAGTATAAATGCGTAAAAATAATTAAATCGAAGTCAAAATAATACGACAGATCAATAATAGTAAATACCGTTTTTTTTTCTAAAAAATGTTTCTTCAAACCGTGCTCATTGTCGATAGAACATACTATAGTTGTTATATCCATCGGCAGGTGTTTCTTTTTGTTTTTTTTTTGCATAATCGGTTATATATTAATGTGCCGACTGTTTTACCCGCGCGCCTTTCACCATAGGAAGTTAAAAGTTTTAACGTCGAATTATCACCTCTTCAATTATTAAATATTTGTTTATTTTCTAATTCTTAACCCGTCAACTATTCTCCTGTTCGTGTTAAACGCCATTAACAAAGTACTATTTGGAATCTTCACCGAAGGTGTCAGTGCACCGTCTCCCCTGCTATTTTAATCTCTGCCACTTTCACTATTCTCTTTACTCCCCCGACCCCATCCCACCCCTTCACGTTTTCCTTACGCATTTACAACAATAATCTAATCCGAGATGCTTTATTTCATTTTCGAAGTTAATCATCAACATCGTGGCATTTCAGTCATTTCGTTTGCTTCTATCATTATAGTATTCTTGGTTCATTGCCATTCTTTTCAGTACCTGTTTCCACCTTCCTCTTACAGGGAATTTTCCCTCTATTACATATGTCCGCAATTCCGGGTCCGGGATAAATTATTTTTTTTTGGATTCTACGCAAGAGGTTCCTTTCTTTTTGGACTTTTCTAAAGACTGCAACATTCGACACTTTATTTGCTCACGAAATTTTGAGCGCGTATCGCCAACATCATACCTCAAAAGCATCCAACCGTTGTTTATTCCGTTTTGTTAATGTCCAAATTTCTGCAGCACATAATCGTGCTACTATTGACACAGATTATACTATACGTTTCCTCATTTCCCCATTGATAAGTATTTTGGGTGATGACCTGTTTTTTTTTTGTTTATTTTCCGGCATTGCGATTCTTTGTGTAATCTCTTCGTCGCAGTACACCTTGTCGGTTATTATCTGTTTCAGATAACTGAAGAATTCTCTATAATATTCCGATTTTTTCTCATTAATCAATATATCCATAACAAGTGTTCAGAGCCAATTTTCGTTTTTTTTTTTTTCAGTATTTTTATTCCATATTTATTTTAAATGCTGTTTATGTTCTGCGCCATTTTTAGTGGACCATTTGCTATTAATGCTCGGTCATTTGCAAACTTAATTATTTTAACAATTAGTGCTTCGATTTTAACACCCTCTTCTTATATAAGACTTCGATTATTATCATATCTGCACAGATACGTTTCTTAATTCACCTTAAAAGATCGTACAAAATTCGAATGTGTAAACTGCGACTGCAAATTATCAGGGTTGCGTGAAATACTGAAAAACGCTGAGGAAAAAAAAAGCCAAGCAGTGGTTTTCTCTATCGGATAGAACCTGATACCTCGATTCTTTAAATTAAGAATATAGAAAAATTTCACTTGCGCTAAATAAAAGAGAATTCCAAAAAAAATATAACATTCATCAATCAGTTCAACTGATTGTGCGAAAATGCACGATCATCAACAAAATCTGATAAGGATCAGAAACAATTAAATCTAGCTTGTTGACGTATTCTAAAATTCCTTTACTGCAAAGACAGTCTATTTTCATTTTTATTTTTCTTCTTATATGTACTATTTGTAATCCTCAAACATGGGCAGTTAATAAAATTTCTAGCTAATAGTACAAATTCTTTTTATTCATCCTACATAATACTTTACGAAGTTTACTGTTCTGCCTCAAAGAAAATCATGGAAAGTTTCGATTCTTCATCTACCCGCTGTTCAAATTGGACGTACTTATAATTTGAAAGATGAAATTTTATAAATTTAACGATGTCAAAGTTTCGGATACCTTTCTTTTAACCTACCTGTTAATGTTTCACCCAGTATCAAATCAGCAACTTGTCAGTGCTGCGATAACTATCCGTGCAGACATATAACGCGATCAATGTCCATCCAAAATTGATCCGCATTATTCTTCTAAAAATTCCCTTTTATTGTAGCTGTAAAAGTCAGAATTTCGCCTCTAGTCTGCGATGTCCATCCGTCTAAAAAAAATTGCGTGTAATTACTTACGCGCCTCAGAAGTTGCAAGTTCGGTCCCGAAGTGTCTAAGCAGAAATAAAAGCATTGAAAAAAAAAAGGTGGCGAATAAATTGATAAAATTTTAATGGAATAAATGAAAAATACATATTTAATTTTAATCTCAACTAAAAACATTTATCGCTTTGTTTTTTTTATAAAATTCAATCAAACTGATCTAATTACTTTGGAAGTACATCCGCTTCCGATAATTCTTCTAACGATTATCGAAACAGTGAAAATGTTACAATTGGTTTGTTGTTGAGGTAGGCAGGTGAAAGGATTTTCGATTGAACATCCTGCAAGTATCGCGTGACAACATCTTCTGTGCTGGTATCGTAACATGCGATTGGAATTGTAGGATCACTGTTAACAGGTTCGGATGTCCTTGAAAATAATTTCCAGTTGGCTCGGCATCAAAGTTTTTTGCCAGCAGTCGTAGGCAACTTTTCTCTGCTCGACTAAAACATGCCCCTCCGACTTATAAGGCTATCTGAAATAATACCGATATCAGATAGAACTGTAGCTGTAGTCATTATTAGTAAACCAAAGCTGATAAGTATCAATATATGCTCCATTTGCAGACTATAATGACACTGTGTACCGTATTTCGCAAGTGTGCAATTGTAGCGGTATCGTCTTAAGTTGCATAAAGGAAAAATTAGTAAACAATAACGTTAATAATCTTTCATGTTAGAAAGATTAATTAAATTTCATTGACGTAACCTCATCATTAAAATTGTAGAAATTAATGCATAAAATAGAAGCGATATAAAGAATTAAACTTAATTCGATTGCCGCTTTAAATTTCAAAATATAAATTGTAAATATTAAATAAACATATTATTCGAAACAACTTTCTTATTACACATCTTCGGCATATGACAGCGTTAGTGCTGACGCTATCGGTAGTCATATTTTTCGTTCTATCAGAAAACGATAAATTTGCTTTTACTCCACTTTTCTTGCCCTTGGCATTTAAATTCTTTTTAATTTATTACTCGTAGCGTATTGCGGTATTACATGTAAATTTTTAGCATTGCGAGCAAAACAGCCTCAAAGCTAAGGTAATAAGTTTAAAGTAAAGTAAAGTAAGTCCCATGATCTCAAAAGGGTGTCGGATATTATGAAGTTAAGAATGGATCTGATGAGAATACTGGGCCAGTTCCTTTCTACTTTTGGATTATCCGCTTTTAATTTCCCAAATTTCTCTGGCACCCAATTCAATTTTAGATTAGCTATCAAACCGGGGAGCAATTCGGATCCGGAACGAGACAAGTCTGAAACCCGTGTCCTCTGATTTAGTAGCTAAGCACCTTAATCACTAGCCTACCACACTACAGTGATAATAAAATATTCACAGATTTCCGTTTCCATATATGTACACACATATACATACACACACATATATATATATATATATATACTGATACGGATTTGGTATTTGCGGCGCTATCTAGCGATGATGTCGAACTAGAAATTATTCTCTGGTTAAAATCATTAATCTTCAATCTCTCGACATCATCGCATTATTCGTTATCAGAGAAAAATGCGGCCGGGACGTTTACAAACGACTTTGTAATTTCCGATTTTGTCAAATTTTTCAGCTGGTGTAGTGTTAGGGGTTGTGTAAGTGTCCCGGTGTGTGCGGTCCGCAACAGGCAGGGTAGCGTTACTGGCAGCGGATAACGAAATAGTATATGTATGTGTGCAATCCAGCCTGTTGCACTAGTTGATAAGGATTTCGGCAATTCACCGTTAGTTTTGTTAAGTTTTATATCGAGCCGATCTGACGAGATTAGAGTGGTCGTTTAGTTACCGTTTTAATCAACGCAACGTTGTATGTCGCTTTTCCGTATATCTAGTCGCTGTCCGCAAGAGTAATATTGGTCGTCGCAATAGTTTATATTTAGCCCTGTGTCTGTTTTTTTTTTTTACACGTATATTTCAGTACAATCTTATTACAGTAAATAAATTAGCACTACTTTTAAAACTGCGCTACAACTTAACCTAACCAATTTGTAACATGAACAGAGTAGAAACTATATACAATTACATAACTCCTAATATATAGATTTATAAATAATAAATCATACGCGCACATAAATACTCACACGCACGCACACCAAGTATATGTACATACCAATAAGTTACATACATACGAGTGTATATTATAGAATAAATTAGTTAACTAGCTCATAAGCCTTTGTGTGCGCTTAAGGCGTCTTAGGTCATCATCGGAAAGTAGCAGTTCTAAGGCCTCTAAATTCGGGTGACTGGAGTCGGTATTCGTGCGCTTCTGCAATATAACGTATGACTTCATCGATCCATGGAATATTTAAATCGGAATGTATTTCTTCGTTGCGTTGATACCAGAGTTCCAGTGATGTTTCGGAGACACTTGTTTTGAGCACGCTGAATAAATAATCAACGTCTGCTTTTATGTATAATTTCTTTCTAGTCGCCATACCGTCGTTAACAACGTAGTTTTTTGACCGAACCGTCGTTTTATAACCCTTGGTTATGTTTTTTTGTGTTCTTCCGAATGTTTATGTGCTGTTTTTTTACTATCGGACGCTAGTCACTTTCCATTCTGATCAAAATACACGTATTTTCCATTATGTGTACTTTGATTTGGTCATCTGTATTCGTTGATAACACTCGGCCCGTGTCTGGCTGATACACCTCCGAGGGTGGTATGCCGTGCCCGCGCGATAGTTACAAAAGAGTTTTTTTCCTATATTTTTAAAATTCAAAGAAAAGCCTAATGCCCGCCCTTTATTTATTCGTGTTACACGGGTCATCCAATAAGTCCGGGACTCCGTATTTTCCAAGTCTCGGATTAGGGACCCAAAGAAAACATTTGCGGAAAAAATAAAAATTCCCATTAACCCGAATCGAGAATTTGGAAAAGTCAAAGTTGAAGACCGTGGCTCCTAGAAACAGGGACTCCGAAATTCGAATGCAAAACAATACATAGATAGGTATCTGTGTTAATTGTATATGAAACTGATTAAATATCCGCGCAGACGGAAAATATTACTGAAACGTTCAAAATATGCGAAAAAAGTGAAAAAAACAAATCAGGCAAAACTTCTTAAAATATATACTTATATACTAAATGTCTAAAATATGTATTTTCGTGTATTAGCTGCTTAAATATCTATTGTATCTAAAGCCTATTAAACGGCTAGAAGTGAAATATCAAGACGTTAGTTACAAGAAGCACTTCCGTAACAGTTATCGCTCAGCATATTACAGAAATTAGGTTTTTTTTTTATTACATTTTAATTGCTGTTCTTTAAATATGGATTACGCTCTGGGGTTTTTTTTCTCGTAAACTATAAGTAAATTATTTTATTCTTTCTTTCAATCGAAACATAATTTCAATAGTTACGTTGAAAACGGAACTGTAAATAGAAAATTCCTAACAAGTGGCTGGCAACGTGTTAGTTTTTTGATTAATTAGGTATTTTATTAATAAACGAAATTTGTAAATTAGTACTTAACTTTTGTGACATACTATAAATAAATTGTGAAACATTAAAATATATGTTTCAATGTTTTGTTATTTTATTTATTTATTTATTATATTGTAAATTGGTCCTCAACAAAAGTGGAAAAAGAAAAATTGGGGCTGATCAAAACGCAATGCATAGGTCTGTCGTAAATACAGAAACGAAATAAAATCTACAATAAATTTTGTTAACAACGAGTATAAAAGGAAAAAGCAAGACACACAGGATTCGGCGTACATGCAAGGCTAAAGAATGACAGGTAGACATACGATATAAAAAACTAATATATCCAATAGGAAAAAGAAGGCAGTTTTAGGGAACTCTATAAATTTGTAAATTCCACTTAAAATGTGTAACGCATTAGGTAAACATCTGGAATTTTTATAACGGTTAACATTTTTTAATTACACTAAATTTATTGTACGATATCTGATACTTTACGTCATTAAAGTGAAAGTAATCATGAATTTGTGTCGATTGTTTTACGTATAAATAATTAAGGTATAATCTTTAAGTAACTGTGTTCGGTAATCTTACAATGTTCAGCAACATTTCAGATCTCGGTAATATTTCACATTCTAATAACGTTCTCGGCAAACATAGTCCCGCTTCCAGAAAAAGATATTTCACGTTAAAATTAAATTATTACGCGATGCGTAAAAACGTCAAAACGGGACGTTACATAAATATATAAAGAAAAAATAATTGCTATTTCATAACTATCGGTTTTGCATTACTTCCGAAGGAAAGAATAAAACATAGTCTCATTAAAATACCGTTAATTTCTTTAAGTAAATACAGATCTACAAACATTTTTCAGTTGCCGCCGAGTAATGTGTCCGTACCAGAAGATGTGACGCGATAATTCGTCTACCGAAATATGGAAGCCATGAAAAATCTATTGCGATACAACTACGTGTAGCAAACCAAGGTAACATGCGGAACATATCGATTTGTATGTATTTCTGAATCGGAAAGTGAACCGATATTTTTTCTAAAAGAAATGGATAGATTACGAAAAAGGGTAAAATATAACAGCGAACCGAACAAATTGCCCTACAGACCCCATGTTCGACAGAAAAAATAACCTTACGAAACAATAATGATTTCGATATTAGTGAGTATTTTCAGAACGTTTTACTATTGTCGGGAAATATAAGATATTCTAATTTTATTATTTCCTTAATTCACGCATTCTTTGGATTTCGTTTTCATATCATTTTAAATAGCAGAACATTTAATTCCGAAATAAAATGTTAAAAATATGCGTAAATTTTGATGTCAACGCTTCGCCTGATTTATTTATATACATTTTAGTGATTTTTCGCTAAGGAATCTTCTTAAGAAATTTATCGTTATTTTTTTTTTTTTGTTTCTAGAAGAAAAAATTCATATTTTTACTATTTAATTACACAATTTCTGAAATATACAAACTGCAAAGAATAAATGCGACTAATCGCAGTGTCGTACACTCTATTTAAATCATTTTGTTGATAATATTTTATGTAAATTACTAAACGTATTATCAATTGAAATGATAACGGATAATCTTCTAACACGATCACGTCGAAATTATTTACCTGTCGGGGTCATCCTGTCGTACATACTTGTTTATAATTGTGAGAAAAATACCGATGATATTGAAGAAGCGCCATCGTGCGAATATCAGCATTAGGCCGACCGTCATTACTGTCACATAAGAGAAACATGTATCACATGGTAATGTGCATATTAAAGATGACCACCGTTGATGTCGGTGCGTCTCTTTTCTGACACAGACCTTGCAAAAGGGCGCCATGTATGTGTTATAAATTTCGCGAAAGTGTGACATAAATTCTACAGGCTAGTTATAGCGTTAGGCTTGAACAATTACACAACCACATTATGATGGTCACTAACGTCATAGTCAATGGAAAATGAGGGTCATGGCCCCTAATAAAGGTTTTTTCTAAGTAAAAAACGCAATAACATCATTAAACCCTGCGCTTAGGAGCACCATCCAAATGAATTACTCAAATTTAATCTACTAACAGGCGACGATAAAAGCACCTGTCCGCCATTCACCGGCTGGTGTAAGTAACATGGTCGTTCATTATAAAAATCGGTTGTCGATCGCTTTTAAAATAAAACAATGGCTAGTGAGAAGCTTTTCTATTCGAAAATCGTTACTTGTTACACAGAAAAATATCTAAATAATATTTCAGGTTATACATTTTATGTAAGCAACGTTGCAGAAAAAGTAGATCTCCTATTAGCTGATCTTGAAAACATCGTAGAAAAAGACGAATAATTATTGTTAAATAAACAATATAGAAAATATGGTAACACAAGTTTTACATGGCAAAAAACAACCTATTACTAATTCCAATTTAAAAGTAAGTTACAAAGATAAATTACTAGGTATCTCAACTCGAAAACCAAACCATAAAATAATAATTAAAGCAGAAAATATGAACGATTTCGACAAGCAGCTGAAAAATAAGGTCTGTCCAGATCAATTAAAAGTGAATGACAAATTTTACAAAAAATTAAACAATAACACAGCAATCATTTCCATGGAATCAAACGAAGAACAAAACAAAATATGTGAGGCGATTAAAAATAATATCTCAAATGTTAAAGTCTCAGTTCCCAAACCTTTCGATCCTACAATCGTAATCTTTAGAACAAACAATGTTGATGAAAAAGATCTTAAAGATTATTTTAAAATAAAGACTGGTAGCGAACCTATTACAATAAATAAAGTGTCTCTTAAAAAAAGCAGTAGAATATACGTTCGTCCTAATCCACAATAATATTCTCTGCTCCCTAGCGACAAAAAAGCTTGGAATTGATGTAACTATTCCTCTTAAAAAATGTAAAAAGTGCCAGCGGTACGACCATTTAGAAAAATTCTACAACACTGAGACAAATCTCTTAAGGGTTATTAACAAAATCAATAGTACTAGTAAATGCAGTAATTGTGTAATAAATAACATTAAAAATAACAGCGAAGATAAAAAAAATGTTGATCTTGATAACGAGGAGACAATAACTGTACAAAGATGGTTGATCACGCGGTGCATGACCATGTCCAGTTTATAATAAGAGCCTCGCATACATAGCTTCTCGAATTGACTATGGCTTCTCAGATTCTCTACCTCAATGTGAATAACTACAAAGCTGCTCAACTCTTATTCATTAGGAAATTCTTTAAATCTCAAGCGAACATCGCAATTATAGCCGAACCATACATAAATAATAATAATCTAATTATAAACAGCAATAACCATAATTCATATATAAGCAACAGACTAGCTATAGTAGTTAAAAATACAATTAAACACCGAATAATAGAAATCTTTGATAATATTATTGCTGTCCATATAAAAAGCTATGTACTAATAGGATGGCTACCTCTCTCCCAACAAGGAGAGAGCAACTCCTTTACAAAAAATCGATATAATAATTAAAAACCAACCCCAGTTAAGCCCAATAATTATTGGTGATCTTAACATTAGATTACCTACCATGGAAAATGAAATAACTCAAAACTGCAATTCACTTCTATTTTACGATTTAATCTACTGCAACAACTTAACCATTAAAAATAACAGCGTTCCCACACTCGAGAATTATAATGGTAGTAGTATCATTGATTATTTAATTGTACCATTAAAAATTCATCAACAGTTCAAATTACTAATCAAGCATGCTGAACTTACTCCCCACAAATATCTGATAATTAATACGGCTGATAAATTAAATAATATTGATAGAGATTTTTTCAACAAAACTGACTCCTTGTCCAGGCTAATTAAAACTTTAGATAAGAACGTTCTACATAGTGTCCTTCACAGTGTCAATAATTGTGAGGAACCAGAAAATCTCAATAACTCAACATCTTTCCCGAACCGGTATATTTTAGAAAGTATAAAACATTGCATCCATACAGTTAAAACCCCAGGTGGTCCTCAAACTTACAGGAATTGAAGGGTCAAATTAACAACCTACGTAAAAATAAAAATAAAGCCAAAGACACGGTTAAACGTTTCATCTACGACATCATACTAAGATATAAAAATAAAGAATATAAAAGATTAATTCTTCAAACAAAACTAAAACACTGGAGACAACTCATCAGAAATTCCAGTGCGTGGGGGCAATTCTTACAAGTTCATAGTAGGAAAAAACAAAAAATTCACAATTTCAGATCTAATACATAATAACAAAATCTACAGTAACGACAACGACAAATGCAACATTTTATTAGATTACTTCGTTCCAAACAAGTTAGATCCCATTTCACACTTAGGTGAATCAAAAGCTGTATTAAAATTATACACGGATCGGGAGACAATCAGAGACTTCATCAAAAAATTAAATAACAGGAAGGCTGCTGGTAAAGACAAGATAACAAACAAAATTATCAAACTCCTTAATATTACATTTGTAGATATCTTTCACTCAATAATAAGCAAATGTCTCTTTATGGAGCTTTTTCCATCTGCATGAAAATCTGCAGATGTCATCCTACTACAAAAACCCAATAGAGATACTTCACAAGTTACGTCCTATAGGCCAATCTCACTACTGAACGCTGTAGGCAAAGTCTATGAAAAAATCATTAACAAACTCTTGATAAAAGAAATTACTGATAAACAGTTATTACACTCGAACCAGTAGGTGTTTAGGGCAGAGCACTCTGCAGAAGGGGCTGTTTAAATATATTCCATTAAAGATACCATTCCAAATGGTTACTTGGCACTCGTTATCTCCTTTGATATTCGAGGTGCCTTTGACAACTGCAAAGGGTCGTCTATTATTCAAATTTTACAAGAAAATAATATTAACCCCTCTCTTGTTAATATTATTATTAATCATTTTAAGGACAGATATTCTACTTTACATATCAACGACGCCATTCATACGAGGAAAATGACCTGTGGCGTTCCTCAGGGTTCGGTCCTTGGACCTACCCTCTGGAATATATTATATTCTAAGGTCCATAAAAGCATAGAACAGTTTTGTCGGATAATAAACGTCGATGCTCTCCCGATCTCTTACGCAGATGATATTTTACTTAAATTATCACCATGGACCAATCTTAGCAAAATTGAAGCAATCTGCGTTCGCCTTGAAAACACTATTGCGAAACTCGGTTTAAACTTCTCTGTAGAGAAATGTAGTACAATTTTTTTCAGTAAAAAAGAGACCAGAGACAAAATTGAAAAATTAGACCTCATTTCTAATCAACCGATTCAGATGGTTGACAATTTAAAATACCTCGGTATTATAATAGACCGCAAGCTAACTTTTCATGACCACCTAATTACCATCTCTAACAAGTGCAGCAAGATTTATGTCAGTCTTCAAAGGATCTTACACAACACTTACGGAATTAGTTTTAAAGAGCGAATTATATTATACAAAGGGCTTATACAATCTACAGCTCATGCATTTATCTTAACAAAAAAATACTCCAAAAGGTAAACAAATTTCAGAGAAAATTTTTATTAAACATATCATCGTTATATAAAACAGCATCTTCCTCAGCGGCCTGTATTTTACCAAACATCCTCCCATTAGATCTGTTTCTGATTAAACATGCTATTATTTCAGAGTACAGAATAACTGGAGATCTAAACCTCGTCACAAACATTAAATTTCTGAATGACCCTGATATAATTAACGTCTTAGGTAAAACCCCCGATATTAGGAGAATAAAAAATGACATCAATGATAAGGTATATAGCACTTGGCAAGACCGCTGGGATGTAGATAATATTGCTCGTAAAACTTACATATTCTTCCGTAAAACACTGAACAGACTAAAAATAAAAAACTTAAGTATAGACGTCTTCAATGCCCAAATTCTCACAGGGCATGGTAAATTCAATGAATATTTACATCGTTTCAAATTAAGTGAATCTAAGAATTGTCAGTACTGTGATCTGGATGTCACAGACGACTTACAACATACAATATTCATTTGCACCCGCTTTTCTAAACTAAGGGAAAAATATAAAATTAACCAAAATTGCTCACTTAACATAACTAATAAAAATGGTAAACAATTTCTTGCATATTTTCATGACATAATGAAACTAAAAATAAAACAACGCGTGATCAACTATTCTAAATGTTATCACATAAGAACATGTTCTCTCTCTTTTTTTGTTTTAACCTAAGGTGATTATAAAATAAATATATGTATGCGTGTGGTTGTGTGTATAATATATTCTTTTATTAATTATATTGAATAAATAATATGTATATTACTATATGTATCCTACAATTGTAACCCACATATCATGAAAAATTTTATATATTTCATAACATGTCTTAATTATAAGCGTTTTATAAACATTTGTAAGAATGTATTTGTGACTAAGTTTATGCATCACAAGTACAGTTCCGTATCTACTGTATAATATTTGCAAATATATTTGACCCATCGGTACATCCGAATTGGGGAACCATAAAAAAAAAAAAAAAGCAACGTTGAAGTCAAAACAGGGCGGAAATCGTAACAAATGTGGATTTACAGCGAAATACATTAAATTTACGTTGTCATTTCTCTCTGACCGCGGCAGTCTAATTATAGTGGTCTTATTTCAGTAGGTACGAAAGTGTTCAATCGATGTTTACTTAAATCACAATTAGTAGAATTATCGCAGGCGAACTCTGTACAAGATCTCAGAAGTTATTAACTGCAGCGCTAGTGTCATCGGGGACAACTTTTAGTCTCGTTTTCAGGTTGACAATATTCTGCATTAGGCCCGAGATCCAGTTTTTAGTATTGCTAATAAGTATTCGTTGTTTAGACATAATTTTAAAATGACTGTGTACGGCAGCAACAGCAGGCATATGATTGTAAGACACAGGTATAAGAGGAAGACCGACATTGTGCTGTGAGCCGGACTGGGAAGATAGAGCTCGATAGCTGTAAGAAGTGAATAGGAATACCGTTTATAAAATTTTTAATATTTTCATCAAATTTTTTTAAAAGACACTGTGTGACGGTAAAGGCATAACCTCGAAGTTCTACGCACACTACTTCATATACGTATTCAAAAATTCATAATTTACAAACAATTTATTATTACTGTAATTTTGAAAAAAATTAAAACCTATTCCTCCATTAATTTTATTAACATTAAAACACGTATGTTCCAAGTTACGCCTAGTAAGAAAACGTGATTAATTTTTACAAAGTAACTTAATTAGTACCTTTTTTAAGTATTCCTAAATTATCAAGAAAATAGTCCGTTTATTAATAACTTGTTTATATTAACAGAAATCATCAACGATACATATTAGGAAACCCCTTAAAAGGTCTGTTTCGAGGTTTAGAATAGAAAAAAAAATTTAAAAGGAGATTGGAAAAATTATGAGATAAACGAATAAAGAATGAAGACAGGAACCGAACTAAAAACGGACGAGCAATAAACAATATCTCCTGTGCTATGGTAAGCAATAATCGCTACAAATAATAAAAGTATCAAAGCGAATCTTATTAACATAAAAAAAAAAACGAATAAACAAACCTAACAAATATAAAAAGTACCTTTAATTACAATCATCATATTCTTTATTTAACTTTCGCGGCCAGGTATTTCCGAAGGTTGTCCGACAGTTTACTACCTTATTTGACCGGTTCCTGACGGAATTTTTTTTGAAAGAACTGATAGAACTCCACCCGTCCGTGTAAATCTGGATGAGCGTGCATAACACGATATCAATATGCCATTCGTATGGCGCAGAATTTTTTTCACTAATGAGGATGACGTCTAAGTTTATGTTAGGAGAACTGCATTTTTCTTGACTTTTTATTATATCGAGGTAGTTTTAGGACCAAATAGCTTAAAATTCATGAATTTGATTTTCCAGCAGTCTATATCGCTCTGACGATTTCAGCGATTTGTCAGTTAATTTTTCTGTGGTGGATATCGCACAGACTGGTACCGATTAATGTGCAAGAGTAAACGTACTACTAGCTTCTGACGATGTTGGTTTAGAGCATAGTCATCGGATATTCATGGTATTCATTATGCCGTCGATTTCAGTAAAAAAAGGTGAATATTCCTCAGAGGTCAACACAACACGAACCGTGTGAGTTTTGGCAGACTCCAAAAGTCCTCCTTGATGAACGAGGCTCGTAGTGGATTAAAATTACACTTTATCGCTTTTTTATTCACGAGAATTTGTGAAGAATGTGCTCTAACCAAATTAATTGTCAGAATACACATTCTAAGAAGTAACACGACAAGATGGAAATCGTTTCATTGATGCGAGGAACGCGTTTCATGAAATAACCGATACGATTTCGGCATTCACGGTCCCAGCAACAAAACAAATGAAAATGCTTATGTAAACCTTGCAAATTCCCATGCTCGGTGACATGTGTTATTGAAAACAAAAACCAGCAAAATCCGCACGCCTATATGCGATAATAGGCTACTTATGACGCGAACTACCGGCAGCTGATCCATTAGCTGCTGAAAGGTCGACTCACAACATCACATTGCTCGCCTAATAACATCTTGTCATTCTGTAATAACGTTTAGAGCTAGAGCGACACTTGTCTCCGTCCTTAACGCAACTAGTTTCCGATTCTTCCTGCCACGTCTACGGTATCTTCCAATTTCTGTAATTTCTTAACCCCCTATCCCTTTTAGACAGGCACGCTGATCCCGTTTGAGAAATTGGCGCCTGTATTTTATTTTGAAATTTGAAATGTTTTAATTATCAATAGAATTTTAGACTACTATATAGTTGCGCGAGACGTAGTCACTATTACTTAACAATTTCCTAAATATAATAATCCATCTACATATAATTCAGAAAATTAGATCGCTCTTACATAATAATAGGGCTGACTTTAAGTAAATTGACACGACGAGATAAATCATGAATATTAAGAAACCATATTTCAAATTTAAATCAAAATCCACCTTACGCGTATAAGCGCTAAAATAAATAAAAGAAAAGTAGGAAATAAAGCATGCTTGTAAAAGGTTATCTTTAAGTAAATTGGTATAACATCGGTACAAAATAACTTTATTAGCGTGCGACTAACAGATACGCATCTTTACATTAAAATCTGAAACTAGGAAATATTCTGAAAAATAAAAGCGGGTGCCGCAGATTAATAATTAAACATTAATATTATATAATATTTCATCATTAATCTGCGGCCCCCGCTTTTATCTTTCAGAATATTTTCTAGTTTCAGATTTTAATGTTAAGATGCGTATCTGGTAGTCGCACACTAATAAACGTTATTTTGTACTTCCTTTTAGTGCATAAATAAAAGGATATTTTTAAAAAGTTTTTTTATTTTTTTTATTTTTAGTCTGGACTTTTTACTATGTATTTCAATAAAAAACAATAAATTTAGAATTGTATTTTATTTCGCTTTATTTTATTCAATATCTCGATTATCGGACATTTACAGAAATTTTTATTAAATAATGGATCGCATTCTTTCTATTATATTGTCTTTTGTTTTTCATACAATACATACGGAATCCTGCGCACATGAAACACAATGTTTAACTAATACCCATTAATATATCACATGATCGAAAAAAAAAATATTTTTTTGAAACTTTCAAGCTTTCGGCGTCCCAAGGGTCCGGTTTTAAAATTGGAAACCCAAATGTTCCAAAGTAAAGAAATACACAAGAATGCGCATTTTTTTAGCCTTGTTCAAAATTTTTAACTATAAAGCTGAGCCATAAACGGGGGCTACACGTCCTTTTTGAGCTTTTTTAACTGTTAGTAAACTTATAATGTTTCGTTAAGAAAATGAAATACGAGTTTGCTCCCGACAAATAGCGCTCTTTCCAACAATATATCATATGCCCGGGGAAAAAAAAAAATTTTCCAAAAGTTTGATCTTTCGAAGCCCCGAGAGGCTAATTTTAAAATTGGAAACCTAGATGTTCCAAACCAAAAAAATATACGTGCATGTGCATATTTTCAACCTTGTTCAGAATTTTTAACTACAAGATCCGCGCCATAAAGAGGGAGCTACATAGGAGATCTTGCGCTTTTTTGAACTTTTCGTAAACTTCGAAAGTATCATTAAAGAAATAAAATATGGTTTTGATCTCGACAAATAGCGACCTTTCCAACGATGTATCACATGCCCGAAAAAAAAAACAATATTTTTTTCCAAAATTTTGAGCTTTTGGCACCCCGAGGGTCTAATTTTAAAGTTGGAAGCCCGGATGTTGCATATTTTTGTATTGTCAACTATAACAAGCATTTCTGCAAAAGAACACTTTTTTAATTCATCGGAAAGTAGGTGAAAAATCGTTTCCAAAATTCCCCCCATTTCGGCGCCCCTAGGGTCTAATTTTGAAGCTGGAAACCCGGATGTTGTATATTTTTGTATTGTCATCTATAACAAGCATTTCTGCAAAAGGACGCTTTTTTAATTCATCGGGAAGTAGGTGAAAAATCGTTCGCAAGATTTCCCGCAGACAGACAGAACCACAGACTGACAAAGCGAGTTAAATAAAAGGCTATAAAAAACAAGTCGAAACGAAAGATCGTATACATATAATTTTATATAACTTACTAAGGCTACCATGTACATAATAATCGCTAGTAAATCTGGAGGAAACGTAACAAAGAGAGATAAACAATATAATAAAACGCAATGACGAAACAAACCGAAATAAACTAAATTTAACTTTTAACACTCCATTTACCAGAACACAAATTTAGTTATATTACAAATATAATTAATTCGCCGTATTACTCAACTACAATACAATCCAGAATATGTATAAGTAAATATCTCATTGAAATTAATGATAATAACGCGAACCCCTCGCGCGAGGGATTATACTGAATTTAGAGTTCAGTGATTACGATTTTACATACGTCGCATGAGGCGAAGCGTAAATGAGTAGCAAAATTCTGTCTGCGCCTTAAATATACGCGTATATGAAGGGCTTTAATTATTTTTTAGAAGGGGATCCCCGTATTTGAAAACACAAATGTATTATAAAATTTCCAGCTTCAATTTTTGAGTATAATAATTTCCATTTTTGAAATTAAAAATTTTAATTTCACATCCGATTAAAGAGATAAACGCTTACTTCGACATATTGTAATGTGATCACGAGTGTACATTTACACGCAGAATTATTAAGATAATATTGTTCGCTGTTGTCAGAGGGAAATCTTCAAGTTAGTTTGTAATTGAGCACGAAACGATAATCGGAAAAATAAATAAAATCTGTATATGTGTACTGTTTATTTGTGTTATTAATGTATTCCAAAAGACACACAAAAACAGAACGGAAGTTATCGACAGATAATTCGTACATAAAAAAAAATAATAAGACAACGAAAACGAACAGTAAAACATATATGTGTAAAATTATAATCGCGTTTTATACGCACATATTATGTGCTTTTCATAAAACATGTTGTTATGCAAGTAACAAAACATGTATCTTCTTCTTCTTCTCGTACCATATCTTCAATAGATGGTAATTATCCGTTTGGCTTCTGATTAGATAGTATCCGAAGCAAGGTTTCTGTGCTGAGTCATATCCATTCCTTTAAGTTTTCAAACCAGGTTTCCTTCTTCTACCTCTTCCCATTTTTCCTGTGATATTTCCTTTTATGATCACTTGAAGTAGCTCGTACCTTCTACTTCTCAGGACATGGCCGAGATAGGCTACTTTCCGTTTCTTTATAATAGTTACCAGTTCTAATTCTTTATATAGTTGCTGCAAAATCTTTGTATTCGATACTTTATCCGCCCATGGTAACCTTAACATCCTTCGGTATAGCCATATCTCGAAGGCATCCAGTTTGTTTAGCATCGACTTTTTTAATTGTCCAGACCTCCGCTCCATATAATAGTATGGATCATACATAACATTTAACTAGCCTCCATTTTGTTTTCCATTTAAACGTTTTATTAATAAATACTCCTCTCATTTTCAAGAATATGGCCCTTGCATATTCAATTCTGGTTCTTATTTCGTAATCGGGATCCCATACACTATTAATATTACAGCCTAAGTAGTTAAATGTATTAGTTTGTTGTATGATTTTATTATTAATTTTTATTGATACTTTTTGGGTTTCCGGTTCTTTACTAACTACCATGATTTTAGTTTTATTACGATTTATCGATATGCCCATTTGAGTTGATTCCGCATTAACTCTATTCACCATCCATTGTAGTTCATGCTTATTGTCTGCAACCAGCACTATGTCATCCGTGTAACGTATGTCGTTAATGGTAAAACCCCATTCATCTTTATGCCACCAATATTTTTGCCTTCTGGAATATATTTTCAGAGTACAGGTTAAAAAATTGTGGCGATAACACGCAGCTCTGTCTAACTCCTTTCCTGATATTTGCTTCTTGTTTCTACGGCCTCCGTTTTTACTGCAGCAACTTGATTCAAGTACAAATTTTGAATTATCCTTCTGTCTTTTCCATCTACGTGTATATGTATTCTCGTTTCGGGTAGACATCCTAACAACTTACCATGTTTAACACAGTCAAATAATGCCGTCTTAAAATCTATGGAAACATAGAAATACCTTCTTTTGCTGGTCCGGACATTTTTGTACTAAGACCTGCAAACAAACTATCGCTTCCCATGTTCCTAATACCCAAACTGTTCTTTACCGACGTTCTCCTCACATTTATTGTATATACGTTTATGAAGTATTTTCAGAAATATTTTTAGTGTATGACTCGCAAGACTGATTAATCTATAGTCTTCACATTTCCTCGAACTGTTCTTTTTTGGTATCTGCATGAATACTGATTTCAACCAGACGCTCGGTATTTTACCGGAGTCATATATTTCATTGAATAATGCCGTCAGTAACGTAATATTTGAATCATTTATTAATTTTAATATCTCTACATATATACTATCTGGTCCAGGCGCCTTTTTATTTTTAGTGTTGTTAATGGTCCATTTTACTTCGCTTTCCATTATGCTAGATTCTGAGGTGTCATTTCCATTCCTTGGTGCCGTTCTGTCGTCCTTGAATAGCTCTTGTCCGATGCTAATATTCAACACGGGCGACATTAACAAACTATTTATTAAAGAAAGAAAGATAAGAAAAAAATAAAAATAGATTCAAGATTGCACTGTTTCTAAATCAAATTGACAAATGATCAATTTTCTATTAGTGTTTTTATACAGAAAAAAAATTGGCGCTGAAAAAACAGAAAGTCCTATTTAAGCTATATTTTATCGATATGTCTGGAGAACATAAATTTGTAATGCGCGTGTCAGAGAAAAATACTGAAACGGTACTTTTAAGAGCCATAGATGTTCCAGATATTTCCATTGCAATCATTGAGGTTCCTCTCCTGGTATATAATTTCACTGCACTCCTTAAGGTTATATAAGTATTAAAGCTGTTTCACTCTCTCTCTCTCTCTCTCTGTAAGTCTGATGTCAAATCAAAGATACGTTCAATTAAAAGTAAACGCATATACAACTATAACGTCTGTGAAAATATAGCATTTCTGAATAACAAGCAAACTAATTATTAACCGACGGAAATATCTTACATGAGTCTAATATAAAAGGCTCAATTATTTAATCTAAAAAATGTATCACCTGAGTACCATGTAAAAAAGGTACGGAAAAAATGAAAAACCTTCTTTGAAAAATTAATAATTTAACTATTAATAATATCGTTATAAATGATTTTGTGCACAGCTATAAACATTTTCAATCTTCCAATTTTTATAGAAATTTTTGAAGGTAATCAACGCCTCAATTTCTATTTCTGAATTTTAGATTTTGTACAAAAAACTTGTTTTTTGTTTTAGATTTCATACCGACAACTTTAAATCGGTATATTGTAAATGTTTTTTAAATTATTCGTTGTCATTGTTAATAATTTATATGCCTAAGATTAACTGTACGGAGGAAAATTTCTGACTTCATTATTCGTCTGTATCCAGATACCTTTTATTTTCTTACAGCTGTGAGTTTACTGCAATATTGGATAACGAATTATTATAAGCTGCTTAGTGTAGAGATAACAAATTATTATAAACTAGTCCGTAGAGCTTGAGACGTAGAATTAATTCATTGCTACGTTAAGGTCAAGTTTTATAATTTCAGACATGACGCAGTATACTTTTTATTAACGACTTTATTGCACGAATGATAAAACGTGACTATTTTATATTTTTGTTTTTAATTTGCACTATCACAACATTGTAACGATTCGACAATTTTCTCTTGTTAATTATTACGTTACGTAACAAAAACAACGGATGATTAGAATACGTTTTAATAAACTCTAATATTTCAGTTATCGTAGAACGAGTTTATCTACAGAATTCACTAACTACGGCGCATCTTGTAAAAGTTATTGTAATGCTCGATAGACGGAGCTGGAATCTGCAGCTGAATCTGTAAATCATTCCCTCTAGTCAGGGTTTGTTTTTTGTTACGCTGTTGTTTCAAAGTATTAGTTGCAGTCACGCCTGGATTACTCAATAGTGCTCTATTACTTTTTTCAATTCGCTATTGCGAGTACTGTTTAGATTTTCTTTTTGTTGTACGGTACTTTGGTTTTTTTCTTTATTTCAATTCAGTATTAAGAATAAGAATAAACAGAGATGGCGAAAGAAAAATCGAAAATTCATATTGAAATATTTTGATCTTTAAATTTACTCTACTGTTAAGAACGTCTTATCGATGAGATGAGATTCTCGTTGCAAAAATGTTTCTTGCGCCCTTTTATTATTAAATTGTAAACAACATCGATCGATAAACGAAAATAATGGAAACCTGACTGTCGTTATTGCCTCCGGATCAAAACAAGGAGTAAGCTCTTTTTACAGTCGCAATAACAATCCGCATATATGCAATAAATTCGATTTTTTCATTATGCGCTTAGCCGCAATTAATTTATTTCATTTTATTTTTTTCTGTTTTATAAATATCGTTGTCTGCAGTTTTTTCATACTCGGTTTATACTTTTAATTGGTTCGTTTCTATCCGTGCTACACTGTCCACATCTGAACATAATGTTAACACAAGCTTCCTCATCGCGTACTTCGCATTTGTTATTCATTATTATTGCCATCTTTACCAAACGAGCGGGTATTAAAATGTGCCCTGCTCCTAAGCGTATTAATGTTTTTGTATACTCCGCTGAATAATTTTATTTTTTTTTTTTTTCTGGGCACGTCAACTACGGACATTAAAGCTGAGTTGTGCGACGCGGGATTCGAACAAGGTTCTACCGGAACGAAACACCACTGTCTGGCTGAATAATATTGCGCTCCATCAAAAACGATGGTTTGGTCGGTAGTTTTTTTTTTGTATCTTGTACTAATGTTTTTCTATTCTTTTTTCTTTGATATGTTGTTTATTCATCGCTTAGTCTTAAGTTGTTTTATTTTTAAATAATACCGCGTACGTTAACTTTTTACATTATCTTGTATAGCGTTGTTCTTTGAGTTTCTGGTCATTTCACCGGAAACTTTCTTTTCTTCGCATTTTTTATTGAGCCACAGTGTTTTGTTTTTTTTTGTTTTTTATTGGGCTCGTCAACCAGGAAATTTCACCCAGAAACAATTAGAAAAGGAAATGAATCAGTTATATTTTGATGTGGTCAGACATTGCCAATAGGAACGATGTGTGGAGAAGGAAAGGACAGGATATAGGAGGCACAATACGAAGTAGGTATAAGTTCTTCTGATACTATCTTCATGCTACATGAACGAAGGATGTAATCCTTTTTTTTTTTTTGTATCTACAGATACAACCGTACATATCTTTTCATGTTGTGGGAATTTCTGTAGCAGTATTTGGTTTAGTATTTTATTACTTGTTTTTGGTCTTAATTCATCTCTGAGCTATGTCATAGACTTCTTTTTTTAAAATAATAATATATTATTTTTTATTTTTTAGGCGCGCCAGCGGC
This sequence comes from Icerya purchasi, assembly GCA_039619475.1. Taxonomy (NCBI): domain Eukaryota; kingdom Metazoa; phylum Arthropoda; class Insecta; order Hemiptera; family Monophlebidae; genus Icerya; species Icerya purchasi. Next base: position 422,387,619 of record CM077116.1, read on the forward strand.
TTTGACTCAACAACTAGAAAAGTTAAAATAAGTGGTTAAATCAAGAGACGATTAGAGATAGAGCATAGGAAAGATTGAAATACAGGTATTATAGCTGGATAAATAAATATATAAATAAATAAATAATCGCTAATAATCACGTGGAAGGCAACAGCAAACCACCACGTTCAACATCATATGCGCGCTAGGTCAGTACACAGCAGACATAAATAGGACTGCACTGGTAGCGCGATAACAAGCGGCTACTATCAGTTCCGAATGTAGTCTTCTTGCATGTGTACACCTGCGTTGCATATTATAATAATTGCTTAGCATACAACCTATATCTGTACATCTAAAAATGTGAGAATAGGTTGTCCACCAACCGCGAACAGTTGAGGATATAATGATGATGATAGCTGGAGATAGGAAGGAAAGGAGAAAGCAAGAATTATGAGGAGCAGGAAGACTTAGTGTTACGATTTTGGAGTACAAAGCAGAGCGTTCAGAGGCAAGGGCGGAGCATTCAAAAATGTGGTTTGCAACACATATGAGAGTAGAGATAGAACTGTGAAGGGACAATCGGGAGAGGAGGACAGATAAAAACAAAAACGTGAAGAGGGAATAAGAGAGTGATTAAATCGCAGTCTGATTAAAAAAACGATCGCAGAGCGCTGATAAAATGAAGATTGAAAACATGGCTGAGGACAAGGAACCGGTTGTATTTGAAGATAATGAGAGGCCGGATTTGAAAATAAAGAAAAATAAATGTCCGACCATAGTCAGGAATAATTGGCCGAGGAAAGAAGGAGGATGTTCGAGGAAGGAAAATTGCAGAGTAAAGGACCATCGCGGGTGGCCGAACGGGCTAAAAAATCCGCTTATCATTGTCCTCAATGACAAAATGACTGGGAACCCACAAAAAGTCTATAGTAATAGAGGGGGATGAGAACAGATTGGAGATGAGAGAACGAATTAAAGTTGGAGCAATGAGAAGGAGAAGAAGAAATAGCTTGAAGAACACTTTTGGAATCGGAGACAATGAGGCATTTACTGATCCTTCTTATTGATAGAATGCAGGAGATTGCACGTAAAATGGAAATAGACCCCGCTGTGAAGATAGAACAGAAGGAAGAGAGCTTGAAAGATTTAGAGTGATGCAATGAAAGGGGTTAAACACGCGCCCGCCCCGTTCTCATTTTTGAAACCATCAGTACAAAATATTAGATAAGAAGGAAAAGATATGTCAAACAAGTGGATAAATTCAGTTTTGATTGTAGAATGTGCAGTAGAACTGGCCTGAAGAGACAGAGAGAAGAAATTGATAGTCTGCCAATGCTGGCAAAGTCATGGGAGAAGTAAGGAAGCTTGAAGTAAGAAAAGACATGAAACGAAATATTGAAGACTTGAGCTGCTACATAAGAAAGGACCGGGATTTTATAAGGAGCAAAACATTACTGGCTTTTAATACAACGACAGGAGGGTATAAGATTAGATGAGGAAACAGAAAGACGTTTAATTAGAAAATTGTACCCAAGCTGCGATCTATGAATGAGATTCAGAAAGGATAGCACGGATAGAAGAGAATTTTGACGCTGAAATGCAGAGCTGAAGGCAGCAATATTGAACTCGGTCTAATTTGGCGAGGAGAGATTTGGTGGATTATAAAAGATTAGGAGAATAGAAGGGTCACCAACCAATTTGAATGAAGATAAGGCTTTCAGGAGATTGAGTCTTTTAAGGGAGGAATTATAGAGATAGTTAATGTGCTCATGGGAAGTGAGTGGGCTGCTTAGATTAACACCAAAGTAGCAGAAGGAGCTGACTGGCAGACTAGGGATGTTAATTGAAATAATACTTACTAAATTTTGATTGTAGGGGCGGAGGGAAAACACCATAAAAGAAGACTGAATGAGAGAGAGGTACTAAAGATAGATAAAAAATTACTGATCTCTTCGTTGGCAGCAGCCAGATCAGTACAACTGGAGTAAGCAAGGATATTATCTGCAAATAAGAGAGAGGAAAAAATCATAGGGAGAGAAGTAATATTAAGAAGATAGATATTACAAAGTATGGGGCTGAGACAAGATCCTTGAAGAAGTTCGCGGTAGGTGCATCTGGGAATGTCACGAGAGAGAGTAGAGAGGAAGAGGGATCTATTTTGGAACAGGTTTAGAATAAAAAAGATGAAAGTAGATAAAATATTTAGCGCAAGAAGTTTAGCGCGTAGAGTAAGAAGGTGGACATTATCAAATACGGAAGAAACCTCAACAAACGTAGCAGCAGTGAGTTTCCTTTCTAGGAAAGCTTTGTAAACGTCTGACAGGAAAAGACTGGTGCGATCGACGGGACCCAACCACGGGCGGAAACCAAACATATTAGAAAGTATTAAATCACTGTGCTCTAGGCACCAGACGAGTCGATTGTTCATCATACCTTCGCAGATGGATTTATTTCTTTTCAGAATGGGGATGATAATAAAGCCATGCCGGGTTTTAGGTGTGTGAATCCGGAGAATAAGAAGGAGTTAAAGATATTCAGAAGAGAATGTAATAAAAGCGTGAAGAGATTTTTGAGTATAAAAAACGATATACCATCTAATCCTGATGAAGAGTTGAGGGGTTTATTAATAATAAATAGTAGCTTATCATAACAGAAAGGGAGAGATACGAAGTGCGACTCCGAGTTGGGTGGAAGAACGGCGAGCGATATTTCCTCAAGAGAAAAAGCGTAGGCAGGCGCGATAGAATATAAAAAGGAAAGAAGTTGTGGTAATGGAGGAAAGGAATGGAGATGTAAACGCTCTGGCAATCTTCAAAATCTGAGAAAAAGACGTATCTTTAGAAAAGGCGGAAGAAAATAGTTTCCGTGAATTTTTCTTAGCATTGTTAAGAATGAACCGAGCCCTTGCATTGGCTTCCCAGTACTTTGTTTAAAATCCTGTTTAGACTCTTCATTACACCAGAATGAGGAGGCGGAAGGGGCTTTTCGGTGGTGATTCTTGGAGAAAAAGCGGAGCAGATGAAGAAAAGGTCAAATAAAAGGATTATGTAAACAGACTGTATTGGGTTATAGGATCGGGATTCGCCAGAATAGGAGATAAAGAAGAGTCCATCAATAAACGAAATTTGGCAAAATCAGTTCTAGAAAGAATCCAGTGGAGGAAATGAAGAGGCTTAGATTGTGTAGGAGGGGAAACATCATTAAGGGATAGAGAAATAAGAGTAGTAGCATTATCAAAAGTGCCATCGAGTGTTTTTCAGGATCATTTGAGAGCTATATCGGGAGAGGTAAAGGAGAGGTCCACCGAACTTGAGGAGAAATCATTTTTGAAGAAGGTGGGAGAATGGTCGTTGATAAATCAGAAATTATGGTTGACGATAGTCTTCCAGCACTGCGCCATTAGAATTATGACCAGTGCAGCTCCAAAGGGGAGAATGAGCGTTCCAGCCTCGACCAATGATGAATGGTTCTGCTAGAGTTGCAAGAAATAAGGAAAGAGTAAAATTAAGAAGGCTAGAGGTGGGAGGATTGTAGACACAAGCGATATAGATAGGCTTTGGGAACAGATTTAGAAGAGAAATATGGTTTTAGGTGGAGACAAGTTAAAGGAAAAGGATTCCACTCTATTCAGAGCCCATCCGATTAATGGCAAAGGAGAAAAGCAAGAAGGGATAGGAGGGAAATGAGGAAGGGATTTGGGATGCGGTTTGGATTTAGGGGATTTATGAAAAATGGGAGACTTTGGACAAGGAGGAGAAGATACTCTGCGTGAAAAAGTTGAAGTACTTAGGTGCAGAAAACGGAGCTGCGGCTCGAATGGCATAAGAAAAAGCTTGAGAAACAGTGCTAGAAGCTTTTAATTTGGAGGCTTCATAGAAGAATGTATTTTCAAAGGCCATGATTCTTTTAATGTCTTTTTGCCTTTGCCATTCTGGGCAACTACAATCGGACGGACTGTGGCAGCCTTTGCAGTTACAACAGGGTGGAGGACTCTTGGAGACTATCGCATTCAGAGGATAGATGATGAGAAGAACAAGGGGAACCGATCGAATGAGAACTCTGGCACTGTCGCGCAATAGGCCCAACATCAGGCACATTAGGTGGGGGAGCGAATACTTTAAGAGACTGGGAAACGAAGTTTAAAAATGGAAAATTAAATCAGCTGTAGAAGAAAATTTTCACTTATATGTACAGCGAAACGTACAACTAACAAACGATATACCCCCCCCCCCCCCGATCACACCTAGTGGTTTATCATTAGAAAGAAAATAGTACTTGTACGGTAATATTGCTTCCTTATGTACCGATCAAAAAAAACTCAGATCAATAGCAACGAATGTAACAACAGAGGAATCTACAGCAAAGTTAACACGAGAAAGAACGAAGAAACCTGAAATAACGATAAAAAAAAAAGAAAAAAACCAAAGTTCCGAAAAATAAAAAAGCCAAAGCTCAAAAAATACCCGAAGCAAATAAAAAATCATTAAAAAATTCCAAAAAAAATGTTTTTTAAACATTTTTAATGTTTTTTTTCCTTTTTTCCAATTTTCTTTAGTCAGTTTTGTATGTTTTAAGACATTAAATAAACGTTTGCGAAAAAACTACATATTGCATCTTATTCTACATACATTCCAGAATCCGCGTTTAACTCAAAGCCCATATTTTCGTAATTCGTTTTCTCGGCGAACGTACACACATATAGAATGGAAATTGGATGTAGCTTACACTGAGGGAGGTAAAACTGGTTCACCACTTCTGATAAGTAAGACCATCCTAATTCTACTAAATTAACACTTCAGGTAATAACCTCGCGCTTGTTAACAATACACAAAATCAAACAGATAATGTTCCAACCTCTCGCAAATATTCCTGTAACGCAAAATGTCTCCTTTGCCAATCATCAACAAACAATAACTGGACATCTTGCAGATGCAAAATTAGTGAGAATCAATTGGCTAATGCATGGTTAAGGCTTCATGGGTTAATGAGATGCAGGAGTGAGGTGTTGAATAGTGCAACTACATTGCCAGAAAATAGGTTTATACGCAGTTCCTATTATTTATATATATTTTGATTTTATTCAGAAAATATTGTAATCATGAAATAATACCAAATTATACCATAAAATATTTCTTGCTGGCACATTCTTTTAATGGCATTTCATTTTATTACAAATAACGCTAAATTTTATATATCAAAATTTCCGTCAAATTTTTTAGATTTTCAGCGCAGTAACTAACAGGGACGGATCCAGAGTGGCATAGGAGGGGGATTATATAATTACGTAATATCTTATACGGTAGACAGTAAATTTGAGAAAAACCTTGTTTCACTGGCGTACCCAGGATTTGTCCCTGCAGGGGGGAGGGGGCTAAAAGAGTAACATACAGAAAAATGTAAAGGCGGAGATCGAACATGTTTGGTATATCTATATATCTCTCCCTTCTCTCATTTATACATGTATTTCTGTGTAATATGTATTATTTAAAAACACTATATTTTTATCAAATACTAATTTTTGCTGTCAAAAATTTTAGCGATAACAGATTTGGCCATTATTAACAGTGTCCGTTTATTCTCACGTGGGGAGGGGGGCTGCAGCCCTATACCTCCCCCCTCCCATGCGTCAATGCCTTGTTTCATAAAGAAAATCAAACAGCAACCTCTTTCAAATTTAAAAACTATTACAATTTTTGTTTTATATTTAGGTAAAAACAAAAAAATTATAAAATTGTGGCTAAAATGGTAATTTAGAATTTGAATAGTAAATTACTAGAAAAATTAGGACGATAGTATTTTTTATTACACTTTAATCCTTTTTTATTTTTGTTAGTAATCCGATCCGAATGTGCTTCAAGGTTGTCTGCTCTTCCTTTCCTGATCACTTTCGTATAATTTTATCATTCTTTGCATACACTGTTTCACCCATTTTCTTTCTCCTTGAACTTTTAAAACTACCTAGTAGGTACTTCATGCCATTTTCAACGCCGATTTTCTGCGTTTTTGTCGTTATTTTTTAAGTCTTTCTAGTTACCGCACATTATTGTCCACGCTGTTTCCACGTTCCATAACGAATTTGTATTTTCAGTTACCAGAGATAATATATACCTTCTTTAGTAGAACTTTTTATTCTTCCGTACATGTCATTAGTTTTACTCATTCCCTAGTTTTTCACAGCGCGTAATCAAATATATTTCCAAATAACACTCGGGCCCTTGTCTGTACCCAAGAGGGATCTCATAATTATTAAGATTATTCTTAAGGAAAAACATAACGTAATTATAGACTGAAGATCACAACAGAGAATTAAATAAACTAAACGAAATTATAGTAAATTACTAGTACAACATAAAACTATTTTATACAACACTCGCCCCTAATGTAACAGACAAATGCTAGCACGTCAGAATTAGATAACTGCATACTACAAGATAATAATCTGCAGTATGTTGTTTCAGATGATTAACGAAGGGTAAAAAAACGAATGGCTCAGGTAGAAAAAGAAATGTCTATTAATTTTTTTAAACAAAGCAGTTTCAACTGTACATATACGAATACAAAAATGTTGTTCAAAATGAAATTTTTAAACAAATCTATTAATAAAACAAGTCGGTTTCAAAGAATGTTATAAAGTTAATAAAGTACAATATCAAAAAAGAATATATTCTTGGGAGAAAACATTTATTGCATATTTAATGTTAAGATTATGATCAAAAATATTGTTAAAGATAATCAGCAGATGTAAAAATTGTTCGCTCGATAAAAGAAAATTTAAAGATTACTGGTTATGATAAAAACATATATATCTAGTTAAAAAGTATTTACACACTAGTTGGCCAGACAGCGCTAAAAAAAAAAAAAGAATTATAAATCTTAAATGCAAACAGTTGCGGAATTAATAAAATAATATATCGGATCACAAAAATACTATATTTCTTATTAAAGAGTTATCATTACCAAAAAGTTTTTACTGACCTGGAATGGTTTAGGACATAGAAAATATTATACCTAAGTGTACAACCCATAAAAGTATAGACACGAAAATACACAAAACTAATTAATACCGCAAGAAATACTGGAACTGCTATTAGAACTGATACGGACATTGCTTTTACGATTTTTGCAAATAACGATAATCGCTGGATAAAATTATAAAAATCAATAAAATGAGTTCAACAAAATTCACCTAAAATAACTCCAGTATTTACTATTCACTGTATTCCTCGGATAATAGTGCAAATAACAGTCGCAAATTTAAAGAATTTACCGAAAGACTAGATTTTTTAATAATAACCATGCCTATATTACTCATAGCATAAATCGAATAAGTGAAAAAGCAATAAAAGATTCAAAGAACATGCTTCAAAGAGCAAACAAAGCACCAAAACTTTGCGATTTCTGACTTATATTACTCTTCAACGCAGCTACCATTTTCAAAACAGTCAAAAACATTGATGCCGGTTCATCGCAGTCAATTAAAATCGGAAGTTGTGTTAACAAAAATTAACTGGCAGATGCAAAACTGCAAACGATAAGCGTCAGCAAACATATATTCAGACTGCTTAAAACAGACAATTTGATAAAAATAGGTATATAACATATGAAATACATTCTAATGATAGGCATTAGGCACATGAATAATGAAATCGAAATATGAAACTTCCAGATCATACATTATTAGAGATAAAGCAAGCGGACATTACAGAAATATTCAGTTCACATCAGAAAGTCACATAATGATCTATTACAAGAAGCAAACGAATAAGATAAGAGAAGAGCGTCTTATACTCCACCGAATATTGTATATCCAGAAGAGAGAACAACAGTGCCAAAAAGAAATCACAAAATCATGTAACAGAATAAGTGGTGATAATAATGTAATAATAATAATACTATAAATACATATAATATATATATATATATATATATATATTATATAAAGCTGCACGAAAAAAAATCGTACAGACCATTCTATAGTAACTAATTAATTTTTTTTTCAATCGACGTATTTTCTTGGTCAGACCATAAGAAAATTGTAAGACCCTCAAAATTTTAAAATTAAAGGTCCCAAATTTCAAAAACCGTAAAAATCAAGTTTTAAGAAATTTTTTTTTTAAAAATTCCACAGCCGGTTTTATATGAATTATAGTATTAATTTTCTTTTTAACCTACGCATCAAGGACTCCAGAATACAGGTCAAATAAAAAATTCGAAAAATTTTGATATTTAAGGACCAAAATTTGTGAAAATACACACTTAAAACGGTAACCCCGGAAACTAAAAAAAAATCCCCAGCCTTTTCCATGGTAGCTGGAAGGTCACTCTATTTTTTTAAATGGTATATTTCAATCGCTAGAATATAGGAAAAATATGAGACCCCCAAAATTTTAAAATTAAAGAGCCCAAATTGTGAAAAATAATTTTCGCACACAAATTCTGAAAAGATTGGAGTGATGGTCAACAGTGACTTAATATATTATTCTTAGATTCTAATAAAAAAAAACAAATTTCATCATTGCATTTAAAAAAATAAATAACTGTTAGTCTTATTTTAAAAAGAATTAAAATTAACATATTCCTGTGACATATATTATCCTGTTAGCAGTTTCAGGTATTTTAATCTAAACTTCACTTTTTTGATTGACGTATTCAGAATATATGTGAACGCTGCAGTCTTTATGAAAATTTAAAAAATTAAAATATTTTAAAGTCCGAAAGAATGGGCCGCGAAGCGGCCAGCAAGACCAATCCCTTGGTATATATATATATACAATATACATATATATATATATATATATATATAAACTCGGCCACTTTGGCCTCGCAAGGGGCTGTGCCCCTTGACCCCTCCTGCTTTCATTCCTGTCTCTTTCTCTTCTATACTTTGTATAAAATGATCAAAATTTACAACGTAATTCTTACTGGCATCAACACACACAAAAAATAACATAACCACAAAAATCCTATTCTAACATTTACCTTCCCTTATATAAAATTAAGACATTTTTTAGTTACATTTTTCGTTACATATTTCATTACATAAAATTGTGACATTTTTTAAATAACAATAACAAAAATCCTACAAAATATAACAAACGTTACATAAAATTGGGACATTTTTCTGGGACATTTAGCGTTACATAAAATTGGGACATTTTTTTGGGACATTTAGCGTTACATAAAATTGGGACATTTTTTCGAATGGGGGGTAGCCTAAGAATTACGTTGTAATTAATATATGTGTGTGTGTAAAAAATGAGATGTAATAATATTCGCAAGTATGAAACAAATTTAATATTTTAAAATACTACCGTACGATTTTAATAAGTATACATTATACATTAAAATTAATTTTACAAAAATTATATGAATAAAAAATAATATGAAAATATATTTACAATGAAGCAATGCGTCTCAGAAAGAAAATATTCATGGTTATCCATTTAACATTTCCCAATAAAATTTATAAGAAAATGTACAAGCACAGAAAATAAGGATTGTCCAAAAAGTAATTTAAGCACCTACAAATTACCGGTTACTTCTCTACAAAGGACATAGCAGCAGCAAAATTTATAAAAAATATCCTATGATCAAAATGAGCAAAAAATGTAAAATATATTCAACTATTTGACTTAATTCTCATTATTCCATCTGCTTTTGATCGGCTTTAATCATACATATTGATGAAAATTTTAAATTCTACTGAATTATGTTAATTACACTAATCATATTCATATTAACAATATACACCTAATTACGTAGAAGTTATACTACTTTCTCTTTATTTTTGTATATTTTCCATCTATGCTTTAAATAAATTTCATTAATTTATGCGTCTTTTTATTATTTTTAAAAAACTACATAAAATGTAATCGGGAGATCTGAAATTTGACGCTGACCAGTTGTTTTTTCGTATAATAGTATACAAAGCATTTCCTCTTTTTCACCTAAATATAACAATAACAAAAATGTAAGTTTCTCTAAAATGAAATAAATTAAAATAAATAATCGCGAAATAATTATAAACTAAATTAACGCACAAAAAACAGGTAGCGGCGACTGTTCTTTTAATTTCTCGAAACATTTAAATAAAGTTTTTTTTTTTTTTAATATACGGCTAAAAGAAGAAAAGTAATACAAAATTAAAATTAATTTTCCATTTTTTTTTTAAATTTCCCCCAACTCCAACGCAATTAATCTATGTACTACGCGGTACAATTCTTAAAAACCATCACTATAATAAACAAAGTATGAATAAAACAATACCAATTTTTTAAATTAAACATATAAAATCACATTTTAATATTAATAAATAATTAAATTTAAAAACAAATAATAATAAACACAATAAGTACCGGTCTCTGACACAACTGCATGTTTAGAAGGAAGAAAACTTTTACTGACTTCACATTTGACCACACTGCGATATAATCACCGGTAGTTTTGGTTTATTATTGGGCCCAGTAGGAACGTGTTCTATTTTACGCATTATTAATAGGCCGTCTATGACGTTACCGAATACAACGTGTTTACCATCCAGAAAGTTACACTTCGCACACGTAATGAAGAACTGACATCCATTTGTATCTTTCCCGCTATTGGCCTAAAATAAATTTAAAATAAGTAAAAAACAATAATAATAAAATAATCTGTTCAATCAACAATAAACTACAAATTTTACCCCAAACCAATATAATTTGGTATTTTATGTACAGCAGTTTAATATTTAGCCTTCCTTATTTCTTGTAACGATTTCTCTTCATAAATTTTATACTGACTATTATAAAGAAGGCTTGTAAGTTTATGTTAGTTCAAAAGGACTTTATATAACCAAATAGCTTACCCTATTTGTACCTGAGGAATCCAACTTTAGGAATGTGTAAGATTTTGACAACTTCCATCGGTTAACATAGAGGATGCCGATAGAAAATCTTACTTTTACAATAAACTCAACAAATTCACTTTATATAAAGTAATTGTTTAAAATCTTGATATAAATAAATCTTCGTTAACATTATCTATAAAAAATAAAAATCTTGTTTGCATAAAGTCGCAGAAATTAAATGAACAAATACATAATTACTATATATTACATTGATTGCAGAAACTGCAAATGATGTAATCACTGAACGGATATTAAAAGAAAGTTGGGTTTAAATTTACCTAGAGCAGTTGTATTTCGCGGAATAGACAAAGATATTTTGAAGAAAGAATAATGGAGAACATAAATAGCAGAAGTTCTTTAAAATTAAAAACAAAAACAATTAGACATTAAAAAGTGAATGGCTTATCAAAACTTAAGTGATCTGGAGGCATTAAAGGAACATGTCCTTACGTAAAGAGATCCTATACTCAACCTAATCACAGAAATAACAACTTCAACTTTATATAATAATTCAAACGATATTATCATGGAATTATTAAATCAAATCAAACTTTTGCAAAATAAAAAAGAATTTCCCAATACCACGTCTTCAGATATACCCGCATTTGTAAATTTACCTAATTCTAATAGAAAATATCAAAGATCCCTTTGATCTAGAGTAAACATAGAAACTTAAGCATTCGAACAAATTACCAAAATTATCACGATTTCTAAAACTGATTGAATACAATGCCCCAAATGGACTTCGAAATGATAAAATTTCATAGATTTAAAAAGCAATAGGTTTATATAAATTTTAAAATAAGACATATATATATACAGCCTTGGCCAAAAGTATTAGGCACCCCCAAAAATTACGTGAAACTGATAAGATATTTAAACCGAAGGCAAATTGCTTTAACAATATTGTAGGAAGCATTATTAGAAACGAAGTTGAACAATAGACAACCTTATCTACACGTAGATAAGCGCATAGATAAGCGCGTTGTGATAATGCATGTATTTTGAGAAAACAGTGTCAGTGCGTTATCAGAATATTCCTACGTCTCTTAGTGTCAAGAACCTTCCGTGCGTATCTTATTTACTAAAAGTAAGTTAGAAATGCCTAAATCGAGTGAGCTTGATGTCGAAAAACGGGTTAAAATTCAAACGCTACACAAACAAGGCAAGTCCCAAGTGGAGATAGCCAAATTAGTAAATTGCTCTCGGTGTGCAGTCCATGTAAAATACAATTGCTTGTGTTAGGTATTTGTTGTCTGTATATGTAATCAATCCATTTATTTCCACTTTCTTTTAACGTTTTTAGTAACTTCTCTATTTTTTCCGACCACGCTATTCTCTCCATTTGTCTCCAACACCAAATTTGAAAAGCCTCCAGCTGATTTTGAATTTTTTTGTTTATTCATGGTAGCCACTCAAATATAATTTTTAAATTCCCGATTTTCCTGGTCCAAATCCTATCATTTTCTCGGTTCAAATCCTCCCGATTTCCTGATTACTAGAATTGTACAAAAGAAGAACGGAATTTTTTTGTTACTACTGATAATATTTGACCACCGCAGCATACTTGTTATATATATAAAACAGACCTTCATAATTTATTATCAAGTAAAGTAAATTAAAAAGGCATTCATTTTTTCCTTCAAATGATTTTTTTCTTATTAAAAATATCGTTTTTAGCTATTTTTACTTTTTTCCCCGGTTTTACGACAAAATTCGCGGTTTCCCGGTTGGCTGACCACCCTGTTATTGTACGTATTTCTAGTACGCTATATACCAATATTTTAATAAACTTTTTATTTATTAAAATACAATTATTTTTTCTTGTTATGAATCCTTTCTTTTTAATAAACGCTAATTTCACCAGTCCTATTCTTTCTTTTATATCTTATATGCACATTCCATCTTCCGTTATTGTATTGTCTAAATATCTTTGTCTTTTTACTTGTTTTATTATCTTTCCTTCCTTATATTTATTTTCGTTATTTAGTTTTGACGCGGGGCATCAATTTAATTGCTTTTATCAATTTTTTTTCCATTACGTCTCTAAGTAAGTTCCAATTGCATCTACCAAAAGTCCCTCAGAAATCTATGAAGGCAATATACACCAATCGGTTAATCACTATCCTTTTTTTTATTATTAAATCTTAGACCTAACATTGCCTCTTCCTCTTCTAAAACTACACTAATTAGTTTTTGTTAAATTTGATTATACTGAGTACAACTTATTGTGTTCAAAGTATATGTAAGTAAACTAATCATTCAATGTTCTTCACACTGAACTGTTTTATTCTTTTTCGATATCATTATCCTGCTTATGCCGAAGAGGACTCATTTTTCATATATATCTTTCACTACTTCATATATTTTAGTTTTTGTGCTTCTATCCAATAAATTTCAGTAATTCCCTGCTAACATTGTCGTAGTTAGATTTTCCTGTTTTAATTTTTTTAAATATTTTTTTGAATTCCACTCGTGTTACTGTTGCTCTTTCATTATCTACTGATATGTTTTCTATTAAGTTCGTATTCTGTTTATTGTTCTATGTATTTTCTTTTTCGCCATATAAGTATTTTGCATATCTTTCCACTTTCAGTAACGATTGAAACTAATTTAAGATTGCGGTTTTGGCACGAAATTATTAGAAAATATAATTACAGTGGTTGAAACATTCAAGAAAAAATAAAAACAAAAGCTACCTCCGGAATTCCTTTTGTCTCGTAATCAAACTAAAAGAGATTCATTATTTGATTTCAAAAAAACCCGTACTACAGTCTCACATATTCCTAAAAAAGAGAAAAACATGATTTTAATATCCGTAATACACCACAATTTCCGAGAACGATATTTCAGAATTTTGCTCCACATTAACAGAAAAAAAAGATGAAAATAGACAAACAATATAAAGAAAAGAAAACGTAAAACAAAGAAATTCATGAAAAGTAAATTAAACCTGAAATGAATGCGATAACGAATGTAAAATTACATTATTTCTCCTTCTGTAATCGCATACATTCAAAATACAAGGGCCCCATAATGTGTCACACAATTCGATTTCATTAACTATTTTATGAATAAAAATTAAAATAAAGAAAAAACTAAAAAAGAAAAAATAGTGCGCGTGGTGCAGCACAAAAACAAAAAACCATTACACCTGCTCTATAATAGTCCGAAATAACAGAGTGATCTCATTATTTTGGCGCTATGAAGTCCCGCTATAAATTATGGACCAATAAGAATTCGAAAATGATAACTAATTATAAAGCTAGTTAATCAGCGGCAATAGTTTATATGAAACTTTAATAAATAATTTTAAACATTAAATACTTTCAACTAATTTTAAATTTTAAATATTTTTAAATAATTTTAAATTGTTTTGTGTACTACACCGAACCAGAAAACTTCTGAATTTGAAAATTGTTATATACTCTAACATTTCAACTAATTTTAAAACTTCGAAAACTGCAACAGAATCAAACGCACCAACCGAATAATATACTCTGAACGAACCAAACACCAAGATATAACCCTTATTGTTTTTTCGTATAAAATATACTCATACGGAACCATCCTTCCTTCCACGCAAAAGTACTACGATCTAAGCTATCCGCAGGGTATATGTGTATTTAACCACACCGAAATCTAACCGAACCTACTGCTTTGAAATGTTTACCTTACAATTAACTTCAAATAAGTAAATCTCTACCCCTAACAGAGTGTCGGAAGTTGTGAAGTTAAAGTTCACAATGTATTAAACTCAACAACAGTAATGAGAGTAAGGGTGGCAGTTTCTTTCTCTCAGCTGTCTTTACCTTCCCAAATTTCTCTAGTATCCAGTTATTTCACGCCGAGTAAACCTAGGAGCGACTTGGATTCGAAACTGGACAAATCTCGAATTCGTGCCCTCTGCATTGGTAGATTAGCACCTTAACCACTAGGCTACCATGCTGTAAGCAATTTAAAATTTTTAAGTTGTAATCAATTTAAAATTACTTCAAATATTAACTAAACATAAAAGATATAAAATTACACTTCTACATTTTTATTTAGTTTATATAAAATAAATTAAAATCATGGACTTCGTTCACCAATTGAACCGTAAACAAACTAAAAACTAACGACATCATACGCATCAATATGGACGAAGAAACAAGCAAAATGAAATAATGTTGGCATTAAAGTAATTTACCGTTAAGTTTTACAGAACAACACCTCAAAACACGAGAGTGATGAAATAAATTCAGCTCCGCATAAAACGAAAAATGAAGTTCTTTATCTTGTTAGCCAAAAACGTTGTTTTATTTCGCCACGAAAAAATAATGAAGTAATAACAAAAATTTGTGCTAAATATAAAAAGGTTATAACGTGACAATTATAATGTACAAAAATGGAAAAAAAAAATTACCCTTTTTTTAAATTACCTTATGTCGAACACATAACACCAAAATTATACAATTTTAGAAAGTCAAAATGCACTTTATTTGTGTGAGTAGTGCATTATTTTTTTATTGTTATACTTGCAGGTTAAGAGAAATAATAATGACGCAACTTAAAGTATTCTCTTTTTCATAAAAAATCGTATGATATTGCAAGGCTAAGTATCACCAATCGTAAAATTCAACTAAAAGAAAAAAAATATTATACATGGTGTAAAAAAAAATTCAAATGATGCATATTATATACCACACAACTCTTTTTGTTCAATTAAACGCGACACACAAACATCAATAATAGAAAAAATTATAAATCAATTATTACCATTGATAATAATCCAGGTGAATCGTGTTTTAAATTAAAATTTTCATCCGGAAACGTACCTCCATATATACTAACTACGCCAGTACCATCACCCTAAATTGAGAATGATGTTTTCACGCTTTATTTAAATACATCATTAACATACACACGTATTCTACTGTAATATATTCGACTATGCAATACAATTAAATTACTGTTAAAGTAGTAAAATTTACCTCTTACATTTATAAAATCTCCTCCTTGAATCATAAAAGCTTTTATAACCCTGTGAAATGAAGCACCTTTATAACCGATTGGAACTCCATCTTTTTTATATTCACCAGTACAAAATTGTCTAAAGTTTTCAGCGGTTTCCGGTACAACATGAGCGTATAATTCAATTATCATTCTTCCTATTTCCTTAACAATGTAATCATTAAAATTTAAGCAACTACTTTTAGTCAAATTAACAAACACACGATAAAATAATATACATTTTTAATAAATAAATAATCTTTATGTTTTCCATTCGAAATATATTATAAAGAGCTTATATATTACCACTGGAAATGCAAACAAAACACTGCCCGTTATATTTTCTTTAATTGCGTAAGCACTATTGCTTATTGAATATTTTTCTAATTTTACTATATTACTTGCAGTTAAAATTTCGGTGTTTTATTTGCTCAAGTCGAGATATTTGAGCGTTTATGTTATGTTCTACGCGGCACAAAAAACCTTTTTTTCTAGCTCGTATTCTACTTTCGTTTCGTATTTATCGTTTTACTCAGCATTCTGGTTGATAATACGAATTACTTTCCGACTATTTTTAATTTTTCCACCTTCTTACTTTAAAATTACTGTTTGTTAGGGCCATTTTAATTATTTTTGTGTAAATAATTTTTATTTTCTATAAAATGAAAAGTATAATTACGTTTAATTCACGAGAAAAAGACTAAAATGAGGAAACTGTTAGTGAATACGGATTATCTGGATAGAAATTATAACGATGAAAGTGATTCTGATGAAATTGATGCTGTGAAAGGAGATCCTTTAGATACAGATTCTGATCAAAAATTATAAAGGAACAACAAAAAATTTATGCTAAATAGAATGCAGCAATTACATATTAATAACTATAATGTACAAGAATTAATAAAAACTGAATTACTTGTTTCTTTAATTACTATATATGTCGTAATACAGTATATTTATTTTAATAGAGCATCCATTTTTTTATTGTAAAAAATGTGGGTTAGGAAAATATTAATAACGTAACTTTGAATATTTTTCTGTTCAGAAAATATCATATGATACTGTAGGCCTAAGTGTTATTAATCACAAACAGATCGCGTAATTTATTTTTTTCAAATGGTACTCTATTAGATATTAAACGCAACACACGGTGTTAACAATAAAATTACTTACCGTTGCTCCTATACTAATATCAAGAAATACAACAGGATTATTTGGATGTTTTAACTGAGACTGAAGTTGATTCCAGGTAGGCATACTCTATTGATTGATATTATTTCTAAAATTATTCACAAAAATTATACTAATAAAATCGGCAATTTCTTAGAGAAAAGCGTTAAAATTTAAAACCCGGTTTTATCTAATTCGTGTTATAGGGCAACCGATATAATGAATCCTTGATTTTGCTGTGTGGCACGATTTCATCGTTATTGATGTTGTTTTTTGTTTAAGTGTACTATTATCCACAGTTATTAGCTGTTAAAATAATTCAGTATTTTTTTAAAATAAATACTAAATTTTTAACTATCGATTCATTGTACTAGTTACCTAGTAGCAATAATAGTTACATTAGATAAACTTAGAAATAATTTTTTATCGCTTTATTAACATTACTGTAATCGACATTAGTTAGGACTATAATGATACAGTGTATTCAAAAATAATTTTTACATTGATACGTTTATAGTTTCGCTCTCACTTCAGTAACGTTAAAAAATCTAATGCCGCGCCAGCGCCACAGACAAAGCTGAAAACTAAATAAAAACAAAGCTTCAGCTTAATTCAGATTGTCACTTTTCGAAATACAGCTTAAGCTTTCGGATTTTTACTGTTTAAATTTTGAACACAGTTTAATCCGGTTTTTAACTTACAAACATTAAATGATAACTTATAGAGAACATTAGTTATATACTGTTTACAGCGTACATTAAAATTCTACAGTTCATTATCACTTTGAACTTTTTTTTTGTAAACTTTTAATCATAGAATATTGCAAAGGGCTTACTAGTTAGATGCTTCTTGCATCCAAAAAATTAAAATAAAAAATATTGGTTACAACAAAATCAAAAAAATACTAATGAAAACGGTAAAATTCCATAAAACTATATGTCAATTTCTATCAGTTATGATTTAGAATAACATCGTCTAACGCTACAAATAAGTGTTTTCTTTGTAATGTCATCCTCAGTTTCTGAATGTAGGCATCTACCTATTTGTACATTCTAATTGAACAAATATAGATAATAAGCTTATGGTAATTATTATATGAAACGCCGCTGTACACATAAAACTACAATTTGAATTGATTTTAATCAGTTGTTATTGTAATACAAATACAGTCCTAAGTGCGTCTGCCTCTATACACTAACTAAAGTGCATATGACAGTTTATGTAGTGGTTTGCCATTACCCTCCACGTGACTATTAGCAATTATTTATTATTTGTAATAATTTCTATCGTCATCTGGGGTTGAACTCAAGACCGCTGTAACAGAAGTCAAGGGTTTTAGCAACTAGCTGTATTTCTGAATATCATATGGCATTCGATTGTTTAAAACCCAGGACATAATTTAAATTTAAGTTCCATCTTATTACAAATTGGTGTTGTCTAATCAAATTATACTTATCCGATTGCTAGTTTCCCATTTCATAAGAAAAAACTAAATTGATACTCCATCAGATTTTATCCGGTATTCCACAGAGTAATGTCTTGGAGCCTGTCTTCTACTTAGTATATATAGCTGATATATTGTTATCAAAAAGTATCACAACAACGTTTTTAGCTGATGATACAACAGTATTATCAGTCGGTAACTCTCAAGCTAAGACAAATAGAATCTACAAGATGTCTAAATCTAAACGAATACCATATTGTTTCTTTTCCTGTTACAAAAAAAAAGAACAATGTCCTGTTTTAGTTGACATTTTAAATTTCTCAAAGAACTTAGACAACCATTCAAACATTTTTCAATTAGTTAAAACAAAAATTGTTCCAAAAATATTTACTTCTCAGTCATTTATTATTTAAATTAGTGTAATATAAAATCTGTGCATTTGTTTCATTGATACTTAGCAGTAATTGAAATAAGCACATAGTCTACCATGGTGATCCAGAAACGACATATTTTGTTCCCATTTGATTAGGGAGTATATATTAATTATGTGAGTTGTTTTTCTTTTAATTTGGACCTCTCCTACCTTTTGTGAGATTTAGTGAGATTCGGTGAGACCCCCTCTCACTCACATGAGATTTACACAGTAGTTGTTGAAGAACTAAATTTATTTTCAAAAAGGAGAAAAATAATACTACTCCAAGTGTACTACAATGAATTTATTTAAATCTAGTAAAATTAAAAGTAAAAATAGCAACAACATCACTTTCCCTAATTTTTCACACACTCCATGGACATTCTTGTACTATACTAGTTATTTTTTTCTTTTACAAAAATAACGTTTTTTTTTGTTTTTTTTTTTTATTCTCGAAATAAAAGTTTTTAATATCCATGAGATTCTTTCAGCAGGCAAAATGGAACACTCCAAAAAAAGTAGAAGAAAAATTTAATATTTTTTTTTTTATCTGTATAGTAATGTATATTCTTTAAAAGTCGACTGGGATTTTCAATTATTTCCCTTTCAGTTTAAATGAGATTTGACGAGATTTAGCTGGACCCATCTCCCCTCCCCGTCGATTTTAAGCTTACGTAATTAATGAATGTCTCCTTATCACTATCAACACCTGCCATATTTATGCTATAATCTAATATTACATGTGATTTAAAGGTAATTTCATCTACAGTTGAAGTATCATACATAAACAGGAAAAGTATAACTGCTTTGTTCTTTGGCAGAGCACAAAAAATGAGTATAATATTATACTGAAAACAAAACTTTGTTTTCCCAACACAAACTACATACAGGTTTATCGAGTCTGGACTCAAAGCTTCTGAACTTTTTAAGACCTCAGCAGCTACAGCCTCGGACTCAATCCTTCGGGAGCCTTCGCTCTTGAATAGAAAAAAATTGTTTCTTTTCCCAAAATACTTTATACTGTAAAAATGCAAGATTTTAAATTACCTTTTTTTATCCTAAAAAAATTCAGTTAATTTTTATATATCAAAAACGAATATATGAGTTCGTTAATTATACTTTTTCTCTATGAAACTTTCTGTTTTTCTCCCAATAAATGAAATACTACATAAAATGATTATTTATATAAATTTTCTACAATAAATCTAAGTTATTATGTTGAAAAAAGCGAATGAATCCTTTAATGTATGTACTTAATAATGAAGAAACATTCAACAAATTGATTAATAACAATTCTCTATCCAAATATTGATACCCATGCAGTCATTGTAAATTTTTCTGTGCAAAAACATTTTATGATTTGAAATATTTTTAATTTTAACAATATTTTATTGTTTTACTTTTATTGAAAGGTAATACATTTATTTTAAAATATATAAAGCTTATTTAAAATAAAAGCGAGTTTTAATTGATTACTGGTTTTATAAATATATTTGTATTTCAAAAAATTTAATAAATGATACTGCATTTTATTCACTTTTTACTGATCACATAAACAATTATGAAATTTTAAACATGCATGTTTAATTTGTATAAAGAAAAGAACACGATCAAGAACATTGCAAGAGTATATGAAAATTAACTTGAAAACCACTGTAGCTACAATACCGGCACCGTCGCCATAGATAACAAATTATAGTTTTTATTTTTATTAAAGAAACCATTATTTTTTTACTACCCACAATATTTAATTTATATATATATATATATATATAAATATTTTTTTGTAGAAAAAGAAAATAATGTTATTAATAAAAAAGTACAAATATTAACATATATATATATATATATATATATATATATATATTTATGTATATATAAAATTCCTTATTTGGCATTCAATTTGTTGGAGTAAGAAAGTTGATTTTTTAAAGAGAGTATAATTTTTATTATATTATTCATTCATACATAGTAGTAGGTTTTTTTTGTTTGTGTGTTTGCACATACATATACAATAATGAATTTTTTCACCATTTTTTCTTCAAAGGGGCCCCCTCATTCAAGATTAGTCCTGGGTCCTGTAAATCTTTAATCCACCCCTGGATGGAACAATAGAAAAAAGTAATCAGATAAAAATAACCAAAATCAAAAGCAATACATTAAAATCAGAATAAAACATAAATAGACAAAATTACAGAATTTCACATATAAAATTAATTTGTCCTGATTTAGTGCACATTAAACATCTATATACATATATAAAATCACATATAAACGTTCATATTAACTTTAATTCGTGTACATGTTAGCAAATTAATTCTTTTTAATTCAATTTCCTTCTAAAAGAGCTTCTACACACAAATAAAATATGGCTATTATTTATATTTACAGTATATAGAGTTTTCTTAGATATAACAAATATATCAAGAATGTTTAGGAGCTTCTTATCTGACATAAGCCAATATATTGGTTAAGATGGTATAAATAGTTGTATTCAAGTGATACTTGTCCACATGGGCTGATACTTGATAGTCACACTTTTGATTTTTAGAATTAAGTCATTGCCAACTATAAAGGCTTCTTCTGACTGATTAGAGTAAATACTTGCATATCTACTGTACATGGGGAAAAATATGTAATTGAAAACTTTTTTAATAGAAACAATACAAGTGACTAATTTAACTTATTTATTTTTTTTAAACAAAATTAACAATTCAATTAAAATATGAAAGATTTCTCTTTGAATATTGTACATCTGCCTTTGCTAGTACATTTGGAATGATCATGTGTTACATAATCTGATATAAAAAATCTTAATGCTTAGTTGAAACAAGTTTCTGTGTTTATTCTATTTTCATGTAATATACAATTAAATGTGATTAATATGTTTTTGCCAATGTGAACAATTCAATTAGAGTATGAAGGATTAATTTTTGAATATTGTAGTATACTTTGGTGATCATATGTATATATTACATAATCTGATATAAAGATTCTTAATACTGAGTTGAAACAAGTTTCTGCTACCAATTGTTATATTTTCATGTAATATATAATTAAATTTATCATAATATTTATTTAGCACATTTACATTCTAAGTGATGAGATTACAAGTGTATCTTCAGTTGGTAACATCATTGTTATTATGTTTGAGACTGACTAAATTGCTTAATGGTTATTAAAAGATTTATGATTTGTATGACTTCAACAAAAAAATGTTAGATTAATATCAAGTGTAAATGATAAATTATGCTTTATTCTGCTACTGTTAAAAGCTTTGGGTTTTATTTCTTTAAACAGAAACATACATTTTATTATTATGATTTTAATAATCTTTCTATTAGTGGTTTGGTTATTAATATTAATATTTCTATCACCTTTATAAATTTCACTATTGTTATCTGTATTCATTTTGACATTTATATTAGTATTCATAATTCTGTTATAAAATCACATGCTTAAAGTTTTCTGTACATTACACAGTCTCTATAGCTAGCTAATTAAAGTTCTTGGCATAAAGTTTTTTTTAGGGAGATGGGGGGGGGGGGGTTGTTTAAATGTGTTTGATAAGGGTACTTTTCCACATTTTATACAATGCTAATCTAGTATGTAACAGTGTTTCAAATAAATGAAACTGACAGCAATGACACTGAGAAAGCCTTTTAATAAAATATGTATTCTGTTATTTTATGATCTAGGTGCATAAAAAATGTAGGTTTTTTTATGCTAAATATTAATTGCTTGGACCCGAAAATCCTTTATAGTTCACTTACAGTTGCTTCTACAATCAAAATATACAAATTTCAAATTAGCATTTTGTAATTTTTGTCTTCTAGTAGTTGATAATTAAAAATTGAAAAACTTTATATCAGCAAACGTTTTAAATTGAAACTATTTCATTGTACTTTCTAATTTACTGTTCAGAAATTCAAAATTAGAAATATTTGTTATCTAAATTAGCAGAGGAAACAATTTTCTTTTTGTTAAATTCTTTGAAATCTCTATTTGTCAGTATCACTTTCTTGTTTACTTTTCCATTGCAATTTAACTGCTTTCTTACTTAATTTATCTGAACACTATTACAGTATCAGAATTTTTATAGTATTTTCGAGTTTAGTGTATTGCCATTGATCATCTCAGCTAGTATTAATAAACTTATGTTGCTGTTTAATAATACAATTACTAGTACTCAGTTGCTCTTATAATATAACTGATTACATATTTAAGTTTCCCTTAAATACACTTAACTGTTAAATGATGATAGTATCAGTGTTTAATAAATGATCTTCACTTACAAAATCACTAAAATTACTGATGTTATTAGTAACTGATATTTATTTTTCCTGAGAAATTGAAGCTGAATTGTTTTATTGGTTGGTTTTAATAAAATAACTTTTTGCTGAAGATTTTGTTTTGTGTGCAGAGGTAGCTTCATGGGGAGGGAGAGGGATAACAATAAATGATGAGAGGTGTTACTGTTCATGGTTGAAATGAATTTATCAGTTGTTAAATTAATTAAATTAATTTGATGAACAGAACTCGAACAACATACAAACACAAAACTAAATGCAAACACTCATAAATCTGTTTACTTAGATGTGATTGTTGTATTATTTTTAACAGACATCGCTTTTCTCTTACCTCTATAATTACTTCAACATCAAATTTCAAATGTTTGAAATTAGTTTTATGTTATTAATTTTCATTTAAACAAATAGTGACAAAATAATATTATTTATTAATTGTATTTACAAATTGTATAATTTCAACAAATAAAATTTACACATACATACATTTATAAACAATTAACCAATTAAATAATTTATAAATATATACTGTATCTAAATATTTAAATTTATCACATTTTCTACTTCCTTAATTTATGTAATGATATAAATCTTAGTGTACAGCAAATAATGCTAAATTTAAAATCAATATTTTTCATAGGTTTTTAATAATTATCCAAGGTTTTCATTAATTTTATTCAATTGAATATGCATAATTTTAGGAAATTAAATAAAAAAAGAAATTACATGAAAACTATACTTTTTTTTTTTTTTTTAAATTTTAGAACTTCTTTTTGAATAAATATTAAACTGATATTTAGATTTCCAATTAAGACTAGAAAAATATATAAAAATACATGCGAAGTAATGTGGAATATCAATACAAAATCTTTAATCATAATAAAAAAATTATAGAAAGGCTTCTTTATCCAATGATATCACAGACACATATATATTCTTATATGTAAATTACCGGCATCTCTAACTTCACTGACGTTGTTAATTCAAAAATAAAAAACAAAAACCTATCCCCCTTTCAAACAAAATCAGTATTAATAAAACCGTTTTTCACTATCCTTTTTGAATTTTTGATATATCATAATTCCACCAATCGATAAAACAATTAAAAGCAAGGCACCAAGTAAAAAAACAACGAACATTTTAACAGCGGTTGTTTTCTGTTTCAGATCAGGAATTCGTTCTGAAATAAAAAATCACTTCAGTTAAATATTTGTATAAACATATGTACATACATTATATATATATATATACGAGTGTTCGCCCATTGGTCAAAATTAGACCGTAATTATTATTAAAAAGTTGAAGAAAACAAATACGAATTGGCATATTACCAAAAAAAAAAAATTCTACCCTTACACATTCGTTCATTGTATGTCTGAGAACATACACTTTTATATGTACTTACAACACAAAACAGTTCAGTACCATTATAATTGAATACAAAATAAATTCAATAAAGTAACAGTAAATCACAATTTAAAAACCCTCATTTATTGATATTAAATGACACCTTAAAACTTAGTACACTGTAAAAAAGCTAATAATGATGATCATTAAGAAAAATTAAAACATTTTAATAAGAACAGATTTACTGCCTGTAGCGAATTATTTTTTCATTTTTTATTTAAATAAGAAAAAAAAAAAAAAAACAGAAATGAAAGTCAAGAACAAAATAAATACCTCTAGGCGCTTCAAACGTCAAAGCTTCCGGTATTATATTTGATCGATCTTCAGTGACCTGTTAAAATAAAAAATAAAATTACACTTAAAAGTACAAATATACGTAATTAAAAATTAAATTATTGTTTGTTGAAATGCGGAACACTTACATCTGTGGATTCAAGTTCGTATGTGCGTACAGCTATAATGTCATGATTGTCGGATAAGTCACCAGTTGCTGCTGACATGCCAAAATAATATCCAGTCGGTAATTTAACCCCCTTTACCGAAAAACATTCTTTCCACGCTGCTTTATTATCTAAATCGGTGTAAACTGAAAAGAACCAAAAATAAAAAATAAAAAAAAGTTCGCATTCAGTCTCTTTGTTTAATCGGATAATTTATAATGAAAATTTCTAATATATATAATACATACATACATATATATATATATATATATATATATTAATATCGCACTATTCCATTATCGCCTAATTGTAATTATACGTAGTTTCGCATTAAACTTTGTTTACAAAACCAGTATAATTTTTTATTTAATTAATAAAAAACCTAAATATTATTATTATATGGACAAGAATTTTTCAAACGAGTAAAGGCAAAACGAAAAAGTTATAAATAAATTTTACATGGTACAATAAAAAAATGTAGTCACGCCATTGACAAATTAAGAATAAAAATTAAAGAATAATAAACTTCTAGTACCGGATAGCGTATCCGCCTCGTATCTAATAGCCAAGTATGTCTCGTGATCAAAATTACGTAGTTTCACTTCACATCCAGCTACCTGTGTGTGAGTTCCATCTCGATCGTGATCGTAATGTAACGTTCCGTTATTTATCATTGCTGAAATGTATGGATGATTATGCTATTTGGAGGAAAAAATATATACATATATATATAAACAACAATATAGATACAAGAAAAAAAATGTTTATAATAAATAACATTAATTTTTTTTTTTTTTTTTATTTTTATTCTAAAAAAAGTAGACTTGACAATGAGAATCAGAAAGTCTACAAAATGTATTTTACGGAATTTCAATAAATTAATTTTCTTTACATAAAATCAATTTTTTTATCCTATATATGATGCGGGGAATAAATTAAAACCAGAATTATTCGAAATAAAAACACACAAAGAGCTTTCGCAGTTTGTCTTACAAAAAAATTATAATTAAAATTTCGGGGAAAACACAAGTTCCACTATTTAACTGTGTTTTCAAATTGTGACACCTGGTTTTTACTTGAAATTTTAATTTCAATTTTAAGAACTATTTTACTTTATTACGATTATTATTCTTTAAATGGTTATTTAAATATAAAATTTACATTAAATAAGAATAGATTTAGTAGTGCATTATTTTTTTAATCGATAATTGTGTTCATATTTAGAAAAAATAAAAGCCGAATACTTTTAATTCCTAAAGAAATTATCAGTTTCTTTTTTTTCCCAGTATTTTGTACGCGATTATTTAACCCTTTTTAATGGTTACGCACGAGTCTCTCGCAGACAATTCTAAACATTTTACGGTTGACGACATTGTCATAAATTTACAATGAAATATTATAAATGTAAAGAGTTATGTATTTTTAAAAAGCCTAAATTCTGATAACACTATATATTTCAAAATCTTTACGGGAAAAAGCCATATTTTAAGACGATATCAGGTATTGTTAATAAGAAGCAATTAATGTAGCAATACTGATGAAAAGGACAGAATATAAAGAGCAGGAAGGATCGCGCAGTGGAATACAGAATAGATCGCTCGAGACAAAAAAAATGAACATTTAATGAACATGTAAAAATCGTTTCAGACAACTGCATCGTTTAAACGGAAAGGGCAATAAGCGAAGGAAGAAAATAAAACGCAAAGCGGAGAAGAAGAGAGTAGAGCATAAGAACGCAGACGAATAATAGAGATAGAACAGAACAGCTTTGTCTCGTAGTGCCTTATAAATTTAAAAATGCATACTGGAAAACGACGGGGCTTATTCGTTCTCATATTTCGGAAATTAATTTTTGCAATGTAAAAAAAAAGAAAATAAATTGTTTGAAATAGTAGATTGCTGTGTATCGAATATTTTTAATCACACATTAACAAAATATCGATATTTAAACCTATAAAACAAATTAAATTGTTCGATTATTGGCCGCGACAGGATTTTAAAGAAAACTTTACGTAATTTCTTTAAGTAACGGAAAAAACAATAATAAATAGTTTTCTAACCGATATTTTTATTTCAAAAACATGTAACTACCTATGACGAACAAAACAATTTCGGTTGTACCGTGAAATAAAACAATATTCAAACAATAATATCTCATCATTGAAAGGTATATTTCAAAAGTTCTTTCCAACCGATAAATATAAAATGGATCAGATTCATCCTAGTTTGCGAGTCAGTTACATAAACTCACACAGACAGAATACAAATATTTCACAACAGCTGTTCTACTTAAATGCAGTCCAGAAACACAAACTCGAGTAAAAGCTGCTGATTTTTAATTTTATATTGCGCCCGTATTAAATTTAGCAAAACATTTATCCCAATATAGAAAACACACACAATTACTTATTAATAAATCGAAATCAAAAACAACTAACGTTGTGTTCACCATTATGGTTACTGTATGTATCAATAATGACAGATAGCCCAGAGTAGTAATCCATGCTGCCGAATACCGGGCCTTCTTTCATTCTGTCTTTGGCATACCAAATCGCTAATCCATCTCCGAATAATTCTTTTCCATTACCGTGTACCTTGAACTGAACTTGCAGTTCCCAATTAACCATATTACAAGGCTGGAAAAAACGACATCACGTGAAAATTTCGAATTCATTTCGATATCAAGAAATAATAAAATCATAAACTAACGATAAGCCGAAACAGAATGAATTACACGCCTAGTATTATGTACGTAATTTCAAAATACATAAACATTTCTTACAGCCAAATTCCATAAACCACCCTTTTTACTTTGTTGATCCGGTGTTAGACGAATATAATTGCTGGTTACAATAGTGCTACCCAAAAAATCCCAGTATGGTATCGTCATACCTGTAGCTAAAACGAAAGTGACTAAATTAGTTATCGATTTACTAAACAAATAAATAAATAAATAAAATACCGTTAAATAACTCTGTACTATTACATATTTATTTCGATTCGCACACTATTTTGGATTAGTAAGTGTGCATATCCTTCTGCGACACCACAAGTAATAAGCTAACACGTCATTCAATTACCGGCAGAATACATTATTTCCCGTCAAAATATCCGACTACTTTATTTATTCATTTATAAATTTCATCATGAGCCATTAAAACTCAATTACAGCAAAATGTTTAAAAAATAGCAGATTTTAACATTATCCGAAAATAAAAAATAATTACGTAAATACATCGTTAATAAATGTTAAGAATAAACGTGGATATCACAACTTCGGGACGTATGTTAACAGAAGAGATAAATTAATATGATTCATATCCGGTACAGAAAATATAGTATTCATTCAGATAATCACGATGATAATAAGGAAACAAATTTTTCAGCTAGTCCACTGTTTCGTAACCTTGTGCCGTAAGATCCAATTGTTTATAAAATAAAAAAAATACAAACAGGTAAAATAATACTACACATATACATATACATATACATATATACATATATACATATATATATATATATATATATATATATATATATATATATACACATACACATACACACGCATATATATATATAAACTGGCTTTATTAGGTATACATATATTTCTTTATTATTTGAGATCATCGTAAAAAAATGTAAGAGCAAACATTTTTAAAAAACTAACAGTTTAAAATTACGAAAAAAATATGAACTTATATTTATTAAAAGTTTACTTAAATTATGAACATATGTTACAAGATAAATATCTGACGGCTTTGTTCCGGCTCACTTTCAATTAATTCATTAATTCTTATATTAATAAAATCGCTATTTTCATTATGACAAACTGGTATCCGGATTTTATTTTTACACCAATCACTGTTGTAAATTTGCTTCCAACCGAAAAAAGATGCTGCAAGTAAGTTTTACAGCTTTTTCACTTTGAATTGTGAATATTCTTTAATTTGTAACCAACATTTTGGAAAATGCTTGCTTATTTTTGGTTCTTTTTTAAACCTTATTTTTTAAACTCTCGTTGGTTGATAATTCGATTTTTTTCCCCTGATAAATTTAAATTACATGACTGTCACGGCCAAAAATGATTTTTTTGTAAGCGGCGAATACACACAGAATTAGGGTTTTTTTAATTTTAATAAACTGGCATAACATAGAAAACAATAAACTTCGGGAATTAAAACCAGATACTTTAGAACTCCGTAAATCGGAAGTGGCGCCAAGGAGAGATAGTAGTAACTCGTCTACATACTAGACACATCCAACTTACTCACGCATACCTCTTATCTGATATCTTTTTCCCCCACTGTCTTCATTGTAAAGGAGGAGGGCTTAACAGCTGGCCATATTTTTACATACTTACAGACGGCTTTTCTTCGATTTTCTCTCGAAGTTTCATCAAGCTGAATCCTAATTCTCAATGATTCCTTCAACTCTATAGACAAAGCAATAACTTTCCTTAATCAAACTAAACTGTTCCGCCCCATTTAATCTCATTTTTTCCCGAATCGTAAAACCCTTTAGCTATGAAGCCCATTAAATAAATAAATAAAAAAAAATTTTAATAAACAATTTTGTAACAGTGGCATTTGACAAGAGAATGGCCATTTATTTTTACTTCACGTTCGCTACTGAATAAGAACATTTTAGATTTTTTGTCTGCCGAAATAAATATTGTCAAGATCTATTTGTTTTCCATTCATCCTGTTTTAATTTTAAAAATCCGTAGCTTAGCCTTAATATCGATCGTTGTTTATCCTCAAATGCCTTAGTAGTTCATTATTTTTACATAAAGGACTAGCCAACACAACTTTACAGATAACCCCATACTGTGTGACTACTCTATCCGATTCTTTTTTTTTAAGCAAATTAAAACCATAATTTATATAAAAAAAAATCTTTCTTTCCGTAATTATAAATAATACTTAAATTTTCACTCCTAGCTCCTATTAAAAATGTTCTTTTTCATTTATTCCAAAAAAGTACGATAATTTGCCCGTTATTAAAAAGAAAGGGGATCTAAATCGAAGAAATTCAAGATCATAAAAATAAATTTGAAAATATGACACTTCTGCAATTACAAAAGATTACTCGAGACAGATTTAAATCTTTCTATTTATAGAAAAGTTTCCATATTTTTCGTCGTCTTATTTTTTTTCTGGTTTTATTTTGTAATCTGGAAATTTGGAAAATATTTCGATTCTAATCAAATAGCTAGAAATAATGGAAAAACATTCGAATAGCACTTCTGATAGTTTAAAAAGTAACACTGATGCATCGGTTCAATTGAAGCAAACAGCGGAAGAGCTCTCTTGGAGGTGAATGTGCGAATGCATCCTGGTACATATATATCAAAATTAATGTCCGCATATCTGGCCTAATTTCGAAAAATGCTGTTCAGGTTTGGATGCAATTCTTGATTCGTCACATCATAATAAAAGGAAAGCAAACGGCAGCATTCGTTTTAGTAAACACTGTATAGCAGAGGGGGGGGAGTTGTATTTTCATTCTACGAGCGAAAACCTCGGATCATGCAACGCACCTAATGACAACGAATGCGAGTAAACATTTAGTGAGGTAAAATAATTTTAAAAATCGTTTCTAAGCAAATTATACGTGTGTAATAACTACTCGGTGGTTCAGTTCTTTCAATGGTGGGCAAACGCAAAACGTTTTACGTGAAATAAGGTTTTCGCTTGCAAAACGTAAATTCAACAGTTTTGTTTTTTCAGCACTATAATTTGATATATAATTTGCTTAGAAACGATTTTTAAAACGATTTCCGATACCGCTGGGAGCGTAACACGCAAAATGTTAAAAAAGAAGGTAACGTAAAAAAATCGATTTTTAGTAGAGATTTC
Organism: Icerya purchasi; assembly: GCA_039619475.1. Lineage (NCBI taxonomy): Eukaryota > Metazoa > Arthropoda > Insecta > Hemiptera > Monophlebidae > Icerya > Icerya purchasi. The sequence continues at coordinate 422,418,516 of CM077116.1, forward strand.
GTTAATTTTGTTTACTTACATTTAAACTAAACACCGTAATGTTTTTTAAAAATGAATTACAACAGATTTTAGAATTAAAAAGAAATAACTTCATGTTCGAAGAACGTCTTAATTTTAAAAACGTTGATGGTCTGGACAAATCTCAACGTTGTCCGGTACACATTTCTTTTTTGTCATTACACTTTAAAATGGCTCGAAATTGTACAAAATGTGCTGGCCATCTCCGGCAGACGGTAATTTTGTAACCTGCGGTAAATGTAGTAACGTACTTCACTTCAATTGCGCTGATATAGAATCTAATTGGATCCAAAAGTAAAAAAATTAAAGTTGAAGGGTCGCTTAAAGATTGTCATTCAAACTACGTTCAATCACTCAACTCTATTCTCCATTAAAGATAGGTTTTCACATCTAACACAAAAATCTGAAAAAATGCAGGTGTAAACCGAAAACCAGAAGAAACGCCAAACGAAATAATAATACATTCTACTACTTTCCTCGCATCCTATTCAGTACAGAAACTTTATATCAATTAAAAACGACTTAAAAATTTAAAAAAAATTGAAGTGTAAAAAGTTCACATAATTTAACAACAACTGGTATATTAGATCACAGTTAAGCAGTGATTACGAGCTTTTGAACTCGATATAGTACAGAATTTACAAATTAGTTTTAAAAAAAGCATTTATAAAAAACAAAGCGATAAATACTGCTCAAAAAATGCACTAATTACATAGAAAACCCGTATTAAAATGCGTGTCTTCAGTTAGTTACCTCATTTAAATATCTTCCGTAATAAAAATAGCGCGCCTTTTAAATTTCGCATTCGTAAGTTAAATGATTCACGCTAAACAGTGGTAAATAAGTAATATTTGTAAAACGTTCAAATTTATATATACTGATGTAGATTTAATTGTTCCTACTGTCCTTGTTCCAGGAAGCCATTTGAAACGAATCTAGTTTCCTTCGCTGTAACCTTTTCAGATTGATTTTTGTCTATTTAGGTTTCTGACTTCGTGGAAACGGATTTCTTGGAAAAATTACACGCTCGCGATCTTTGCCGAAACAAGTAAAACTCTATGTGGTGCATTAGGCTTTTTATTCGATATAGAATACGTAAATGGAAAATATATAAATAAAACCCGAATAATTACTTTTTTTTTACGTGGGCGCATGAGGGATTTCCTTCCGGAGGAATGTCACTACGGACTCTTGTTTGAGTGTCCCTCACTTCTCCGATGTGACAATTAAGTAAAAAAAGCGGCCATGGTCAAAAAAACTTATAAACCGAAACCGTTAATATATTTTTCTTTTGTCAATGCGCCTACAGCGATCTCTAATTAGCAGCACAAAATGGCTAAAAATAATAATAAAAAAAAAAAAACGACAAATAAACGAAGAACACAAAAATAACGACGAAAAACAACCTTATAATTAGACTACCACCACGCGTATGACAACGACATGCAACGTATCCTGTCGACTAGAACGAAAATTATCCAAACCGTGATTAACGCGGGTTCGACTAGCATCGGTGGCAGTACAGTAAAAGCAATACGGCGATCGCTTTAAATTACCTAAACAATATTAACAAATTAGACGAGATAATTAAAATCCGTCCAGAAGTATCTCCGCGCAAAACCCTGATATACCATTTAACAATTACATCGAACCGTGTACTCTACCGTGATGAAATTATCAGATTTTATAAATTTGTTCTCACTGAACTTTGCCATATGGCGGCACGTGTCGCAGCGACGGACCACAGACTTAACACAACGGGAAAATACTGGCGTCGGCCAAGCAGGCACGCCCGTACACACTCGATTTAACAAATGAACAGCCAATGTCCGAGAAATTCAAAATTCAATGAAATTAACCGAACACATAACTTCGAAAATCGTCAAAAGATAGCGCCACAAATAAACAAATTCACATTGTGTATTTATATCTAACTAGCATTCGCCCATTGGTCAAAATTCGACCACAATTATTATTAAAAATTTAAGTAAAACATATATGAATTTAGATATTTCCAGAAAAAAAATTTCTACTCTTATACATTTGTTCATTGTATATCTGAGAACATACCATTATAATTGAATAAAAAATAAATTCAATAAAACAACAGTAAATCGCAATTTAAGATATTAAATGGCACATGAAGATTTATAGTACACTGTAAAAAAGCCAATAATGATGATTATTAAGAAAAATTAAAACATTTTAATAAGAACAGATTTACCAGCCTAAGCAATTTCTTTTTCAATTTTTTATTTAAATAAGAAAAAAATTGTTTTTTAATAGCTACTAAACAAAAAAAGAAATTCGGTTAAAAACAGAGGAGAAAAGGATACTGAACTGTTTTGTCTTTGCCTGCAATGTTGTATGGAAAGAGACTTTAAATTCATAAATTAGTTTTAAAATATTTTATTTTTGTGAATATGTATAAGATTAAAATAAAGTAATGATTTTTGCATTCAAATAGATTATAATTCAATATTTATATATATATATATATATTTATTTCTGAGGACGCCCCATGATTTTGTGAGCCGAGCGACTGCTCGATGCATTAAATACTATATTTCTAATCCGGAGTTATGACAAAATGTACACAATTTCACGAAAATAATATTACTCGTAAACAAAAATAATTTTATTTTATTAAGGTAGTCAACTCTATTACAAAATTTTAAACTGAAAATTGTAAACAGGTTTCTAAATAAGCTAAAGGAAAAAGAAAGTAAACTTTAAGGAAACGTTGTTTGCATTTCCGATGAAAACTGTTGAAAAAAGTAAAAGAAAATTTGATTTCTATTTACAATAAAATTAACATTTTCTTAATAAAAAGATTATACGAAATTATTTGAGCGCAAAATAGTGCTGCTTGCTTCACTTTACAAAACCGAGCGAAGATATTTTTGTATTATTACGCTGACGTAATATACTTATCAATTTACACGGAACCTATTAAAAACGATACTTTAATTGAAGGTTATAGATAATTTCTGAATAACAAAGTAGAAGCACTAGCTACTAACTACATTGCTTACAAATTCGAATGATCATGATCCTACTTATTAGTAACGTTTCCGTGTATTGTATTGATTCTAATAAATAAATTTTCCACTTTTCTCGAATGAAAAATATACAAAGCCTAAACGTACCAGATGAAAAATTTTAAAATACATTAAAACTTAAATGAAACATTTATAAATTGCCGTGCTACATAAGCAAGAGAGAAAAAAATTAAAATGAATTATATAAACTAGATTTTATGTCTGGCATTCAAAGTATTTAAAAATGAAAAAATTTCTAATGAAATATGTGCTCATGATTTTATACGATACAAATATATTTTTATTCGTGTAATTCACATTTCCCATTTATTTAAAGATACTTATAAAAAAAATTTCGTTTACCGTTATTTATAAACACGTTTTTTATTTTTTTTTATTTTTCTATATATTATATCACGCGTGATAACTACATTGTCGCGGTACCGTAGGCCCTAACTTTTAATAAACTAGAATATTCAAACTGGCAGAATGAATGAACACGCCAAGAGTCAGTCAGAGCGAGCGGAGTGTTCGAAAGCATGTGTCGATTACTGATATTATTTGTTCGTGACGTAAACCAACATGGAATTACCGAGCAAACAAAAATTATATCACAACAAAATAATATTATTGAGTTAAAATAAAATTTACTAAAGAAGTTAAATTATATGAAATTTAAAATTTCATTGATAGTAGTAATCAAACTGATATATTCTTTTTTTAAATATTAACAATAATAATAATGACGTAAAACAATTAGAAATATAATTATGATCTTGGAAAGTGTTTTACATTGTGACTACTTAAATATAATAAGGAAAAGAAAATACTGTAACTTATATCTAACTAAACATGAATAAAATAATCAAAAAAAAAAAAAAAAAAAAAAACCGGAAATATACAAATTTACAAAATAATACATTTTGAAGTCGCTAAAGACATTTTATTGTACTTTAATTTCTCCAGAAACTAATCATTTTCATCGAATCCGTATTTCGCAGACCGAAGTAATCGTTATAGTTAGATGTAAATTAATAGATTAGTTCACAAAATAAAATTAAACCGATATATTTCACAATGACTTGATGTTTTACGAATTAAACTATAACATTATTTTGATTAACAAAAATGAGTTTTTGATAAAACCGAATTACTTTCTTAAGAAATAGATTTTTTTATAAATCTGCCATGTCTGAAGAAACTTCACTGGTGAATTTAACATAATAATTATGATCAAAAAAATACAAAAAAACCTTTATTAAAACTGTAAATCATAATCTGCTTACAATAACTTCTAAACTTAGTATAAAATATACTGATAGTTTTTTAGAATGTGCTAGTTTCGTGATCAATATACTATTAAAATTCACACGCAGACTATAATATATATGAAAAACTAAACGATATCAATAAATTTAATAATTTTGAGTAATATCATGCTTATTTTTGTCAATAATAATTTATAGCGATCCTTCGAAATAAAAAGCGGTAAGTTTACACTAAAATTAAAATAACAATGTATCGTAGCAATAATGGTGAATATGGCCAGGTTTTTAAAAAATCTGCAGGTCTTGAGACATCCTACGTCTTTTCCACATAAATCAATATCTTCCACTTCTACTACATAATTTTCCTAGGCAAAACAATATCTTTATACGAGTCAGACTTTTCCGTATACATGTATACATATATTACTATATCCTCTTCTGGAATCATTTCATATATGCATATTTCTTATTTCAACCGTTTTTCTATTTTCTAACTGATCCGTTATATTTCACTTTAGTTTAAATATTACAGGCTGAATATTGTTTAATTTATCACGAAAAATCTATGCACTGCTTTAATTTCCGTTGATGTCATATACAACTTCCGCTGTGCTAATCACCATCTCTCCTCTAATTTTTCCGTTGCTTTTTCTAGTCATACGAAATACTCTGCCGTAATTTTTACTTTTATATCTTTCATTTTGTTCATTTTTAACAACTCACAATGTTCACATCGTTTGCTTTTCCCCCAATACTAAAATAAATTGCTGAATCGGGGTTTGTATAAACAAACCATAACTTGGTAATTTCATCAAATTCAAATGATAGTTACTGAAATTACGGAATATAATTATTTGATGCTATAAGTTGTTAACGCAGAACGGGTTTTACCATTATTTTTATTTCAGAACTTAAGTAAATTACTGCATTATTCCGAATGTTAATTCTTATTTTATTTAAAAAAGATTTTAAACTTTCACGGCTTTTTTGATTTACCATTCATCTACTATTTTCGGTAAAAACCACATCACAATTTTATTTCATTGACGTTTCGAATAGCACTACTTTATTCATCATTAAAACAAGTGTTTTGTTTTGATGATGAATAAAGGAATATCATTCGAAACGGCAATGAAAAAAAATTGTCACGTGGTTCTTATTTTACATGTTACCATTAGCTTTTAAGTAATTCACATTTAACGTCAACTAATAATGTACTCCCGAACATTTCTAATATTTTCTTTATTTCATACTAAAGCATAAGTCATAGAATTTCTATTTGTCCTAACTGCGCCAATAAGAATCTGTAAAAATTTTCATCATCGTGTTTTACGCTTTTTTTAATACAAAAAAATCATAAACGAATTTATTTTCCTCTTTCGAAACGTTATTGTGTAATTTTGCGCAATTAAATTCAATATTTATCAAGCGCGCTCCGTATTTAACGATCCCGCTAATTTTATATTTCTACAACGTTGGTTAAAAAAAACATTTAAGCAATACATAAAATTAAATATTTTATCGCATTAACATTCAATCAAAGCAAAATAGGAATTGTAATTACTATTTTTATCTTATTTGTTACAAGATGACATGATACGTGACTTTTTTCTTACTAAACTAAATAACCGGCAAACGTGTTTATAATTGAAACATATATCACGATAGAATTATGCGCGGAAGCGGTTAATACTACACGGGTCACACGGGTCACACGGTTTCATTCGTCAAAAACAGATTGTACTAGAACTCGTTAAAATTTAAATAAAGCAAAATATATAAATGTATTGAACCTACAAACACGTTAACATGATGGCCACAAAAATATAATTTTTAAATTCCCGACCTAAATCCTCCGGATTTCTTGGTACTAGAATTGTACAAGAGTTTACACGAACGTTCTTCCACTTGTATAATAACAAACCCAACAAACTAAAGCGAAGGGAAATAAAATATCAGTAGAAACAAAAAACCTACAAATTCATTTTTTTAGTTTTTTGAAGTTATTCATATTTTAAGTATTTTACCGTTATAATGACCACGAACTAACTCGAACAATATATACTTACTTTATTATTACAAAAGTTAATAATGAAGTTTACAACAGGTTGTTTTACCCGTTCTCCATTTAAAGAGTTCTGACTTATAAAACTTATTTTTCGTCTAACATTTACATTTGTAATAGAGCGCGCTGATTCCAAAGGGTTTGCGGAGCTCAAGATCTTCCAAAAGTTTTACTGAGAGGGTTCAAACCTCCCAATAAGCTGAAGCGCATAATGATTTTTTTTTTTTTATGCGTTTCGTTAAAAAGTGTACTTACTTTCACGGTTTTCATCTACTTTTACTCCATTTTGTCCTTTCCACCTCCCTTGTAATTACTTTTCTTGTGATCCTGATATCATGTTCTATTTGAATGTGCGGTTATCTCTGCTGAACAATCGTCCTTCTACTCTATCCTATTGAAACTCGGCATTCCTACACCTTATCGGTGCTTCTTACATTCTCTCATTTCCTTCTGCTTCTGTTATTCCTGCCTTTGAATTATATTTATCCTCTGTATCTTTAAATGTTTAAGAAGATAACGTTATTTTCTCCTTCTTCCCATTTCTTAGGCTAATGTTCTCGTTAACAAACCCATTGGGGGAATAAATAAATAAAAATGAAAAATATATAAATATTACCCATCACGAAAATAAAGTGGCCGTTGTAGAAAAAAGTTTTTTAACTGAAAAATTAGAGACAAATTATAAATAGAATTTTTTTTTTGTTACTAACTGATAATGTTTGACCGCCGCCAGCATACTTTATACAAATAAAAAAGAACTTCATAACTTATCATTGAGTTTAAAGTACATTAAAAAATGCATTCATATTTCGCTTCAAATGATTTTTTTTTTATCAAAACTATCGTTTGGTTATTTTTATTTTTTTCCCCCGGTTTTGTAACAAAATTCCCCACTTACTCCCAGTTTCCCGGTTGGGTGATCACTCTAGTTGAATTGTGATTTCCAAGGAGTGTTTTATAAGACGCGACGCCCGGCGACCTAGTCAAATTGCAGCACTGTGTACCGAGCTGTTTAATGAAAAAAAAGTTAAGGAAGGTGTTTATAAATTAGTGTTCAGCGAATTAGACAAGATGTATCGCTATCTGACTTTGCCAGTACAAAACAATCGAAATGTTTTTCTGGCAACGTTGTTAGGCGCTTTTAGTCTAACTTCTCAATGGCAGTCCAAATCGCTGGACGCTGCGAAATTCACAGCTATAAATATAGCAATTTACAGTGTTCTTTAAATTACTCAATACGAAATCAAAATAAAAAAGCATACGCAAGTCGTTTGTTATGTTTAAAAATAATCTCGAGTTATTTATTGTTAAATAGTGAAAGGAATTTCGTTTCCGGCAGAAGAGAAAAAATGAATAGTTTGTCAATGAACACAATTTTATGGGAAATATAACAAAAACGGAAATATAAAAATATTATTAAAAAGACGTTCTATTGAAACTAGGAACAATTTTAACGCGACTATAGTGTATAGATATTTAAATATTTTAAAGAAATATAATTTTTAAAATTAACAAGTAATTGGTTTAATATGTAGTTCTTGTTTAGTGATTGTGGAAAATGGCACGAAAAAGATTATTTATTTATTTATAAATGAAGGCTCAACGATACAACGCAAAGAAAGTAATAGATACCAATGTTGCTTGATAGTTTGTACGGAAAAAATTTTAAATTCGCATATTTTAATTTTTTACGCGTCACGGTACAGTTTTGAAATTTTTTATTATTAAGCGTCTTAGAAACGATTTAAGTACAATAATTCGGTGCTTTAGAACCGTTAACATAATAGTCAAAAACCAAAAATAAAAGTATAACCTTAAGTTATATTTTAACAAAATCGAAAAACATTTATAGCAATATGTATAATTACTAACATTTCTAAGGATAAAGTAGTTAAGAATTAATAGTTTTAAAATATTTAACATGCAATGTTCAAGTCACGTTACTTCGTTCAAACAAATGAAAATGTTACTTGATTTTTAGATATAACGTTTTATTTGACTTCTGAACATTAATTTCTTAATTTAGTTTTTTTACGTACAAAATTCGCTCTTCTAAAATGTAAAATTATTTTAATGAATTTTAATTCACTATTATATTGAACAAGTTGATACGGTGCTTCAATTCTGATTATGCCTTTCCAGTTTATAAAACGCTTCTTGGAAAATGAGTTTTAGCAAATCAGTAAAGACTCATTAATAACTTCCTGTTCATGTACTTGTTGTAAAATTCCGCACGCGCCGGAAATTTATTATGTAACCATGCAGACATCTACAACTTATACAAGATTTTTTTTTTTTTTTTTAAGAAACCTATTATAACTCTTTAAGCCATGTATATTCTGTGAATAAATTGTCTGACACCATGTTCAACTTTGTAACACAATTAGCTTATACGAAATAACAATTTCTTTTTCCCCCGTACTTTCTTAAATTACTAAATACTGCATTCATTCTAAATCTAATAACCACGATTTCCCATCAATACACATCAATGAAGCGCAAACGCGACGTAAGATTTTGTCTACTATATAAATATACAGCACACATACATATATATTTGTTTTAAAAACGTTTTATTTTTTACAATAAAACTTTCGCCTTCACGAAGCTATTAATTCTAAACATGTAATGTAAGATGAAGTTATATTTTACTGCTAAATCTTTAACGTTCGGTATTATAAACATCATTAATACATTAAAGTATTTACGGATATAACTTTTAAACTTTATTTGATAAACAGTGTATCACATTTTAAAGTAAATTTAAAATGGGCAATTTAAAATTTACTGATTAATAAAATTTGGAAGTCTAAACACTAAGGATTAAAATATATAAAAATTTATTAAAAAGAGGCGTGACTAGAAATTTATATGATAACAGTGGCTGTATCTACTGAATAAGTAATTGTAAAAACTAGCACATCTTCAACATACGGAAGATATATTGATCAACACCTGTAAAACGGTTTATGGCACAATTACTTTCGAAAAAGTAGTTGTATGAGGTAATTTATGCAAATTTCATTAAACTTCTTGCAGTTTAACACTACTGTATGGAAGAATTTTTTTTCCATCTTAAATACTTCAAAATGATAAAAAAAAAAAAACACTTACCCTGGTAAGGTTTCATTAACGAATGCTCCCTTTTTAAAAAATCTTTTGTATTCCATTCGGCGGTTACACAATTCTGAATTATATAAATTATAATAAATGCAGAAAAGTCCTTCATTTTGCACAATTTCAGAATGATCAATGAAAAAATTACAAGTCAGCATCGAATATAATGATTAGAATTTTACCAAGAATTACATACTTCACGCAACACAACATGAATCATAACGAGTCTTTCCCAACTAAATATTGAAAAGCGAAATTAACTCGATACACAGGGTTGAATATAAGAATTCTATAACGGTCAAGATAAAACAGCTTCTAAATTTGAAATATCCACCTAAATGGAATAAAAATTTCTTCAGCGTTGCTAATCGAATGAAGAATGTTTCATCGCAATTGCGATCGCAGCGCCCTCAAATGGTAGTTTTGAAAATCATTTGTATTTATATTATATACAAATATTCAAGCTAGAGGTTATCCGTCGTATAAATTCAGTAATTTTGCGATGAAAACAGTCTATTTTTCCGTAAAATAATATGAGCACATGAGTGAATCAAGTTCTAGCAAATAAACATATAATCTAATGGATACGAATTTAGTACATTTTGTTATTACCTCTTATATAAAATACCGGTTCGAATTTTTCTGGAAGTGAAATTTTAATTTTAATATTTTAATTAAATATTATGTATTTTATAAAACTGCGAAAAAATCATATTTCATGACTTAACAATAAATTTTACATACGCTACATAAAATAACTATTACTTTCCATCGATTTTTATTTTAATGTAATTATTCTTTAAACCCTCTAAAAAAGAAGAAATAATGCAGTTATCAGGCATGTCTAACTTTAACTTAGAATTAATTAAAGGAAATGTGTACCGTAAATAATAAGCAATTAAATTACAAACACTGCAAGGGAACAAGAAAAAAAAACTAAAACAGATCGTGTCGCATTGCATATTCTACTAATTTGTATAACGTTTGCCTTCTAACTATTGTCTTGTGTTACATATTTTTTTAATTACACGTAATTTACTACGGACTACGGAGTATTTAAGATTTAGGTTATTATGGCCGTTATTTTGATACAATAGTGTCTGTAAACGATAAATGCTTTTTTGCTTTATACTCAATTACACTAGAATGCATACGTATATTTTATTTATGTTTAATCTGTTTATGCGTATGTTACATTCTAAAAATGTATATTTTAGTCTCACAAAGAGAAATGTCGCGACCCTGGGGTCACCGATTTTGATTAAAATTTGCAGATCACTATAAGACTATGGGTATAGTAATCGTGTAAAATTTCAGAATACACTTTTTTGATTTACGTGAACAATTTAACTTTTTAAAAACCATATATAATGAACGTTATAGATAGCCGTTTGAACAAAAATATGCCATAAATTCCAGATTATATTTATTTACTGTGTACGAATGGTTCGGAAGATCGATTATCTTAAAATGAAGTATATTAAACGTGAAAATTATCAAAAAAAAAAAGGAATTAAAAAAATTCTAAATTTAATAAAAATTCAGATTCGTCATTTATTACATTTATATATTATAAAAAAAAAATATATATATAAAAGAAGGGGAGGGTAGGACCTCGGAAATTTATTTTGGGACAAGACTTCGTATAATAATAATACTCTTTTAGGGTGTTCACCTTTTAATAATAATAGTGTCGAATGATCAGTCAATTCGGAGAAAAAACCTCTGAAATACTAACAAGTTTATTTATGCTCGGGTTAACTAACCTTTTTTTTTTTTAATTTGTTTAATTATTTATTTTTACAATGAAATAAATCTGTTATTTACAAACATCGATAATTTAAATAAAAATTATTTTGTTCAGAAAAAAGTTTTATTAAATTTTAAATAATATTTTAATTATAGTAACTATTTTCTTTTTTAAAATAAAAAATAACTAACAGTTATGATAATAATACCTACATCAGCCGATTTTTTTATTTGGGGCTATCTTAAAGCCCGCGCCTATGTGGATAATCCCCAGACTATCTAAGAACTTAAAGACGTGATTACCCAAGAAATCAATGCAATTACTTCAGGTAACATTGCGAAATGTGTTTTCTAATGTCTATCGTCGTGCTCGTATGTGCATCTAAAAAAAAGGTGGACATTTTCAACACTTACTGTGAATTCTGGTATGCTATTTTTGCATACCTATAAATTAAATTATAATAACCAGGTACGCGTTTTTAGTGTTTAGTGCACATACTTATAATTAGGGTTGCAAGATAAATCACCCACCCTGTATATATAGAAGCACATCTATAAAATCATAGCATATATTCCGACATCTAGTGGCACTGAAGGTAGCTATATTTACCATGGTCACTCATGGTATGGTTGTAAAAGTGGGAAATTCAAAAATATTGCGGAAAACACGCTCCGCGTAAATTTCATTTTCGCGTAAAAAGGTGGTTCCACTTTTTCGCTATAACTTTTAAAAAAAAATAATTTCGTACAAACCATTTTGGGAACATATTCTACGGATAATTAGCTATCAAAAAATGCAAAAAAAAAAAAATCGATTTTTTGGTCGGCTCTGACGAGAATCTCCCCTTAAGTAACCGTGTTTCTGCTTAGTGTTGTATCTGTTTCTAATGCTACTGCATCGCATTGTATTGGAATTTGCAAAGAACATCCAATTAGTTATAATCTTATAATGCCACTGATAAAGGTTTAATGTATTTTTGTGTATTAAGTAGTGATTATAAACAGCTACGCATTATTAAGGTTGATAATTTTATTTGCGTAACAACATAATGGCAATTATAAATAAGCATAATCATTATTTAGTAACAACATTTACACGAATCGACGTTTGTCAGCTTAATCAGCCGCCATACGCCACAAAATCAATTTGTTGATTTACACGATCAGCAATATTATATTCTCTTACAGCTGACCTTTGTTGAACTGCAAAAATAGATTGACTATTTACCTGGATTTATCCAATCATTGTTGCCATTTAATTTCAATTACTGTTTATATATTCTAACAATTTGTGCAGATGTCGCTTTAGGAAATAAAGTACATTTTTTCTTTCTTGGCACGAACGTCATGATCTATTAATCATTGTACAAGTTAATATTCTATCATTATCACTTATCTGTTCGAGCAGTAGCAATGTGTTGTAGCGAGCTACACTTCATTGCGTAAAAGTTCATGTTTACGGCAATTATCGGTTGTATCGTGGTAGTTGGATTATGCTAGCTTTTTTATCAGTGTCACGATAAAATAGTACATCTGTTTCCGCTATTTCTTCGCGTGGTATTCTGCTGTTATTATATTCTTGGCTTTAAACTTCTACTCCTAACTAGCTCGAGTTTCAGAGTTTCCTATTGTTCTATTAAAGTTGTTCGTAAAATTCCGGCATTTTCGTTTACGTTGTATTCCGAGTTTGATGACTATGGACGTAAAAAGTGGAGATGAACGGGAAAGCAAAGAGTTAAAGGTTATTTATTATCATAAAACATGTAAAAAATATTTTCATCAAATATTACTGTAGTCTGTAAAACGAAATTCGGAAGAAATTGAAATAATACTAAAATAAAATACTTTCTGAACAAAATTGGTTTTTAAATAAAATTGAATTTCACTGTTATTCTAAACTAGTAGTTGATGATGACACTGCAGCATTCGCCAGATATGATGAACACCTTTATATACCGATGTAAATATTATTTAAATCGTTATGAAACCTATTTGAGACTGGGGACAATTGAAACACACTCTGAAATAGAACTACCAATGGTTCTTTTACTTATATAAACCCTGGTACGAATTGTTTTAATAATGTAATTTACAATTACTACTCGTTAGTCGATTAAAACCGACAGTAACTACATGTAGAATAATTAAAAGAGTTTAGTGTTGTGTTTGAAAAATTTTACACTGCCATTATAATTGTGATAGATGGGGGAAAAAATGCAAATGTCCGATTTTTTAAATATGCATTCGAAATAAGTTCGAAGCAAAAGTTATTTATAATATTGACGAAACTGGCGTAATAACTGTATAAAAGCCGAATAAAGTTGTTGCAGTAAAAGGAATCCGACAAGTGGGCGGCTGGAATCAGGAAAAACAGGAACACAGGTGTGACCACTGCATTAACCGTCAGTGCTACTGGTAATAGATTCCACCGATGTTAATTTCCCCGCATGTGCGTTACGATCATCATTTTGTTTGTGATAGTCCACTGAAGTGTATTAGAGCAGGAAATTCAAGCGATGGATACAGGAAGAGGAATTCTCGGTTTATCTTTAACATTTCAACAAATATATCGACTGTTCTATGGAACACAAGGTTTTATTGTTCTTTAAAGGCAGAGAAAAATAAACATTAAATCAACGAAAACAAAAAGAAAAATTAAAAAAAGTGCCCCCCCAAAAAAACTTGATTTATTCAATAATGAAAAAGAAAAATATTCTGGTTGAATTGATTGGAATCTTCAAACCAAAAGAAAAATGGATCCAATGCATGAAATGTCGCAAATGGTCCTATGTGAAATGCACTTGGCAAGAACTGTGCGTATACCATAATTGCTTTTCTGAATAATTTATAGAGGAGTTAGAATTATGCAATCTTTATTACTCAATAATAAATATTAATTTTTTATTGTTTGATATAATAATTTAGTATTTTATAGTTTTTTTTTTAGTAATACGTATGCGTAAGTAATGTAAAAAGGTGTCAGTTAATCTTTAGTGTTTATAATATAGAAGAAGTAAGTATTTCAAATAGTTACACAATATTTATCACTTTGTTTCAATTGTCCTTAGTATGGAGATTATTGAAACATTTAAAGTACTGGTAATTTTTTTTCAATATTCTTTGTCTATATAACCATCAAACAAAAATGTAAATATATTTAGAAACCTGACACTTTGTGTAAACAGTATACCATAAATTAATTTAGAAAATAATGATAAATTAGCGGTAAAAAAATGAAATAGAAAAAATTGTTTCATTGCCCCCAGTCTTCCCTGCCCCCGCGAAGTGCGTTAAAATTATCATCTCATGCTTATGTGTGCTGGATTACTTTTAGGAAATATGTTAATACCATTTTTCACATTTGTAACAGTAATACTCTTTATACGCATTATTATCATAAAAATTCTTTTTTCCATCTACTTATCTCCTCCACACCCAAAAAATATAGAAAAATTAGCTTAAAGCTTTTGCCGGGCACAGGAGGTTTTAAATCTTAAATTTGTTCCAGATCACGGGGTAAAGTCTAAAAGCGGATAAACCAAAAAAAAAATAAAAAAAAAAAAAAAAAGATGCTATTAAAAAAAACGTATCGGTATATTTATATAATTTGTAATAAAAAATAAAAAAAACATTTTTCCGGGAGTTTTAAAATAATTTTGTTCTTATTTACACATTGACAAGTTACCCAGTTTATTTTTGTTTTTTTTTTAATCCCCCTTTGGGCATGTCAACAAAGGATCTTCGCCCAGAAACGAAACGAGGGAGAAGGATCAGTTAAATGTAGATTCGGCCATCTATTGATAAGATAAAAGAACTGAAGATAGGAACAATGGAGATCGACGGAAACGATAAGATATACGAGGCACAATAAGGAGTAGGGAGTTTGAGTGACAGCAGACTGGAGAATAAAGAAGTGCGTTCGTTCACGAGGGATGGACATTCAAAGAGTTACCCAGTTGAAAGTTAGTAGTCGTTTTTAAATTTTAATAAATTCTTTTTTTTTTTTTTGGGCACGTCAACAGTGGAACTTACCCAACGCAGAGAATTATACATTATATAAGGAAAAGATTAGAAATTGAGGAGATAAAGAAAGCTAACAAAGGAACTATATTGAAAGAGGGGAATGCAACAATGGAGTGGACACTATAAGGAGTAGGAAGGCCAAGGCGCAGAAGATTAGAATACAGACAAGTTCGGAAGAAATAAAGAGGTATTCGAACAAGACGTGATTCGCATCGCAGGTATAATTGAGCTCTGGAGGGTCATAAGGATATAGAGAAGATTGAACAATAGAAAAACGGAAAAAGGAAGCCGGATGCAAACTATTATTGAAGCGCAGGCGAACTATAGAGGAAGTAATCGAATGGGTAAGGTAGGGGAAAAGATTAAACCAAGGAAGAGAGGAAAGAAAGGGCTGTACAGAAAGGTAAACAGATCGGGGATTGGTAAAGAATGGATA
Source organism: Icerya purchasi (assembly GCA_039619475.1). NCBI lineage: Eukaryota > Metazoa > Arthropoda > Insecta > Hemiptera > Monophlebidae > Icerya > Icerya purchasi. The sequence continues at coordinate 422,434,233 of CM077116.1, forward strand.
GAATCCGGTCCAAAAATCGTGGTGGAAACGTAAAAGAAACAATAGAGAGTTTGAGCAGGAAATCTACTAATGAATAGACCATTGGTCGCCGTCGAACGTGCCAACGAGTCAACCAACTCGTTGCCAGGAATGCCGCAATGACTAGGAATCCATAGTAGATCGATTACAACAGAACGGGATGCAAATAAATTAGAAATTAAGAAGCGAATTTGGAGAATAATGAGATCAATGACATGAATGGAAAATGGAGAGGAAATAGGTAATAAAACAATTTGTGAGTCCAATGATAGGAGAAATCTAGAGATGTTATTTGTCGAGGATATGAAAAGGACTGCCTGCAGGATAGCCATGGATTCGGCAAGAAAAATAGAGGAAAAGGAGGGCAACCGAAAGGATTTGAAATAGGTAAGCGCGGGGATAATGAACGCGGTCCCAACGCCAACATCAGACTTCGAACCATCCGTGTAGATAATTGTATGGGAAGGGAAGTATAAGTATAACACGTGATTGAATTCGTTTTGAACAGCAGGATGAGAAAGAGATTTAATGTCCTAGGGGAGAACAAATAACTTCGGAGAATGCTTGAATTCAAAGAAATTATAAGTGAAGTAAGGCGAGGAGTTTAGAATTAGTAATAGGGAGGCGTTTAATCAGAAATCTTTCACCTAATAAGAGTCTTCGAATGAAAAGAGGAAGGAATCCAGTTTCTATCAAAATGACTGGAATTGGAGAGGTGTTAAGTACTCCGATACAGAGACGAAGACATGAGTTTTGGATGCGATCAAGTTTACGAAGAAATTGTTTGGGAGCACTAGCGTACAGGAATGTGCCGCAGTCAAATTTGGAAAGAATTATTGATCTATATAACATAAGTAAAATATAAGGATCACCGCCCCATTTACGGGGCGAAAGAGCTGTTAGTATATTGAGTCTTTTGAGAGAGGACGTACACAGATAAATGATATGCTCCCGAAAGTATAAAGTGCTATTAAGTATAATACTAACAAGTATGTCAAAAAATTTAATTAAAAATTAGAAAATTTCTTACCTTATTATTATTAACACATCGCACTGTTAGACGCATTATTTTTTGACAATCGAAACTCCGGGCTGTTTGCAACATGAAATTTCTTGCCAGTACAATTTTAACTTCTTTTTTGAGTACTGCATGTTTATAGTAATAACAAGTAAACTTCTAGCGAAGCGGCATCCAATAAGCAAAATATCTGACTACTGAATTTTAAGTTCCCAGTTTGAGGCTTGTTTTGTGGACTCAAATTGTTTATCATTTTTATCTAGTCGTAAATCGAATTGATTACTAAAATAATTTAAGGAAAATGAAAATGGCTAAAAAACAAAATAACTCTTTACGCTTTTCAACGTTACGGAGTTTAATGTACCTTGAGAATCTTATCTGTATAATTCACCAAGGTCTGTGAACTTTAACTTTTAAAGAAGAATTTGAATTCGCGGTCAATAACTTACAGGTATATTTAACTTAAAACTATACCGAGAGAAGTTAAATTGCCCTTACTGGTATACGAGAAAATTGTAAAGTATTCAGTTTAGAAAAACCAAGCGTTCTAATGATCCGTATCAAAACTTAACCAATTCGCTTACTATCCTGAAAATTGTCCTTTTTTCATTTACACAAATGTTTCAATTATTAAATGAAATGAAAAGATCGGATTTAGCAGGGCCGTGCCCAGAATTTAACAAAAAAAGAGGAGTGGGGATTTTTTTTGCATATTTATTTTATAAATAACAGTACATTTTTCACTAATATTCATACTATTAATAATTTCCATCATTTTGATCTATATATTAATAATTTACATAAATGAATTACCGTATAAACATATTAATAAAAATTACATATGTTATTGATTATACTTGTAATAAAAAATTTTGCATTAAATATTAATAAACTACCTAAAAATATGGAGCATATTTTTTCCTTTTTTTTGTAATGTAAGAACACCCTAAAAAATCATCAATATTTGTTTTAAATTTGATTTTTTTGCAGATTTTTGTGTATTTATAATAACTATTTCAGTTCTAATGCCCCCCCCCCCCCCCCGTGAAACGTCATTGGAATTTAGAACATTATATTATAGCATATTGCAAGACGAATATATTCGCTGTAAACTGAAAATAAAGGAATTCTTTTATCAAAAATATGGAATGCTGTTCGATAAATATGCCGATACATTCATTTTTTTGAAAATCTTAGCGCGCTATGAACTTGAAAGAGTAAATATTTTTATCGGGTCATTGGAAAACATAACATAAAAGTTCACGATGTTTTTTTATTTTTATTTTCGGAAAGGTGCTCGTTAACTTTGATCTAGCGCGGTAGTAATTTTCATATTTCCAATATGTGACAGCGGCACTATCCAGCTTCATCCATTCTCCGATAGCTGCTAATTCACAGTATACCGATAATAAGTCTAATGACATTGAAGGAAATATTGACCCAGTTGATTTTTCTTAACCTTCGTTTTTCCAGATGACTGGTACCTATCTATTTTGAGTCCGCTGGGCTTACAAACGACCTGAGTCTTAAACAACTTAAGTCTCAAATTCAGGACCTCAAATTTTGCTGATAAACATCTTAAAGCAGCAATCGTTAAAGATCTCAAAAAAAAAAAAATTAAAGGTAGATTAATTTATTTTTATTACCAATTTATAGGGTCATCTCCTAAATGAAACTGATGAAATAAGATCAGGAATAATAATTACGAAAAAGTAGGAAACTCTTTATGTAATGTATTATGGAAACGTAAAAAACGCGCCGATTGTTAACATTTTTATTTTCTAACATAACAAAGTAGTTACTTAAGAATGTTTGATATTTAACTTTTTTTTTAACATGCAACACATCTAAGCCCTGGAGGTGTTTGTTTATTTATTTTTTTTGTGTTAACATTTTGCGTCACATTTTCTGAGACTTCGGATATAAACATTAGTTAGGTAAAATCACACTTTAAAAGTATTAACCATTATATTTCGGACGGTTTAATGTAACGATGTTTAAAACGATTTTTATTAGAGACAGCTTTTAAAACTTATTCGTTCCGATATCATTAAATCGGTTGCATGATTTAAGATTTTCATTGGCAGAATGGAAATTTTAAACATTTTTTTCATTTTTAAACATATAAGAACAACAGAAAATACGTGTAGTTTATGTGTAAGACTGAAAATGTATCTATTTGATTTCTGCACTGATATGTTAACGACTTACACTAGACGCGTAACACGTTTTATTTATTTATTTTTTTTATTTAATTAATTTTGTTCGCTTTTTCTGAAATCGCACATACCAAAAATTCATCGGCGTTCTTAGAGGAGGGAACATAAGAAAGGTTATGTGATCTTTCTTAGCTACACCAAAATTACTATAAAGGATAGTTACAGATTTAGCTACAACTAAATGTTTGCTCCCTAATAGTTTGATATTTGAACGAATAATTTTGTAGTTTTCATATGCGCCTTCACCAGCCGGCCTTCTATTAATTAATTTTTCGTTAATCGAATGATTCGTTACAAAATTGAATACTAAAATTACCGACTAAATTTTAATAATTCCGCATATATGTATTTAAATTTAAATAAGCCCGCCAGGTGAGGAAAAAACATAACATTTAATTACGTTTATACTGGTTACTTTGCCCGTTAAATAACAAACTTTTTCTTGTGATTAAATTTTTATAAGTTTCTCACATAATTGATTTTTATCGCGGTCTTCTTTATTTTAATATCTTGTTTTATCATTAATTACTTCACATAATATATCGTTACTTAAAGCGCGTAAAGCCAGTAACGGTATTATTTATCGCAAAGCGTGTTAACACGTTTATCGCGACAATTCACATTATGCAATAATGTCAGCTTCATTTAGAGAACTTCGCCGCTTATGACAAACCCTATATACTTTTATGGTCACTTACGACACAAATATCGTGTCAAAATTTTTTTACGACATTGTCAGCTAATGACAGTGTGAAAAAAAAAATCTACTTTTAATAGTACGACAAAACTTTCGCAGTGTATTTAGTTATGAAGCTAAAAAATTCTGTTCTTAAAAAACAAAAAAAAATGTTTACAATAATTGCCAAGATATGTTCGTATCGTTATCATTTATGCTTTTCAGGGTTATGGACATAATAGAAATTTACGGACGCATTGAATAAGTAATTAGTGTAGAAGATAACTATTTAAAAAAATATACTTTGGAACATAAAACAGTAAAAATAAATTTCGAAATTTTAAAAAAACTATCAATCAATACGTTTAATCACATTTCAGGTATTATTAGAATAAAGCAATAAAGCAACATTCTGAAAAGTGTTTTTTCATAAGTATAATTTATTGATCAGTTATTAAAAAATAACAATCCATGATAAAAAAAAAAAAAAAAGGGCTCAGTTCAGTTAATATATTAGTAATATTTAACACAAAAAATTATACTCAAGAATTAAAAATGCGTAATAAATCTTGCACCGGTAGACGTTACAATGTTCCTTTAACTAATTCTATATAGAACACTACGGAAACTTCTTTACAATACACAATATTTTCTCCTTCTATTTTTAAGGCACCATGGGTCCAAACCATATCATTACATGATGGAATAGCAGCAGTTTTATAAACCCCAATTCCGAATTTATATTCTCTCCTATTTTTATATTTCTACAAGAAACCTAAAGACCCGAAATAATTCATTAATTAAAAATTATGCAATATTCCGTCCACAAGCATAACCTAAGAATTAATAGAGGCGTTAAAATTTTAGTGCATAAATCTATCCTAGTAAAGTCGATAAATATTAATTTGCCTCTATTTAATTTTATTAGCATCTGTACATATTGGAATTGTCCATCGATAAATAGGGTAACATGTACCACCATAATTAAAGCGTATCAGTAAATATGAACATTAAAAACAAGAATTAAAAAATTCAAATTAAAAATTAAGCAATCTCTATCGTTAATCGTACTTGTTCTCTTGAATCTTTTTCTGTTATTTCTCCTTGAACGACTGTTCCAAAAGGTCATGTTCAATTTTGCTTTGCAATTTTTTCTAGTACGATTGGAAGAAGAATTCTCGAGTCCGCCAAAGTATCTTATCGTTGATTATCTCCTACACCCATTTGATGCGATGTAATCAACAATAACATCACATTTCGAAGTCACATACTTTATTCCACATTACAAATAACAATTGTTTCTAGCTAAATTGCCTTTCCTATCCCTATCTCATTAACCCTGTATAAGTGTTATATCCTTCTTGGAATACTTAAATATTCAACCGAACTTCAATAATAGCTATTTCAATTAAATCCTTTAACAATCCTGCTTTTATGGTGTGCAACATGTCTAAAAACAGACACGGTGCAACAGTAAATCTACTTTAAACATTAAATTAATTCTATTACATGCATTAAATTAAACGCACCTCAGTTTTACATATTATACCTTTTTTCCACACTCGGCCGTACGAAAAGACCAAAGTTTTAGTGACTAATTTCCTATTATGGTACAAGTTACAGAACCATCAATAAATAATGTAACGCTACGTTTCGAATTTCACAAAGCTGACTGGAAAATTTATAAAACCAAAATTATAATCCTCCTTCATCTTCCTCCACCGTTAACAGTAAATAACAGTACTTCTACCGCTGCTATATGTTCATCACCCGTAATGCTGCAATAACTGACTTCCCGATACGCATCATTGGACTGCGAAAAAATCGCTTTTGCTACACATCGCACATGCAATAGATACATTTTGTTCGATAATCGTTCAATTTGTCTTATTTTATTTTATTGTTTCCCGGTAAATTATGATTTCCAATTATTTAGTTTCATTCTTAATGCTGCTTTTTAATTTCAGTGTTTTCCTATGTGAAATAGATAATTCGCAAATTTCGACAATTCGCGGAAGTCTAGCACGAATAGTTCTATAATAATAATAATAATAAAAAAAAAAATAAACAAAGCTGAAATACCTAATATTGTAGTTTAGAAGAATTAAATATTAACCGACCTGTTAGAACAGTTCCACAAACTATCAGCAAATATTTTTGTTACTGAAATGTTTATTTTTTCAAAAGTTGCGCGCTTTGTACTTTTTGCTTATGGGCTTCTTTCCATTCTGCTTCGATTTGTTGGTAGACTCCACCTGCGGTAAAATTAAATTCGTTCAACCACTACTAAAAATATATAACAGTAATATAGACGTTCTACAGTTTTGATCACCTTATTACTTTTTTTAACGTCCTAAAGTGAAAATTTTTAACTGACGAACAGAGCCTTAAAAGAGATTACAACATATCATGGAAAATCTCGAAGAATAATATAAAAAAATAATATACATAAAATAAATGATTTTTCTGTCACATATTTCCATACAATCTGTCCATAAAGAAGACGATAAATAACAATAAGGATTACGGACACAATAAAAACGAAGAAGGAAGGAAAAAACGAAGGAAAAAATAGAAATATTACAGATTAATACTTCTGTTTTAGTTATTCCTTAGGGGAGCAGTGCATTGAACCAATATTTAGCATTTTAGCAGTTACTATCACAACTGTGTCGTCCATGTTGTAATTGAATTTGATTATGTATCTTTTCACGCATGTGTGGCAAAATAATATTGTGGCGCCATCTCTCGAATAAATGACATCGTTTTGTTCTCATTTTAGTTGTATTTGTTCACCTAACATATCGCTGTCGAGGCTGATAAGCTGATATGTTGTTCGAGCGGCCACCACTGATTTCATGTAGCTAAGAGCGTGTGTGCGTGTGTGGTGATTGAGGGATGATGTCACTGCGCACTAAGTACCTGCTCCCGTCAGGGTGGTGATCGGGCGGGAATAAGTTATCTGTAACAACGATCTACAGATGATTACTGAAATTGTTGTGCTGTTGTCAATCTCTCTTGTGGATATTACCATAAACAAAACGTTGTACAGTTTTTTTTCATTTTTTTTTCTTTTTTTTTTTTTTGTCGCTTGGTACCGATTTAAATTATGAAATATAATTGCAAAATTCGAGCATAATTATTGAATAATTGGTATAGCTATGGAAAATATTTTTTTATCAACCAATCTTCTCATAAGTTAGCTATCGATTTCCTACTTTCGAGAACATTTTATTCCGATATATAAAAACAAACGGCGGTTTAATGCGACGATTAAATGTCGCTGCATGTATTTTTCATCGGTGGATAGTTTATAAGGACTACTTGTAATTTAAAAAAAAAAAAATATTCCTTGTTTATCTGCCTTTAATAAGCCAAATTTATTTAGTGATATTAAAAAATTACTTAAATCTGGTAGTAAAGTTATTGCCACAGTTCACTTAAATTCAAAGCATAGATCATGGGATTGCTACAGTAATAACGAAGCTGAAAATTCATTAATTAATATTGGTGAGAAATATTAAATTTATTCATATAATTATCTAACGGTGTCCTACTTATTGTGCTAATAGTAAAGACTTATGTCTATAAACTTAATTCTTGTTAAAAATACTAATTTGATTACGAAGGTTATTTTCTTATTTCAACTTTCCTTCCAACCATAATCTATTTTTTTCAAAATCGAAGAAGTTTGTTAGTTATTTTCCTTACCATCAACTTATGATTTTCAAAATGCTAAGTGATCTAAATTTCGCAAAATATGTTTCCGCGAAATACTCCTTTAACCAGCAATGTTTTTTTAGATCTACGTGTTAAGAAACTTACCGGCCTAGTCTTTAAACTATCTTAACATACAATCCCAATAAGCACTAAAAAAATATCAAAAAATCCATTCGTTATGATATTCTTCTTCATTAAAAGTTTAAAAAGTATTTTAAGGTATTCCATCGAAGGTAAGGTAACGGTTTTACATATGCTCTTTACTGATTTTGGTCTGATTGATTGAAAAATCATTAATTGACTTTCGAAATATAAAATGAAACAACATATTGCACAATTTGAGCCATAAAAGTTATTTCATATGGCAAATCGGAAAAATAGGTAAATCATGTTTTTATAATATTTCACCTTTTTACTACTTTCAAGTGCAAAAGCAATAATCTTTCTTCTAAATACTTTGAAAATGAGTTAAATACGTTCGTCCTTTCTCGATTTAAACGTAAAATTATTTATGCTTACAACGTTAGATAACCTAACACACAGTAAAAATTTTTCTTAAGAATATAACTGCTTAAATATAGATAAGTCCATACCTGATTGTTAATATTTATAAAATAAAATAAATAAATACCTCAATAACAAACAAAGTTAGTATTAAATCATTTACTTTAATAAATTAAAATAAACACCTCAATTTAAGAAACGTTTTCAGCCAGAGCCCATTTGATTTTAGTTTTATCTGAGTGTACATAACTTTTTTAAAATACAAGTAAATCAGAAGCTTAATTAATTGGAGTAATATGTATTATTACCAAAGAACTCCATTTAAGGTTGAAATTTATGCATAAACGATAAAGTGAGAATGCTAACTAAGTTTATTAATGAAATAGACATTTTACCACATGTATTTGTTCGATGTTCCATCGCTGACTTTACATTCTTTGACCGGTTTTGTAAATAATTACTTTCCACATTTCGACATAATGCTTCGGACATAGCTTTAAATGCAAGTTCTTCATAATCACGTTGATTATCTTGATTGTGGCGAATTGTATATTTTGAAGACCATACTGGTTTCACTTCATTGTCTTTTAGTAATACTCTAAATTATTAAATATATGTCGCTGTAGTTTTTAGGTTTCAAAACAATAAATTTACTTACAAAATATTACATACTAGCTCAGGGCCGTATTTGAGGGGGGTTTTCCAGGTTCACCCCCCCCCCCCCCGAAATGTTTGCGAAATAATAACTGCTTGAATTAAATGGACCGAAATTCAGAATAAATTTATTTCTTTTCAATTTTTGACAAAAAAAAAGAAATTAAAATTTTTATGATTGCTATGGAAACGACAATTATTTATTTGTTTTTATTGTAGTGTTCAAATACTGCATATGTAATAACTGACTACAAGGCTTTAGTGTACCATTTATAAATGAATATATTTCATGATAACACATACATGCACACAGACATACAAGGGCGTCGCTAACCAATGAGCTTGAGGGGAGATGAGTTGGCAGCAGACGTGGGAGGGGGGGGCAAGATGATAGAAAGAGGATATGGGTTATAGGAAAAATAAAATTTATAAATTGTTAAGGCTTAATATTCTATTAAACAAGAATAAAATCTTAATTAAAACATAATTTTCGCGGGCTTCTGGCAAATTTTTCTACTACTTTATTATAAAAGTCTTCCAAATTGTCCATGATTACGCGCCTATGAATACTCATTATGGCCAGTTGATTAAAAAGTTTCAAGGCTCCGGGGGGGGGCAGCTGCCCCCTGCCACCGCTGGCGGCGCCCACGCACACACACACACACATATATATATATAAAATATCCCCCCTAATTTTAGTCTAGATACGGCCCTGTACTAGCTGATCCGATAGACGTTGTACTGTCCAAATTTCAATAAATTTGTTTCTGATCATTTTGTGAGTTATCAGAAATGTGTAAACAAAATAAAAATGAGATAAAAACGTATTTCTGAGCGATCATTGCGTCTATTAACGATTGTGGCCATGGATATTAAATTTGAGAGGAAATACTTTCAGAAGTACACCAACGGGAAATTTTACATGCAGGATGAATTTTATCGGCATTACACCGCTGAAATGCTGGAAATGTATGATGTACTTGGAATCTAATTGACTTGGAACCATGCGGTTTTATTACAAAATTTAAGTCACATTTGAATTAAATCAGAAGACGAAACCGGCGGGACATTGATTTTTAAATGTTTTTTAAATAATTTTAATTGTATTTTTTCAAATGTTTTAATTATTTTTCAAAAATGTTTAAGTTTTATAAGTACGTGTATAACAAACTTTTAGTGCAGTCGATTTATGTTTCTAATTACAAATAATCAATGTTATATACATGTAGTTCAATAATTATTACCGCTAATTTTTAACAAACTAAAATAGTACATACTTGTTTTGTCTCTTTTCGATGTCTTGGGATGGAATATCCATTACTGAACTCGTGTCCGAACTTTCACTGTCACCAATACTAAGACATTCGATATTATTCATTTCTTCCGTAGTAGTATTCTGGAAACTACGGCTCTTCCATTGTGGTTCAAACTGCCTAGCTGAATGTTTTATAGACACAATTGTCAGTGGTTTTTAAAAAAATTTATAAAATATTCTTGTTATGAAATTTTTTGTATTATTCGTAGTAATATATACAACATTTTTGAAAAACCGAATGAACAATGTAATGTATTACTGAGCAATTTTTATTTCTATTCAATAAAATTTTAATTTCTGGTTTTGGAAATAATCCGTAAAAATATGAAAAAAGTTCTTATCGTATAAAACACCTCAAGTAGAATTATGCAAAGCGTCTCAATATTATTAAAAAAATACTACAGATCAGTTTCACACAAGAGAATTTACCAATTCTTGATAAAGTCAAAAATAGTACAGAATCGCTGCATATAGTATGGCCAATGAATCTCCTTTAAAAGATTAAACTCAATCTATCACACAACAATGCAGCTATCAAATGGAACCGTCCTGGCATAACCACTAAGTAGCATTCTTTGTGAAACTGAAAAACTTCCACCAGAATCTGACAGGTGCTGCCCCTCGTTGTCGAAATAGAAGAATCATTGCTTAGTTGTAATACAAGTACTTTTTGGTATAAAATTGCAAATTTGAATACCCGTAGGACTATGTTAGTTAATATTGAGATTTCTTCCAAGAATGAAAGGCATATTGTAAAGCTGTAATGCATCCAAATATTCAAACATCCCTTTCAATTTTTTATCATATACGAACAAGTTTAAAGTGAAGAATTCGAAAAATATTTTTATTTGGTGTACCTGAGATTATATAAACTGAAACAAGTAAAGTTCATTTATCGTTGGTATTTGTTTCGATTGCACATATATCTCCAACTCCATCATATGCGGGAGCAACGTAATTCATGAACTTATTACATAATTTATAACGTTGTATTTTTTGGTATCGTTACATGAATTTTGAAATTACCACCAGCCCAAAAATATATCTACGTTAAAAAATCTTGCTAGATTTCATAAAATACATCAACATGCTATAGCAAAGTACATTTTGTGTAAAATATTGTTGTCGCAATTATGTATGACGTTTGTATAGATTCCATTTTATATGGAACTTAAAGACGAGTCTCTTGCTGACGCTGTAGCAGATTCCTACCTTCAACTTTACTCTAGCTTACCAGTCCTAACTACAGATTTGAAGTTACATCTAAAGACCTCCTACAACAATATGTAGAACCAAAGTTGGGCTTCAGCTCTTTCACTGAATAAATTTTGTTCCATCCTTAACTTCAGCTCACTTAGACAGCATCGATTTTCGGGAAGAAGAAGTCGCCCGTCTACGCCTAAGTCATAGGACCTTTCCCCATAGCCACCTCGTTAAAGGATTCTTCCTCATCTGTGCTGTAGCTGATCTGTAATGTATCTATTACTGTGACTCATATTCTTTTAACCTGTCTGAAATTTATTGTCCATAAAGCTCTTCCTGGTCATCCTCTTTTTCTTCACAAGATTCTATCTGATTCCCCCTCAAGTATCTTAAAGCTTTTGAATTTTTTTAAACATACCAATTTATTCTTTCAAATTTACCCTTCATACCCCTTGCATTCCTAGTGCCTCCAGCCTAAGTTGCAGTGCACGGCACATAAATCAGTAGTAAATAATACAAACTAATAATAATTATGAAAGATACTCGTAAATTAAGTAATTTTATAGTGATTTTATAACGGTTGATTTAAGAAAGATGACTGACTGTGTTTAAAATTATACTTCGAATGGGGCGAGTTATTTTAAAATGACTTTACGTAGTTCTGTGGTTTTGAATAAATAGTAAATAAATGAATGTACATAATATATATAAAAACCGTCGTGATAGTTTAGTTGCTACAGCGCTTGACTTCCGTTACATAAGTCATGGATTCGATCCCGGGGGACGACAGAAATTATTACGAAAATTTAAGTTAAAATAATCGCTAATAGTCACGTGAAAGTGGCAACCCACCACATACACCAACATACGGGACTACACTTGTAGTGCGATAAATCAAATATTTACAATCAGTTCCGAGTGTAGTCATGTGTGTACACTGGCGTTGTATATATCAATAATTAAGAACGCTATCTATTCTGTACAGTTTGATTGTTCAGATAGGTAGTCTCGACGCTCGAGATCGAGCTAACGAAAACATAAAAGACGCGTATTATATATAAATCAATTTTTGTATATGTCGGCGATTTACTTGAATACTATTCAATAAATTACTCCAAATTTAACGATTTTATTGCTCCAGCATAAAAAAAAACAAAAAAGTATTGGGAATAAATTAAGAAAATTTTCTTTCACAGATAGTTGTATATTGCATGCCTAAAATAAAATAATTAAATTAAAAAATATTAATCGGATTTTATATAAATAGATAAATATAATCGAAAAGCATTATTTAAGAGTTGTTAGTTTTATTAGTATTTTGAATCAGTGGTAAATCTTCTAATACTTCTAGTCATGCGATGAAGTACCAAAACAAAATAAAAGAGAAAAAACATGTCACTACTTCTCTAGCAGCAAAGATTAACTTGACTAAAGAGACAGTTTTTAGCTCACCAGTAGAAATCTGGGAAGGTGACACAGAAAAAAAGTGCTTAAAGTTAAGGTGCCTGTCGTTGCTGTTGAGTGTAGTAATTCCGATTTCATGATCTGTTCACTCTCGTATTGTGTTCGCCAGGCGTTGTGAGTACTTGCCTAATGTTAACGAGAATTGAGAAGCATGCATACAGATACATATACAACAACAACATAAATAGTCAATAAAATTGAAGCGTTTAACGAAGCAAGTACTTCTCAACTTTGATCTAGTGACTAGTGCGTTGTACAGTGCATATTTTTCGCTACGAACTGTGGCTACATTACCGCTATTTTATCACAGCGAAATGATACGTTCACAAGTCTAGTTCATAAATTACGCTTAGCGAAAATCTGTAAACCACCACAAATGAAAAGCAATACAAAAACGATAATGCAACGAATAACCAAATATTAGACTGGGAATTTGGAAAAGTTTGTTAACCATGAGTGGGTTTATTAGTTTTAAGTACATTTCGTGATATGGTTGTAATTTCCCTTTAAATAATATATTTAGATTTTTTTTTTTTTTTTTTTTTTTTTTTTTTTTATGCTGTATATAGCCGTCACGATAGTCTAGTTGCTAGAGCGCTTGGCTGCCGTTACGGAAATCTCGGGTTTCAATCCCGGGCAGTGACAGAAATTAATAAAAAATGTAAATTAAATAATCGCTTATTAACGTGGAAGGCAATGGTTACCCACCACATATACTATCATATGCGCGCTAGTTGATACATAGCAGAGAGACTGTAATGAATCAAACATTTACGATCAGTTTCGAATGTAGTTTGCGTATACACTAGCGTTGCCTGTAGCAATTTTCAAGAATGCTACTTATTCTGTACAGCTAGATTGCACAAATATGTAGCCCCGACGCTAGAAATCGAACGAACGACTAATAAGATGCTATATTGCAGTTTATAATTTTAAAATTACTTTTTTTTTTTTTTTGGTCATCTAAGGACCATGTGAAAACAACAAACTTTTTCATTTTCGTTCTTCCCAGTTTTACAAACCAAAGTTTGCTGTTAATATATTTTCTTAGGGGAAAACTAGTTAATATCAGTTTTAGAATTAGAACTAGAATTGTAGGTTCTAAAGTTTGTATTATGTATTTTATGTCATTATTTTGATTATATATTATCCTGCCAGTTCATACATAATTTATTTTCTATTTATCCCGTATATTACCGACTGTTGTAGGTTGTAGCTTGAATTTGGGCTATAGCAAAATGGAGGTCGTAATCCTCTTTCCGTCTTCTTCATTTGTCGCTATTTCCACAGTTACTACTATTAAATCAAAGCACGCAGCACAAGCAGGTGAGGTAGGTGTTGACGTGAAGAAGCTAATTGGAGTAATGCCACTCCAACATATTGCATTACTCAATAATCTCTTTAATTTATTTACTTTTTGAATTCACTTTGCATTATTCCTTTTTGTTGTTCGCATGAACTATTTTTAGGATTTGCTTAGTTCCTTTATCAAAATTTAAATATACATTTTCGTATTTATTTATATTTGTGTAGTAGCGTGTGCGATTATATGTCAAGTTCTTCAATTTCTTTTCTGCATTTTTCTGTCTTAGAGAAGTATTGGGGGAAAAATCCGGATTCGCCGCTGTTTTGAATTTTTTGAAGTAAAAAATGTATGCTGGGAAATTATAATAAATCCGAAATGCAAAAAATTGTGAGTAAGTTGGAAGTTTAATCTTATTTGTTATTCACTCATATCAATAATTTATCTCCCCATTTGTAAGTAAGAGAAGGTCCTTCTAGTTTCAATCAATGATCACTGGCGCTTCGTTCCTCACAAAATCCCGGTTCTTGCGCACATAGCTGCTCGGGTCTCTAAGTTTTCTCCTTATGTCTTTTCCCGCAATAAGCTTCCTTACTTTTCTTTTGATTTCAATAGTACATGTCTTCCCATCTCATTCTCCTCTCTTCCTCTTCGTGCTAACTCCACTCCTCAGGGCACAGTGGTCAGTGAATATGTCCACATATTAAATTCTTCATTTCCGCGTCATGTTAAAATTTTCACTGATGGTTACAAAAATGATTGCGAGGTGGGTGGTGCTTTTACGGCCCCCTCGCTTAATCACTCGGAATCCTTCAAACTTCCTTCCTTTTGTTCCATTTTTTCTGCTGAAGCAGTCTCCATTCTCCGTGCTGTCTCCTTTATTTCCTCTTCAAGAGGGATCTGTAAATTTCTCATTATTACTCATTCCAAATCCGTGCTGCAAGCTATCTCTTCTCCTCCTTCCCACTCGACTAATGATATCATTCTTTCTGTTCGTGCCTCTATCTCCAACTTGCGCTTAGCACGTTCTATCCTTATTGACTTTTTATGGGTTCCTGGCCACTCTGGCATTGAGGGCAACGAAGCAGCTGACTTCCTAGCTCGCTCGGCGTCTCTCAATGGTCCATTCCTTCCGCATTTTCCTGCCTCAGACATCCTCTTCCTCTCCGCAAGTTTCCATACCAGACTATGGGTTGACATCTATCCTTCCTTTTTTGCCAATCGCCCCTCCTTCTACCTCCTCCTACAGCCTACTCCCAATTTACAGCCTTGGTACCAATTTCTTCCCTCTTCTCAGCGCTCGGCTATTGTTTCTTTAATCAGACTGAGACTTGGTCATTCCCTCCTTCCCTTTTCTCGTTTTTTTTTCTCTTTCACCTTCTCCCTTTCGCCCTCTCCACTCTACTGATCCTCACTTTATATTTTTGAATGTCCTGCTCTTTTTCCTAAGTGCTCTCATCTATATGCTGAACTTTTGGTGTTGGATCTTCCTACCCCTTTCAATGCTTCCTTTATCCTTTCCTTTCCATCTTCAGCCGTCATTCCCCTCCTTCTTTCCTTTATACTTTCTATCTCCGATCGCCTCAGAATCTGAGTAGGTGATCTAAGTCCATGTAGTAGGATCAGTGTTAACACCGGGCCCATTTAAAAAAGAAAAAAAAAAAAAAAAATCAAATTTTAAGATTTTCTTCAAACTTGTTCTGTTTTATCAGGCATACTCTCGCCTTAGAGTAATATTTTTTTTTTTCGTTTTATTAACATTAACTAATAACGAGACGGATGAGTTGACTTACTGTTTGACACCTTTTTGGCGTATATCTGATGCCATAAATTACATATTAAACCGGAATCGGAATAATCGGAATATCTTTGATCGGTGCTTGGACTCTCCGTAATTATTCCTGTATTTGGTTCTTTATATTTCAATTCCTTGTGCATTGGTAAACTTCTGTTATCTTTTTCTGGACCTAGGTAATAAGCAACATATTAATTTAACGAAATCATTCCAATGTAATGATAAAAAAAAGTAATTAATTAATTCCAATAAACGCAGTGTAGATACATGAAAAAACAAAAATTAAAATTAGAAATAGAAACCAAAATATTTAAGAAAAATAAATAATGAATACCGCTTGTTGAATCGTCGATAAAAGTCGCATTTTCTAAAGCCACGAAAAATTCATCAGTTATTTTTAAACCCTAATAAAATTGTAAAATACCTTTAGCTATCCAAATGCCTGCTATTGGGTAAGTGTCCTGTGTTGACGCACCCATAAAAAAAAAAAAAAAAAAGCCTGCTATTGATTCCTTCATATTTGGCCGAATCAAAATTTAATTAACCCCTCTTTTTCTTACTGTTTCTCTAAGAAAGGTGGACAAAAATTAAATTGGTCCGAGTGCTTAGATTATTCTGGATAGATAAGATGGATTCGGGGTTTAAAAAAATAGGAGGATACATTTGATTTTTCCTAACACGTATACAAAAATATTCAAATATTTTTTAACAATTCTTGATACTTTTTTCAAAAAACTATAAAGCTTATGTGTTAATTAAATCCAAAAAACCTTTGTTACTAAACCAAATTTTGCAAATACATTTCCTTAGTTAGAATAACAGCTGCAAGGAAGTAGTAAAACAACACGAAAATTCTTTTTGTTTATGCAGTATATGAATTGAAAAGTAGCACTCTTCTAGTAATGGCGCTAGACAGCAAAAATTAGTGATTTTTCTCATCCTTTAATTTATAAAAATGTTTTTATGAAGAATCAGAAGCCGTGCACTAAGCTAATAATAAATATAATCTCAAAATCATCTGTTTTTAAAAAAAAAATCAATGGTAACTGTTTTAGTATCTTTCTTTTTTTTTTTTTTAAATTTAAAAATGATACGTATCGGCTAGTTGCTTAATGCATTGTTAAACATGCATAGAAGGCAAGTAAACTGATATATGCAAGTAAAAAGTCTAAATATTTGGTAAGTTACATCCTTTTTTTTGCTTTTTCTTTTTTTTGGCTCGTCGGCAAAGAATTTTCACCCAAAGACCATGGTAAAACATTAAGTAGATTTTGATTTGGTTATATGTATGAAATCACTAACATCAGAAATTTATTACAAATAAGGAAAGAACGAGATATGTTAAATACAATTATGGGTCGAGAGACAGAAGTGGAAATAAGGTGGGAGCACTCAGTAGAAAGGGTAGTACACTTAAAGTGAAAAAATCAGCATCACAAAGGGCTGTAACCACTGAAGTATAGAAGCCAAAATGGGAAAAGAAAAATAACAATAAGGAAAACTAACCGTAATATGTATGACGTCACCTAAAACTAATCAAAATTATTCTATCCGGACTTTGAACCTTTTTTTTTTTTTTTTTTTTTTAATTATTTTTCGTCTGGATCTTATAACTAACCTCCAGTCCCTTCTCATTCTGCTGCATGTAGCCAAAAATCTAACCAAAAGTTTACATTTGAAAGCTCGAAATTAGCCCTTTTTCATTTTTATTGTTTTCTGTCAGGACCTTAGAACTAACCTTTAATCTCTTCTCCCGCAGTCTATTTTTGAAAATTCAATGGTAAGTATTTAACCAAAAAGTTATGTCACGGCCTCAAAACTAACTGTGTAACCTGTAGTTGACTGATTTAAATGAATTATTTTTTGCAAGGACCAAATTTGTTTTAAGTCTGCTCCTATTGGACACAACAAACTTATAGGAATTAAAGTTAATTAACTATATAATCTATTGTGATCAACCATGTAACAAAATTCCATCGTTTTGCAGAGGCCTATAATAGTAAAATGAGTTTAAAAATATATGCATCATACAAATACGCAGTCTAACTGTATTACGTAGTACATATGGACTTCACCTCTGTGAAGTTTTCATTTATTATATCAAAAAAAAAAAAATAAAGAGTGTATATACGTAGGATATTATATATGACATAAAATTATAAAAAGACTTTGCGATGTGGGAACTCACATACAATATTTTACACGTCATTGTACCATATATTTTTTTAAAAATAATCCGCTAGAATTATTTTTTATGGTTATGATTTCCTACAAACGCAAGTGCTCGTACATTTACTTTAAAATAGCCAATGGTTTCCAAATAAAATTAAACTGTTGAAACAAAAAACATTGAATATACAAAGATCATAAATTATATATGTATTAAATAAAAAATTAAAGTTAACTGTACAGTAAATCAGTTGGTAAAAAAATTTGAATTTAAATAATTACACAATGTAGATGTTTGAGTGTACAAATCAGTTTGTTTTATTAAATCTGGAAAGTTGGCAATAATACTGTGTATGTGTGTATCGTCGCTTGTTTGTAGTTTTGGAATATGGCTCCGCAATTTACAGCCCTGTAAATTTAATTTAGAACATTTAAAAGCAGGTAATAATTTATACTACACATATATTCGAAAAACTCGTGAGTTCTTTCATTAAGTTTATTATATCACTGCCGGCAATTAGCTTAATAATATTTAATTTAATGGTATTATTCCTAAAAGAAACATTTCGGCGAAATCTGAATTTAGTACTGTTTCTTTTTTTTAATATCCCATTTTATTATCACTCCACATACACGCATAAAAATAAAAAGTTCGAGATGGTAACGCGACATTATTATTTTTTTATGAAACAATAGTTATAACACGGAACATTTTCAGTGAATCCTTTTTACTAACACTATTTATCAAGAACTGATTTTCACCTGAAAATTAAAATGATTTTACTCGTCTGAACATTCAGATTTTTATTCCAAAAAATATTATCAGTTAAATTTCATACCAATATGTTCCGTATGTAAAATGGCAGATTCACAAATTGTAACAAGTCTACAATTTCAGCAGAAAAGCATAAAAAATTCACAATTTTTTACACTGACAAGTACTACATATAAAGATTATAAGGTTCGAATAAAATTTTTTCATCAATTTTATGCTCAGCCATAAACCATAAATCAAAAAGATTATATTAGATCTACTCGTGATAGTTGTCAATAAATAGGTTTGATTATTGAATTGAGATTAAGGCTGGTACTTAACAGCATATCTCCATTAAACTTGTCACCTTATTGCCTTCATAATGAATATAGGCATTGTTCTGATTTGTGTATGTTTAAATTATTGAAAGAAATAACATTCTTCCTGAATGATAGAAATGACTGGAAAACTATATCTAATAGCCAATTTGATTTCTGATACAATAGAATAATTTTCTGGGCATACAGTAAAAATTCAAATAACTTCCAACTCGTAATTGGTATAATGTCTGACATTTTTATATGCTGCTTCTTTCCTCTTTAATTGTTTATTCACAAGTAAAAGAACAACGTGTAATTTTGAGTATAATAAAAATTGGAATGTTAGTAGTATAAAAAAGACAATTCTGGCACAATAATTAATATATTCACCGCCAGGAAATATAAGAGCACTAATACCACTCAACCTATACATCACAGACTTTGCCATGTCCGTGTCACGCATATCAACACATTCATCCCCACACATACAGCACCCATACACTAGTATGTAGATGCAACCTTAATTCCTTTATGTCGAGCATGCAGAAACATAAATATAACCTGTTGGCATTAAGTAACCCTCTCCCTAATCTCTGGCCTCACCATGCTACCATTTAACATGTCTAAAGCTACTTTTTATTGCTGCCAACATGCATCTTGCGTTGGAGCCTTCCACACCTTACATGTCACAGTCTTCTGCACCACCACCATATTTCTCATAGGAATCTTCAAAGGTTCATGTTACAGTCAAGCATGGAATAATATCAAGTTTACACTCTCTAATGAGAGGATTGTTTGTTGGAGGATAGTTCATAGGGACAATATCAGATTCTTTATAGCATGTATGTTGAACTTTGACAGCTTTATACAGCTTTCTTTCTAAGTCCCCAGTCAATTCCTTTTCTGTCTTAGTAATTGAATTGAGAGGCTGGCTATTATCTGTGTTAATACTAATAACTGATAAGGTTATGTGTTATAATTCTCTGATTGCAGCTGAGTATTCTCCAAATTAGTTTGAGTTTTTGCTATAGTACATATTAAATAATCACAGCGGTAAATTAGTTATCGGCACAATTTACAAGAAGAATTATAAATGACTGTACACCTGGACATATATTTCATAGAATATATTATATGCTGAGGTTCAGATTCCCTAGTTAAATCAATTAGATTCATCAATTCAAAGAATTCTTGGGTTTACAATGTTAATCTCATGAATATTTAAAGTAAGGTATTATGACATGGTAGTAGAAAGTATTTGGTGGAAGCGGGCGCAATTGGTTTTATAAAACCAGTTACAGTTGTTACATTCTAGTTTAATTAGATGAACTCTTAAAATATATAGGAGAGAAATCGTTAAGGATGATCATGGAAAGGATAGAATTCTTAAAGATAGTATTACTGATATCTCCACTTATGATAAACGATTGTAGGATGGAAGTGCAGAAGTAAGAAAGAGGAAATAAATGGAAATCAAGTTAAAAAGACAAGCAAGGTTGAACAATGTTATGTGATTAAAACAGGGAGAAAGATTTAGAGAAACATTATGAGCCTTCATCACGATCGATCTGACTAGCCCAAAGCGATTAATATTAAAGTTTGTGCCTGATCGAAGCCAAGTTTTTGAGATTACAGTCAATATTGAAAAGATACAAAACACCGACTAATGAATTTTTATTGGTCCTAAAACTATGACAATTCCATTGTAATATAGCATTCAGGTAAGGAAAAGTGAAAATAACAAGAAAAGGGTAATAACCCTTAAGAAATAGTAAAAGATTAAGAGAGAACATGAAGTAAAATGAAAAGTAACAATATTAAAAGAAGCAAAAAAGATAGATAACGTAAAATGTAGCTATTAAAGCTAACTGATTGTAAATCTGTAAAATTATTATTTTAAGTTTTAGTGTTACCAAATTAAAATTTTTGTAGTGGAAATGATTATAACACTCTGGATAATAGTCTGGTATATCATATTCTAGACTGGCATCTTAATATTACTAACGAATGAGTAAAATTTGTTTTTTCTTTGGCAGTAATTACAGGTGTATGGATGTATGTAAAATTTGGTCTATTATAGGATGTGTAGATACAGTGCACACATATAACTATCAAAATATTAAGAGGTGTGTTTGCACGTTAATAAATGGATAAATTGTTATTCGTTTATCTCATTTATTGTCGTAAAATGTGTATTTGTAAATAGTAATCCCTATTATATGAATCATTGTATTACTATTAGTTTCTTTTTTTATAATAATAATCCCACTACTCGCGCAGATATGCGCATTTGTGGAATACATCTTTTTTGTTTGTATTCTTATACTAATTTGTTAAACAATAAACTTGATTTGATTTGATTATTATTTTTTATCATTATTGTTATTACGAGGCACGCTCAAAAAGTAAGGTTCCTACCCCTGTAAAACCGATTAGAATAAACTTGTGGGAGTGGGAATAATCTCATTGTACAGCTACAACATTCAAGTTTAAACTAGTGTCCATACGGCAATACTGTATGTTTTTCCGTTTTCGAGTTACGTGAATTAATCGTGAATGAAATCCTGAAAGTTGCCGCCGACTACGAGGTGCGCTTAGTTATTCGCTTTTTAAACCATAAAAAAATTGCTCCAATTGAAATTCATCGACAAATAGTGGAAGTCTATGGTCCTGTGATAAGTGTTCAACATGTTCGTAAATGGTGCCGTAAATTCCAAGGAGGTAAAACGAATGCAGCGGACAAGCTACGGAGCGGCAGACCGTAATCTCAGACGAACTGGTGCAAAAAATTGAAGAAATTCTGATCGCCGCCAAACCATTTCCGATCTTCTTGACCAGTTTCCGAGTGTGTCACGAGGTACCATGCATTTCATCGTGCGTGAAAGATTAAATTTTAGGAAACTTTGTGCAAGATGGGTTCTAAAACTGCTCACGGAGGAGCATAAAACACAACGAATGAGCAGTTCTCTCGAAATTTTGCAATATTTTCTTTAAAGAAGGCAACGAATTTTTCGAAAAAATCGTCACAGGTGATGCAATCTGGGTATTTCACGGCACACTAGAAACAAAAAGAATGAGTATGCAATGGAAACACACCAATTCGCCTACTGTTTTGAAGGCAAAACAAACGCTGACTCGGAAGAAACTTATAGCAACGGTTTTCTGAGATTCCGAAATGGTACCCGAAACCACGATCAATGGAAAAAGGTATCGTCAGACATTAACCAACCTTCGTCGGGCAATCCAAAACAAAAGACGTTGAAGATTGACCCAAGGCGTCGAGTTACTCCATGACAACGCTCGCCCTCACACTGCTCGAGAAACCTGTGACCTCATCGCTCAGTTTGGCTGGAATATCTTATCTCACCCAGCCTACAGTCCGGACCTAGCACCTAGCGATTACCATTTGTTTCCAAAGCTCAAAAGAGACATTACAGGAAAAAAATTCGAGACCGACGAGGAGTTGAAAAACTTTATTCTTACCTGGTCACAAAATTTTGCGGCAAGTTTCTACGAGCAGGGTATTTTATAAGTTAATTTCTCGACACTTGACAAATGCTTAAATTTAAAAGGTGAATATGTGGAAAAGTAAATAAAAGTATGGCGAATTCTTTGTAGCTTTATTAGTTTCGAAAATAAAAAATAGGGAACCTTACTTTTTAAACCTAGTATTTATACCTCCTATTCCAATCAGATTCTTTAGGCTTAGGACATTGAAGAAAGTTCAACTCCACTATTCCCAACACCTTGCCTACTAAAGCAAACTAAATAATATACTGGTTTTAAAAGACTGAAAATTCTTTAAATTGTAATATATGATACTTACAGAAGGAATTAAGACTGTTTCGTAGCGAAGTGCTTTTGAACCACAACATGGATAGCGACCTATTTAAAAACAACACATAATCTTCATTTCTATCCATTTTATAAAATTACTATTTACTGACATGAATTAACTGAAATTTAAATATATGTGTATATATATATATATATATATATATATATATATATATATATATATATATTATCGTGATTCGCTAACAGTGATAAGCGAGAACAAATAATAATGATAATAACTAAATCGAACACGTCAAACGATGATACCGCGGCTGACAAGTTGATGTACACCGGGAATAAAAATCAAGAGAATAATTAATAATCATAGGTAACAACACTGTATAAAATTAATAGTTGCCGGGAAATAAGGCAACAATGAGGTTTAGAAAAAAAAATAGATACGTTGATTCTGATTATTCTATCGTGGTCGCGATCGGGATATTATACTACCTGTTAACAACCGCGGCGTTTTCGTTGGTTTAGCTGCGTAAAAGGGCAGTAATATAGTATAGTGATGCTGCATTGTTTATTTATAAAATTTGATTGTAAAATGTTCATTCACACTCTCGCGAGTCGATTCTGTTATTCGAATAGTAAAAAAAACAGGCGGAATTGCAGTACGACAATCAATTTTGTAACCGGCGAATCGAATTAAGACTCGAATTTATAGGAGCGACTTCTGCGATCCTGCGATCCTGCGAGCAGTGACAGCAGAACCGGTGGCTCGAGTGCACAAGAAAGTACGCGTGCAACAAGCAAGTCGAGAATCCAATTATTTATTTCTGTACAAGTTATTAATTTTTTTTATCGTTATATGTCGTCCTAATTTCCTAGTGAATGTACCGTTATGTGTCGAGACAGAAGATAGAATCAGCTCGCAAGCTATACCGATCAGAATAACCTATATAGGGGGCCACCCAATCGGGAATAAGCCAGGAATTTTGTCGTAAAACCGGAAAGAAAAATAAAAATAGCCAAAAAGAATATTTTCAATAAGAAAAAACCATTTGAAGGAAAAAATGAATGCACTTTTTACTGCACTTTACTTTAAATAAAAATTACGAAGTTTCTTTTTATTCACATAAAATATGCTGCGGCGGTCAAATATTATCTATAGTAACCAAAAAATTCCATTCTTTTTGTACAATTCTAATAATCAAGAAATCGGGAGGATTTGGACAGGGAAAACTGAGAGGATTTGGATCAGGAAAACCGTGAATAAACCGGGAATTTAAAAATTATATTTGAATGGCCACCATGTTATAAAGTGTTACCATATTTCTTTTGTGTCGAAATGTTATATTTGTCTGTGTATTGATGAGTTTAAATTTGTTTACGTGTGAGTGTGATAGAGGGGCCCTCTTAGTTGAATAGGTGAGTCGATTCGTTAATCGGATTCGATGCCAAGCAAACCGAATTGTTAAATGTAAACCATTTTTGTATAAAATTTTTGAATAAAGGTAGAAAAAAAAAACAGAAACAAAATTATTCTAGTGATATTTTATTTAATTTTTTGTTTATTTAGTTTTTTAGAAGTACGTGTAGACTTTACAATATACATATATATATATATAAAAATATTTACACTTATATCAGTGGCGGATTCACGAAGGGATAAGGTACCCCCCCTCTGCAAGAACCAAAACTTCGATGAAAAAATTTGTTAAAACAGAGAAACTTAATTTATACTATAAAAGTTTTGTATAAATGTTACCTATGGATTTAATTATAACTGATATTTAATATTGTTTTCTAGTAAAACTATTAATGTTACGCTTTTATTCTATTTTAAATGCAACTGAGGTCGATCTTTAGCCATTTTTGTTTATTTTTAATTTTTATTTTGTAATGTAAATGAAAATATATCTATTTTACCTGCTCACGGACAAGCAATTCGAATCGAATTACTAACAAAAATAAAAAAGAATTAAAGTCTAATAAAAAATACTATCGTTCTATTCTTTATAGTAATTTACTATTCAAATTCTAAACTACAATTTTAGCTACAATTTTATAATTTTTTTATTTTTTACATAAAAATAAAACAAAATTTAAATTAAATTGTAATAATTATGTATTTTTACAAAATTTTTAACCTTTTAAAGAGGTTGCCATTTGATTTTCTTTATGAAACAAGGTATTTCTCAAATTTACCGTCTACCATATAGGATATTACGTAATTATGTAACTTCCATCTCCAAAATGTCTCTCTGGATCTGCACCTG
This sequence comes from Icerya purchasi, assembly GCA_039619475.1. NCBI lineage: Eukaryota > Metazoa > Arthropoda > Insecta > Hemiptera > Monophlebidae > Icerya > Icerya purchasi. The sequence goes on from CM077116.1 coordinate 422,459,427, forward strand.
CTTATATATTGTTGTTTCACTAAAGATAAGGCTATGTTATATATATGATATATATGATATATATATATATATATGTAGATATATTATTTTATTAGTTTCATTTCCAACCATTTTCATTCTGTCTATAATTTTTCTTTATAATTTGTGCTTTATCATTTTTCAGTTTTTTGGTTTGTAATATAATACTTATAGATATAGATAAAAATCAAATTATCATTGAAAAATTACTTTATTTTCTTAACTGTAGTCAATAATTTAATATAACTATCGCAAATTGCTTTAAAATTTTAGAATAACCAATTATAAGTAACAAAAGAAATTAAAACCGTAAAAAAATGATTTGATTTTTAAAAAAGTAAATAAATAAATAAAATGTAACCTATGGGAGAATTAGTTGTTTGAAATTGCTCCATTGGATAAAAATGCGGTTGTTGCGGATGGTAAGGGCAACAGTCCGAAAATTCAACAGCATACATAGTTCGACATAAATAACAATATAGAAAGTGGCATTGAGACCATAATCGCCAGTAAGTACGACCCCAATTTTTATACTGTATCCATAACTGTCGGATGTGATCATTTAAATTCCATCTTGGGTCTCTGAAATAAAAAACAAATATTTCTTAAAGATATTTTCCTTCGCGGTCGATATTTTGTTAAACTATATCTTTTTTCATACGATAATAAGTAAAATCGCATTCGTACTAGTTGTACCATAAGTAGCGAGGGCAAGGGTAGAAATCCTGATAGTAACCGAACGTGATATTGGCGCGTTGTAACTTGTAAAAAGATTTTAGATGCATTTTATTCATACGTTCCTGTATAAATGAGACATCTTAAAATTACATAGGTAAACTTTTCCTTAAAGTAAAATAAAGTAAAGTGAGTCCCATACCTTTAACAGGGCGTCGGGGATTGTGAAGTTAAGGTTCACAACGTACTAAGCCCAACGGCACTAATGAGAGTAGGGAGGTCAGTTCCTTTCTCTCGACCGTCTTTACTTTCCCAGATTTCTCCGGTACCCAATTATTTCAAGTTGGGTAAACCTGGGGGCGATTCGGATCTGGAACGAGACAAGTCTCGAACCCGTGTTTTTCCCGATTTAGTAGCCAAGCACCTTAACTACTAGGCTACCACGCTACCACAAACTTTTCCCTAAAGTTATATAAAAGTACTGACAATTCAATAAATATCTAATAATAGAACAAAATAAATTCATGTTGTATGAAATACAACTAGAGAAGTAGGAATTTTTCTAATTTTCAATAGAATAGAGTCAAAGTCACACTAACTGCAGGGTGCAAAGCGAGAAATTACATTGATGGAGCTCAGAAAAAAGAGATATCAAAAACTGACTTTGCATAGTTCAAATATTTGAGATTATAAAATGCAGGAAATACTCGTTATTAGTAACAATATTAATTTCCCAGAATATCTTAGATTATCCTATCGAAGACGGAATCTTGGCCACGAATGTGATAAAATGCCGATAACACCCTACTGTCGACCGTAATCATGGCCAGATCTAAGAGGGGCTAAAAGAGGCTATATCCCCGGGTCCCGGCCTCCATGGGGGCCCCGCGCTCTTGAACATAAAAAAATTTAATTTCCAAGTACAAAATTCAAGTTTCTTTTCCCAAAATACTTAAGGGGGTATTCTAGTCTAGAGGCACGAATTTAGGAGGTTTTTTCAAGCTTAATAAAAAAAATAAATAAATATTTTTACTATCCATTTTTTTACCATTTATTTATTCATGTTTTAAGAGTACACAAAAAAATTATCAAAGAAAAAAATTCATAATTCACGAAGTTACATGCTGATGAAGTGGAGGGTTAAAAAAAAAGGATGTGTTCTGGTTGACACGATTCCAACCCTTCTAGTCATCTGAAATAAAAAAAAAAAAAAGATTCTTAATTAGTAAGGATGTGGTTATAACCCTTACCTCAGAGAAGAAAAAAAAAAAAAATCCCGTAAAATGGTGACTGAAAAAAAAGTCGATTTTTTACCTGTTTTTTGACTTTCCTAAATTTTTTAAAAATAGTAAAAATCAAAATTTTCCCTTTATTCTGGTAGGGACTATAGAGGGATATATAAAGAAGATCCATACCCAATTTCAAGTAAATCGATTTATTAGAACTTGAGATATCGTGTCAACCGTGTTGAAAAAAGTAGTCTCGAGAAAAACGCGTTTTAAGTTTCGAAAGATTCAAGTAAAGTTTCAGGCAGTCTATTTTGTAGAACGATACGTTATACTTAAATCTTCTTAATCGGCGATTCCTGCTTCATACAATGGACCTTCATCTACTTCAAATTGTACATTTTCTGAAGTCCTTCCTACTAGACGAGCGGTCCTAGCTTCCTTTGAAGCATCAGAAGCTCGGATTTCAGAGCGTTCAATCCGAACTGCGTCCCGCCTGACAGTCTAAATGTTCCTTTTTTTTGTCTACCTGGACGCGCAGCACTTCCTTTGTTACTTTTTTTTTATCCATTTTACACTTAATAAATAAAATATTCACTCAAAATTTTATATTTTTGGACTGTACTCAGAGTACGCATATTTGCGTTGCTTGAATATTGAAACGATACTGACCTGAACTGAACATTAAACGAGAAAAGATTTCAACAAAATACGTTACAATGGCCTTCGGTTGATCGATTTTTAAATATATATAATGTATAAAAGAGTTTGATTTATCCTCAGGCAGTCGAAGAATGTCTACCGTTTATTGTTTGATCTGCTCCGACTGGGCCGATTTAGTTGTCGCGTCACCAAAATAGCTATAATTCCATAAATAATTTTAATTTTGAAAAATCTTTTTAGGAGCATATTCTTAAATGTCTAAACTATCAGAATATGAAAAAAAAATTTTTAGATTTTTTCATATTTCTAGACTAAAATACCCCCTTAATACCGTAAAAATGCAAGATTTTAAATTTCTGTTTTTTATCCTAAAAAGAATTTAGTTAATTTAACAATATGTGAGTTGATTAATAAAATTATACACTTTTTCTTTATAAAACGTTCTCTTTTTCTTCCAATAAACCAAATGTTACATAAAATGAATTTTTATAAAAATTTTCTGTGATAAATCTAACTTATTGTGTTAAAAAAAGAGAATGAGTCCTTTAACGTACGTATTGAATAATAAATAAACTTTCGACAAATCGACAGTTCTCTATTTAAATATTTATACCCACACAATCGTAGTAAATTTTTTTATGTAAAAACATTTTACGACCTAAAATATTCTTAATTTTAACAATATTTTATTTGTTATTTCTATTGAGAGTTAATAAGTTTTATTTAGAACTGTACAAAAATTATTTAAAATAAAAACGAGTTTTAATTAATTGCTAATTTTATACATGTGTTTGTATTTCGAAAAATTTAATAAATCATACTGTGTGTTTCATTCATTTTTTTCTGATCACATAAACAATTATGGAATTGACACAACGTGAGTTTTCCAAATCAGCTTCGCATCTAGATGCACACCCAAGTATTTTACTGAATCGGAGATTGGCACTTGTCGTCTATTTAAGAACACTGCATGAGATTTCGTTTACGAAGGGCGAAAGTGGTGTGGCTAGATTTTTGCTCATTGAGCTTGATTTTCGAATTTTCCGTCCAGTTTGATACACGGTCTAAAGCATACTGAAGGTTTTTAGTTGCTTTAGTTTGTGAGCCTCTTACTGACAGATAACGTTATTAATAAAAAATTACAAATATTAACACATATATATATATAAAATTCCTTATTTGACGTTTAATTTATGTATTATTCAGTTTGCTAGGGTAAGAAAGTTGATTTTGTAAAAACAGCATAATTTTAATTTTATTAGTCATTCATGCATATGCGGTAGGTTATTTTTTACTTGTTTGTTTGCACATATATAATACTGAATTTTTTCATAATTTTTTCTTCGAAGGGAGCCCCGTAAATCCTTAATTCACTACTGGTCGTAATGCAAGGCACTAGCCTTTATAGAGACATATTTGCGAATAATAAAAGATGTAAATAATTACGTTAGATGGAGTACAGGAAATGTTTGTATTTTTAATAACACAAAATTTAACCGTGCTACCTGAAAGGATCATAGGGTTCATTAAGTTTATTACTCACGTATCGGCTTTCACTCCTCATTAAACTGCATATATTTACACTTAGGTAAGTGCTGCACTAAATAGAAGTTAAGTTACGCTGTTCACTGGATTCACCTAAATTATCAACCAATCGCAGATCAGTATACTAATTTAGACATCGAATGATTAAGTTGTAATTGTGGTCAACTGTTGGGCACAACTACGTCCACAGAGAGGGAACCGAAAACAATATACTGGCTGCCTTTACATAATTATGTCTTACCTGTTCTTAGGAGATAATTGCTTTGTCTTTAATGGCAATGTAAGTGCGGGAATTTAGCAGCATCACGAAGTCGCTTCGGCAACGTTTAAATGAACAATAATCGAACAGATATTAGTAATAAAAGAATAGAGGGCATATCAGAACTAGAACGGTATTTGATAGATCAAAAACTAATGAAACTAGAATGGATCAACACGCGTCCAATGGAAGCACAAAGAATCGAGGCCGTTTTGTTTCGGTTTCGCTACGTTCAGCCTTAATTTCAAAATAGATTTAGTTTAATGTTAATATGATTTTATTCTTTTTTTTTGAATTAATATTACATTTCTCACCCGCGAAATCAGTAATTAATTTTCTTCCAAAATAAATCGGCAGTTTTTAATACCTTTCTTTTTCATATATCGCTTAAAAATTCCTCTTTCTGTTATCATAGGATACATTTATATACATTGTCATTACCTTAAATGATTGGAAATAATATCTCCCTTATAGGAAATTGTAATATATTGCAACTGACACGGTACGTAACATGCTGACGGTGGGGACACCAATTTTCCACAATACAAACAGAAGTATAAATAAGCCAAACTAGCGTAATGACCTCGTTGTTTTGCAGGTACTACTTCATTTAAAGAAGTAATTAATTTACAAAATAATTTTGACCTTATTTTGTCCTTCTTGTCTTTTAATGTCTGTACTTCAATATTTGAAAGCAAGTCGGCTAATCTGAAAAACGGAAACAAAATTATACATAAGTAATCATTTTTACATATAGTACGAATAAGAAGGATGTTTTATATTCATTGCATTATAAAAATGATAGAAATACAAAAAATGAATTTAATAATTAATCAAAAAATCTGTAACCGAAAATACATTGTAATTTTTATATGGCACAATGAAAAATAATAAAGAGATTTTTTATTTACCTTTTGAGAATATTTTCATTTAAACAAGAAAGATTCGGTGAAAATTTAATGACTTCGTTTATATTCATTTTACAAAAATTAAGACATTCTTGAAATAATGGTCCTATTTGAAGAAAATTAGCCGACACCATTATAGGAACCACATTCTTCGCATCTGTAAGAATAAAAGGAATTTGTTTTTTTCATATATTAGTATTATTAATATATTCATTTAATAGCGTATAACCTTTTAAAAAATTTTTCACAAATGCGACAGTTGAAATAAGTTTAATATTAATAATATTTCAAAAAATATATTTAGATGTAAAAATACCGGTCCAATATCATTTATTTCGACCTAACATATAAAAAAGAACAAAAGAAAAAAAAACAAAACTTATTATCAACATAAAATTGCGAAATTCTATAGAATAATGTAAATAAGATATTTAAAAAAAATGAATTCTGTTTAGAACGAGATCAATTTTTTGGAAAAATCGCTTCACAATGAATGGGTCAAGAACGGAGAACGTTTGTTTTTTACTCGAACGAATTGTCATTTTGAGAAACCGCGCATGTGCATTTGCAGGTGATTTAAAATCTGATATTCTTTTCTTAATAAATCAATGGCCGAATATCCATTACGGATCTAAAGACTATTTCACAGATTTCAAAAAAAAAATATAAATTTTCACAACAGAATTGTATTCCGCTTCAACCGGTGCATTCGGTTTCGTCTCGTAAGCGGACATTATGGTAAGCATATTGATATTTGCTCATATCGTTCACATCGAGTTTCTTTTAATTTTAAAAAATAACAATTTAATTTAGCAAATATATAATCTTACAGAAGACAGTATAATAAGAAATGTTTTTTTAATTCATCTTGAAGGCTTTAAATTTCATTTTTCTTTATATCCGCTCTCTTATTATTTACCTCAATTCACGCTATACTCTTAAACTGATTTTTTGTCATCTCTTTTCATCACTTTCTTGATCTGACAAACCATTTTAAATTTCTTTCTCATCGATGAAAGTCTTCTTCCTCATGCTCAGCTTTTAATCACAATTTTTCTTCCCTCTTACATTCTTTCACTTCCCTTTTATTCTACTGTTTTGTTGTTTTTTTAAATTTCCTAATAACCTGGAATTTAACTCTTTTCTCCCGTTATCATCTCTCCTTAGTTTCTTCTCCATATTATCTTCTCCATCCGAACGAATCAGCCGTTTGCGACGCTGGTCACGTTCTCTTTGACTGTCCATTTCTTTCTTCTGAACGTTGCGTTCTATATTTTCATCTGCTGAAGCTCTGGCTTCCTACTCCTTATTGTGCGTTTTTCCCTCTCCTTCCATCATCCCAGCTATTAGTTTCTTTATCTTGTCTGTATTTGATCGTATACAAATTTAATTAAAGACTTTTTTCCTTCTCCTTGTTTCTCAGTAAAGGTCCTTGGTTGACGCCCTCTCCAAGAAAAGGGTAAAAAGAACATATCCCTTTTCGTTTCACTTTTTTTTTACTGTTATCGGAAATTACGGAGTTATTGCCTTCCGGGTTTTGTCTTCACCAAAAATAAAAATTAGTATGTTTTCTAAGGACGTAAATTAATTACAAAAAAAGCATCAAAAACATCATTTTGTATAATATTTCACGACTTTAAAGTTCCTTTTTTTTTTTGTTCTTCTGTTTGTTCTTTATTATACGTAGAATCTATTTTTTATTCGATTATTTTTTATCACTATTTTCTTTGCTTAGTATCCTTATGGCTAAATAAACGGGCCATCCTCTTTTAGGCAGCACCTTGTAGGCGTGAATGTTTTTGGCGAAGATTTTTTTGAACGTGGATCGTTTAAGTGATAGCAAGCTAGGACCTTTTTACGAATTATCTGCGGTAATTTTTAAGTATCATTCGCTAAATATTATCATTTGTGTTAGTGAGATATATGGGTTACCGGATTTATTTTTATATTACTATGAAAAATCCACTTTTTTTTTCATTTTCTTTAACGCAACAACTAGGAAAGTTAAAATAAAGGGTTAAATCGAGAGGAAACGATTACAGATGGAGAATAGGAAAGATTGAAGTACAGGGATTATAGCTGGAGATGGGAAGGCAAGGATAACGGAAGAATTATAAGGAGCAGGAAGATCCAAAGTTGAGATTTTGGAGTACAAAACAGATCGTTCGGAAGCAAAGGCGGGGTATTCAAAGAAGATGTGGTTAGCATCACATATTTGAGTAGCGATAGAACTGTGAAGAAGACAATCCGGAAGGAAGACAGGGAAAAGCAAAACGCGAAGAGGAAAGAAGAGAGTAATTAAATTGCGGTGTGATTAAAGAAACGATCGTGGAGCGTTAATAAGAACTGAGGGTAGGGAACTGGCTGTATTTGAAGATCATGAGACGCACGATCAAAAAATAAGAAAGGATAAATGTCCGACCACATCGGAAATGATTAGCTTAGGAAAGAAGGAGGATGTCCGAGGCAGGAAAACTGCGGAGTAGAGGACCATCGCGAGCGGCCAAAACGGGTTAGAAAATCCGCTGACTCGTTGCCCTCAATGCCAGAGTGATGGAAACCCATGAAAGATCTATAGTAATAGAGTGGGATGAGAGGGCAAATTGAGAGATAATAGAGCTGGAGGAATGAAAAGGAGGAAAAGGAGCTTGAAGAACACTTTTGGAATCAGAGGCAATGAGGAATTTACTGATCCCTCTTATGGATGATATCAGAAATACTGCGCAAAATGTGCCGTTATGAATAATCTAACAAAACGATGTAAAATATATGTTTCGTGATTATATATATGTAGGTATAAAACTAAATTGTTAACGAGGAACGTTATTTTTTGCGTGGAATTTTTGATAATGAGATGTAGAAATAAATTTGGTACCCCGTTTTTCTCACTAACACAAATGATAACTTTCAGCAGATGATACCTGAAAATCACTGCAGGTAATTCGTTAGAAGGTCTGAGTAAAAACCCTCCCTCGTTATCTGCCTAAAAGATCCAACCTAAAAAAGCTGGCCCCAAATAAGCACTCTCAGTTGAGTGAAAAGTAAAAAGCACATAAAAGAGTTCAGGTTTTAAATCTGTAACATTCCACTTTTCACGGACACTTTAATATATCTGCAAAGTTTCGAATGAATAATTATATGATGGTAACGAAAAACACGAGTAAAAAAGAAATACGAAAATACTTTAAAAAAATATGAACAACAAAAAAGGACGATAGTACTTCGTTTTACTTTTTTATACTGTTTATTTATGTTATTTTAAATAAAGCCTACCTAAATTCGGTTTATTTTCCGTAATGGAAGCATCACTTTTAACCCATCGCATTAACCAGTCAAATATGGTAATATCGCAATGCACCGAAATATCCATTTCATTTAAATTTTGTCCTGTAAAATTAAAAAGTTTACATAAATGATTTATAAGTTAACTCTGTAATACGTTTAAAGTAAGTTCATGGAAAAATGAGAGAACAAATGAATTTCTTAAAAATAATAATAAGATTTAAACAAGAAGTCCATTTATTAGCAAAATTTTATCAATAAGACACGGAGCAGTAGTAGATTTTATTTTGGTGTATAGGAACCCGTATTAATTGTTAGCAAATCAAAATTACAGCTTAATTAGTAATATAGAAGAAAATGATTACAAAAAGTTTTAATCTTATGTTATCTACACCGCTGCGCTTCATGTTAGCAGAAAGGAATATTCGATTATATTAAGATACTCGTATAATGGCATCGAGAAAAACTTTCTGTTAAAATTAAAGAAAATCTAAGTGGTGCTTTTAATAAACAATTTCAAATTTTTTAAACATATTAACAAATGATAAATATATGACGAACAAATCGGTTGTGAAAATCTCAATTTTAAATATTATAAACAGTTACAAGTTTTTTTTGTTCCTACAAAGATACATAGAGGAATTAATCAGTACACGATTGGGGAGGTGTAATTAATTACGTATAATGAATGAGGATTTTAGTAATCGTGTAATAATTTACACAGATACTATCCAACAGGAAAACATTAGGAGAATTATATTTCAGCATTTTAGTAATCTAGTAAATAAATCTACACGACATACCGGATCTCATATAGTTGGTTGTTAGTTTAGGTTGAAATTTGTGCTATCGCTTGAAGAGCACTCATGAACTCAGAAATAACCAAAAATAATTGGAAAACAGACGACTGGAGGAAATGAAGATAATAGAGCGTAGGATAGTCATTAATTCGTTTATAAAGGTAGAACAGAAAGAAAAAAGACGAAATAATTTAGATAAGTTGAGATAAAAGAAGCTCCAACACCATGAGGTCCCCTGGGGGGAGCCATCCGTGAAAATGGTCTCATGCGATGGAAAGTGGAGATGATAATGCTGTAGAATCCTTGTTTGATTATTGTTTGAGAAAGGAATTTGAGAAGTGAAGTTATAAAAAATATTTTGGAAGAATGGCTGAGATCGAAAAAATTAAAGGGAAATAAAGGGAGATTATTACATGAGATTGTGTAAGGCCAAGATGAACAAAGGCGAAGAAAAATTAAAGCTAAAACAAGGATTTTCCTATAGGCGTAAAACGCCAGTTCTTACAAATTCAAAAATAGGAATGAAGAAGAGTACAGAACGTGAGTGGAAGACGTTCGGTGAGAGAACGATAGCCTAAATAAGATCTGCAAAGAGACAGGGGTGGCGTATTAGACTCTGGTAGAATTGCTGGAATTGGAGTAGATTTAAGAACACCAAAACAAAGACGAAGACACGAATTTTGGATAACGTTCAATTTAGAAAGACGGGATTTAGAGGCGCAACCATAGATAAAAGAACAGTAATCAAATTTGGAACAGATAATGGCTATAGACAAGGAGATCAGAATATACTGTATTTTTGGATGAAGGATTTGTATATCTTGGAAACAAAAAAACTAATACAATCTGGAAGGCCAATCCTAGGCCGAAAGCCAATCATGTTGCTGGGTAAAACGTTATTATGTTTCAGCCACCAAACAAGGCGCAACATGCCTTCGAATAATTTTCTGATACAGGATGCTAAAGAAACTGGGCGTAAGAAAGGACATTTTTTAGGAATAAGGAATGATGATGTTCCAGCAAGGAGGAGTTATACCACTGGAAAGAAAGGCATTCAATAGATTGAGGAGAGTATTAATGGATAATTCCGATAGATTTTTAAGAACTAGATAAGGTATGCCGTCGAGACCTGGAGTGGAGCTGTAAAATTTTGAAAGAACAGATTTTAAATCATTAATGTTGAAAGCGAAGGTAAGGAAAAGAGGAGGAGAGTCTTGTGGAAAAGTAGCGGGATAAAATTCATCAAAGTTAGAAACATAAAGTGACAGAATCGATAAACGGTAATAGGCAATCGTCAGAAATGTTGGAATTGGTGGGTTGTTCAGAGGATAGGAATTTAAAAGCTCTTGCCATTTTCCAGGTATGTGAAAGGGGGGTAGTTCTGGAAAAAGAACAGCAGAAATTCTTCCATGAGGACTTCTTCCATGAGGATTTCTTCGAGGTTTTCAGTACATATCGAATTCTTGCATTCGCCCGTTTATGAGCAAGAAAATTTTCGGTTATAGGGTTTGCACGGACAGTTCTAAAAGTAGCTTGACTATGATCAAATGCAGCGTTGCATTCCTCATTCTACCAAAGAGAAGAGGACGAAACACGCCGATTAACGGATGAATGATGGTGAATAGGGGAGAAAGCATTGAGGGCAGACATGATAGATTGCAAAAAGGAATTACGAACACGTACGAGATCAAAACCAGGTTGAAAATTATGAAGCGAAGAATTTACAAGAGAGCGGAACAGAGTTCAGTTTGTTTTAGGTAGATTTCATGGAATTGCATGAAAGAACGATTCATAGGAGTTATTAGAATAGGAATATGATCACTGCCGTAGGAACTCGTAAGGGTTCTCCAGTTATAGTTAGAGACAATATTTTTCTTCTTCTTACGCCGTCTCCGAACGAAGATTGGCAATCCACAGAATATTAGGAGAAGAAAAAGTCAAATTTAAAATAATTAGGAAAGAAGTCATTAAGAATGATCAAATTATCGTTTCATTTCCTTATTTTTCTATAAACCGTTCATCTGCTTTTCTGCTTTCTTCCTTGGACTTTAAATGTGAACAATATGTTCTTTTTTTTTGAGAAGGTTTTTAATTAATATACTCATGTCGAGGTTCTTTGTCTCCCTCGGCAGCCGGTTTATTTCTCTGTAACAAAGAACCTTTTGTATTCGACTGAAGTTCTCCGTTTTTATGTGATCTAACAAAAAACCAAAAGTCATACACAGCCATCAATTTAAATATATGTAAAATTATCAAACTGATTCATAGTTCTCTCCTCTTCACCTTACGCACGTAGAATCTGCCATAATTACATATTTAAGAGAATTTGTTCTGCTTATTCAACCTCTGCGTCGAGCACTTTATAGAAATAAATTTATTCCACAATGAGCAAAGTTTTAAAATTTGAATGTAAATAGTACCTACGGATTGAACTGCTAAAAATTCTGTTTCCGCAATTTCTATTTCTTTGTAAAAACTAATAGAAAACGTTCGGTGGAAATATAGAGTTCATTGTATAAAAAGAAAGAAAGAAAGAAAATATTTAAACAGGTAGCAATATAACAGGGAGCTCTAGTATAACACATATGAATATATGGTACAAGTACAATTATTGCCTTCCTGAAGATATCAAATAAAAACATTTTAACAGTTTCTTATAAGCAAATCACAGAGAATAAGGGTCGATTACAAAAAAAAAATAGACTCTGTAACTTTAGAATTTTCGGTGTCTGAGAAGGCAAGCAATTCAAAATAATTATTGAAAAAAATCAATATAATGCGTATTTAATCCCAGTAAACCTACTTATCAACGTACCGATTCATTTAGAACTGTAGTTACACTGAATTTTTTGTTGAAGATTAAAATTGTTTAAAAAAGTAGAATTGTCGAAAAAATAGATTTAAAATATTTCTTTAAGCAGTAAAATAAACAAAATTTGCATTTAAACATTCAATTAAAATACCACATCGTTCAGCGTGAACAAAAATATTAAAGAATAGTGAATACAAATCTATTATCTAGTATGGCGAAGAAATTTTAAAGGTAAAAAAAGAAGAGAGAGGTGACAAGGTGACAAATTGCAGACAAAATCATCTGTGGAAAGCTATAATTTGAAGAAATTTTTTACCTAGTTGAGGAAACCGGCTTTCAGTTTATATTCAGGAATTGAACTTTTCCACAGAAAATTTTTGACAAAACAACAAAAATCAAATACATTAAAAGAAAAAAAATCGAGACAAAAATAAAATCAAGAACCTGAAACAGCTGCCAAAAATAGGACTAATTTGGTTAATTCACAAGTTTAATGCAATAATCATAATTTCCTTATACAATTAAAATTCTTGCAATAGATTATAATTTCAAAAACCGGCAAAAAAATTGTCTTCACGCAGAATAATGTAAGTACCGCAGGATTTTTTTCACACTATACGAAAAATTGTTGTTTAATGAAAATTAACGACTGTTAGCTGTGATATAGATCAGTCGGTGTTCACGCGTTTAATTTACTGTTCTTTCCCGTATTGCTAAAAACTAATTTGTAGATGCGTTAGTTTTTATTTTTTTATTGTTACCTTTTGGATCTGAAGAAACTACTTGTCATCTTAGTCGGGTATTTTTAGAATTCCGTACACGTATATAATATACGGAATTCTAATAAAATGGTTCAGAAACAACAAAAATATCAAATAAAAATCAATAACTCACGAACGGTTTGACTTATAAACTTTAAAATTAGATTATAAATTACAGTTAAAATTCTCTTTAAAACCACATCTATGTCTTCAAGCTAACCGATAAAGCCGGCTAGCAAAAAAAACAAAAAACCGTCAAGAATATATAATATAGAATTTAAAACGACCGCAAAAATTACACTTAAAAAATCCATCATCACCATATAACCGTTTAAAAGTGAAATTCGAAATATAAAACAAAAAACGCAGAAGAAATTACGGTTAAAAAATTATATAGACCCCCGTTTGGGGCCAAAAACAGTAAAAAAAAAAACGGATGTTCATGTAAGCAATAACTTGAGTAAAAAAATTGGGGAAATCAAAATGTATCTCAAATATATGCGTAAAGTACCGCATTATAGAAAATTTATAACCGAGTTATAAGTTTATATTTAAAATTAGTCCCTTGGGGCGTCGAAAGCTCGAAATTTTTTAAAAAAATATTTTTTTTCCGGGCATGTGATATATCGTTGGAAAGAGCGCTATTTGCCGGAGATAAACTCATATTTCATTTCTTAACAAAACACTTTGCAAGTTGACGAAAAGTTCAAAAAAGCACGTGAACCGATGTTTTGCGTCGCGAGTGTTATAGCTAAAAATTTTGAACAAGGCTAAAAACATGAGCATCTTCGTATATTTCTTTTGTTTGAAACATCCCAGTTTCCAACTTTAAAATTAGAGGCCTTCAGTGTGCCGAAAACTCGAAATTTTTGAAAAAAATATATCTTTTTTTCCAAGCATGTGATATATGGTTGAAAAGATTGTTATTTGACGGCTGCAACGAAACCGTATTTCATTTCCTCAACGAAGCCATCGAAGTTGGCGCAAAGTTCAAAAAAGCATGAAAAATGACGTGTCTTACCTTCTTTATGGCGCGAAAAATTAGATTTTTTTGTTTTCAATATGTAGACGTAAATTATAGTCTTACATACGAAATCCTCAGCGCATGACTTTTTATTTGAATACGATCATTATACAGCATCGTTTGTAGGAAAATTAAAATAATTCTTATTTTTTTAATACGTGTAAACAATATAAAATCTACCTTTAGTTACTTCAGCAAAATAGCCCATTCTAGATATCAGTAAATTCTGCGAACATTTGAAATCTTTTTTAAAACCTTTCACTTCATCATAAACATGTATTTCTACTTCGTCACTGAAAAAAATATTAATTTTTTATTCCGAAAGCAAAATTGTTATATGCTGCAGTCTACTGCTGTAGTTATTATTTTCAGTATAACAATTTTACAATAAAAAACAAACCTACTAGTTAAATGAGTTATACGTTACTGGAGACATCTTCTTCGAGGTTTTATTAATATTTTATTCATTCAAGTTGAAATGTAAGCCAAAATCAGCATTATATTCTCCAAAAAATCTGGGTCAGATAAATTTTGGTTAATTAAACCTTTAATTGGGAAAGTTGTGTTAAAATAAACGAAACAAATGGTGCTAAAAAAATTTTTTCTTTTATTTTAATGGGTTCGTCAACATGGAAAGGAACAAGGGAAAGAAAGAAAAGTGTAATTAGATCTTTAGTCGATCAAAGATGACAAACAGAAAGAATACAAGAACCGGCACAACAGAAGGAGAAAGAAAAGACAAGATGAAAGGAGTAAGGAGATCTATTAGCAAAACTGAAGATTAGAAAAAGTAGTAAAGGACAAGTAGAAGGGTAGAGAGGAGAAAGTAAAGAAGATATAAACGATAAAGAAAGCGATGGGATCAGTAAACTACGTGGAAAACGTAATCGACAGACTGCAAACAGAGGTGAGCACTGTAAAAAAGGAAAATTAGAATGAGACGAACGATCCAGTTGAACAGATAAACAAAATCAGGATTTGATAATAAAAAGGAATAATAGTTACTCCTTAATTTAGAATGAGTAACTAGCTGTTGAAGGAAATGCTGTGGGATTCAAAACCGCTGATTTAAGTTTCACAACATTTCCCTCTGCAGCTGCTCATTCAAACTAAACGAGCCAGCACATAGTCCACTAAGTCACATTGCCTTGCATTCCCTAATGCTCAAGTACCCCCATAGGAAATCAGTTTGGATAGAGTGGCAAGGAAAAACGTTATGAATTAGTGAACCGTATGAGAAAAATGAAATACCTTCAAATGAAAAGAGCAAGAACGAATATGATAATACATCTAGCGCAGAGGTCGCAGTAGATTTTCTGACTGCAAGGCAAAAGCCGAGACATGTACTTTTGAACGCAACTGAACTTGGCTAGTTTTGCATAAATAAAAGAACAATAATCAAGAATAGAAGAAGATTCGTTGAGCAAGATCACAAGATTCGCAATTAATGTGACAAAGAGACTTGATGAAGTTGAGCTTTCTGAAAGATGAAAAGTGTAGATGATAAAATGTGTATCTATTCGGAAAGGCACCTAAAATATGAAAGGAGAGGATTAGGTCATTATCTAACACGAGGTTAATTAAAAAAGGAAATGTAAATTCCGAGATGATGACTCTGAACAGGTTCGCAGAGAGGCGATAACGGTTATGCCGTAGCATGGTAATAGTCAATCATTCTACGAACAGATCGAAAACCCGAATTGGTGTCCAAGTACCATTTAGATGGGGATCGGAATTTACAACTAAAACTCGCTGGCTTTGCTTTGGTAAAAAATAGTCCATTGCGGCATTTCTGATTCGCAAATCGTGAAAGAAAATAAATGAAATTATTTTGGCCGCTTGAACACCGCCAATTATATAGATTAACTATAGATTTTAGCAAGTTACATATTTATTGATTGCCTAACTAGTTTGGCACTTTTTGTAAAACAACGCCTTCGAAAATTCTCTGTTAATTTAATTTTTTTTTTTTAATTAAATAAAAACTACATTATATGTATTTTGTTATAATGTTACTGTGATCTTTAAAATTTTCTTAAATTATTGCATTTCGTTTGAAAATTTTTTTAATGAGCAGGAAGTACCGTTTGGCAGATACTGCCAATCATCTGCTTTGAAAAATAGAAAGTGATTATAATTAACGCATTTATTATCAAATATTACCAATTTAACGGATGTTCTTCACAGTTAAATCCATGTACATTACTTTTAAAGCGATAAAAACCTCTAATACTTTTTACAAATCTTTGACTCTCTGTTAGATACTTGATGCGTTAGCATTTAATACTTTCATCATTCACCAAGACTTATATTCTCAGCCTGTGCCGATCGAAGACAATCACTTGTCGACGATTTTATTGGTAAAGAGAATTTTTTCTTTGACTACTTCATCAAGGAGATATCTGTAAATTTCTCGAATCCGAAAGATCCGATAAAATAAAATCCTCCCTTAAGCGTACTCTTCCTAGATTATATTTTTCCATATAGACCGCTCTAGCTGTTTCAATATTAGCAAAAACCATCACATCATTTAAATTCATTTAAAAATCATTTCAACATCATAAGCGTACATTTTCCATCTTACGATCATATTATTTCTCTGCCGTACATTGAATACACCCTCCCGGGATTAAGTAGAAGAAATGAACAGAACGCCTTTCTGCGTATATATATATATATATATATATATGTGTGTGTGTGTGTGTGTATATAGATCGAAATCATCTTCCCTAACGGGTTGCACAGCATTCCGCGTAGTTCAGTCAAATTAAAAAATTTTGTTTCTCACCCCTCCGGGCCACTTAAAGCGCACAACCGAGTGGCTTGTTGTGCTAAAACCATTCAACATTTTAATCTTCGCATCATTAAATACGCGACTACTCACTAGGTTCGGAATACATTATATCAAACATGTTCAGAAGACATCATACTATATCAGACACATCTGCAGTTTGGAAGAAAATCGAAGCTTTCGAGATGTATCTATATAAGAGATTACTAAGAAAATCAGCTAAACACAAAAAAGTGATTAATAGAGGGTTAAGTTGACTTAATAATCTAAGGAATTAGCAGGAAAAAGATATAAAACACGGCATCTAGATTATGTAATGGGAGAAGACAAATATGAAATGGTTGATAGTGTAAAGCTGAAAAAATGTGTGCGAAAAATATATTTAAAAAAATGGACGGATGTATGACATATATTCACACGCTGATATAACTCAGAATGTTGGTTTTCAAAATCTCCCGCTAAGCGGGTATAGAATCCAGATTAAAGACTCATTAAGTATCTCAAAAGTCTAATCACATCGACTCGGTTTCTTATCTGATCAATACGTAACATATTTCCACATTGGAAGAAATGTTAAAGGTTCAACTTTTTTTTTTCCATTGTTCATTGAAGGATGTTGAACCGTATAATGCAAAGAACTTTATTTGTGAAATTCGATTTTCTTTATTTTTTTTTAGATTCATCACAAAAGCAACTGTGAAGGTTAGTAGCACATATGAAAACGCTGAATTAAAAACTATTTGGGTGATATTCTATTAATGTAGAATCGGATTTAGCGATGCTGCTGAAAAAAAATAAATAAACAGAACGTACAAGAATGTTAAGAATCCAGAACGAACGGTATAGGAGGGGAAAGGAAGTTAAACAGGAAGAATTCGAATTCAGAATCAAACGTTCGGCACTGTTTCCAGAACATAACACGCTTGAAAATGACGCAGAAGGATGGAAAAAAGTTGCAACACATTTAAAAAGAGCACCTTATTTTAACGTTCGATTTTGAGTCCGTGTGTTGTTCCATTTTCTTTTTTCTTTCTTTTTTTCTGTTACATCGTTGATTGGACAAATCTGTTCGATCAGTTTTTACGATTGTCTTTGTACTTGTATCGTTAGATGCACTTTTCGGAGATAAATAAGATAATATCGAATCCAGGATTCCTTCTTCTAGTAATTCGTTCAATTTTTCCAACAATATCATTTCCGGGAATCGAATATTACTTTTTGAGGTAACAGTTCGATTCGACTGATGCTTGTGCGATTTTGTATGCTCTTCCGTTGTACTGCATATAAGTGATTTTACAATACCCGTAGCTGTTTCCATAAGGAAACTACTAGAATCCGATTCACCGGCAACGACATTTATAGGCTGATGATCAGTTCCGATCGATTCAAACAAAGAACATACCAGTTTACTGTGCAGAACCGAATTCCAGTTTATTATTAGCTTTTCGCAATCTTCATTTTTACCGTTATTTTCGAAAACTTTATTAATTTTATAAATAGCCGCTAAAAAATCCAAAAAATCTTTATTCCCAATTACGTTCGTACTACTACGCGAATAACAAATCAATTTCATATCGCTTTCATACTTTTTCCCGCTCGTCATATTAAGATACACCTCCGGTTGCTCCTTTATAATTAATGGCAAGATGATTATTTTACTTTATATTAAATTGGAAATATGAAATTCCATAAAATTTCAGGTTTTCGCTGTTTCACACCTTGTGTCATCAGATGACAAAGTTCACATCTGATTCCAGGCATTAATTTCTGAGAAAAATTTATCTGAAAAAAAAAAAAAAAATAACAAACTTCTGTTAGTATTAAATATTTACATATTAATATTTCGTTGATGTCAGTTAATGTAACGTTAGTAGAAGAGAAATGGTGCCAATGTTGAAAAAGTTTGTTGAATCAAAAATCGATTAATTTTAAGTGAAAATGAATTGGTTCCGCTTACGTTATCGATAAAAAAAAAACGAATTTCATAATTTTCCTAAGCAAAACTTTTAGTGAAAGACGAAAAATTCCTCTACCATCGTTCAAGCATTAGGTCTGTTTTTCTCGATTCCAAAAACGAGATGACAGATTTTAAAACATATCAGACCCAGTGTGCAAAACGCAGAATTTTCACCGAGCGACAAACACTATATGTCACACAAATGGAAACGTAATAGATTTTATTCGACAAATCTTTGATTGCACACTTAATCGTTGAACAATTTAAAAAACAATTACTAGACAATTCGGTATCAACGTTTCGGTGACTTACGAAGAGCAATTCGAAAGAGAATGACGATTATAAAGTAACGCGGTCAAAAATGAACGTCCATCAATATGCATTGCAACGACTGACACACTTTAACGAACATCTAAATATTAGAATGGCCGATTTCGTGGTAACTGCAATACTTTCTCACTTACTGTTTGTAATGTTCGCAACAAAACCATATGAAAGATTCATATGCAACAGCACACATTCTGGCCCACTCAAGACCAACTTCCCTGTAAACTCCCGTCACAGAACAGAGATCTGCACATGTATAAATTTCGTCGGTCGACTTACACTGCAGTGTGGTGATATACATATGTAAAAGTTGGAATGTTTATCGAAAAGAAAGATGAGGGAGGCACTAGTACTTTAATTAAATAAAATGAAATCCGGATTGAAATATCTTCAAAACTAAAACCGGAGCAGAGTAATGTATGCAAGAGAAATATTTTGAATTTAATGCTCTATATAGTTATTTCATTTTCATATGTACGTTTCCGTGGTAACTATCATTGATAATATTTCAAATTCGTTTTCTTTCTCACAATCTAAATTATAGTATTTCAAATCACTCGCATTTGTCTTTTCATTCATTTCAAATCTAGGCTCTTCAGTTTTAAAATATACATGTATTTTTTTTTCTATACCTTAATGACGAAAATAGGCAAATTAAAAACGAAAATAAATTCTATAGCTCTTATAGAACGGATTGTGAACTTTTTCTAATCTTTGTCTCGCAACTTTATGTATATATTTTTCAAAATTTAATCTGCATAAATTTTAAAATATTAGAGGTTTTGTATTTTCTTAAAACTTAAATGCGGGGGAAACGTAAAATTAAATAACAGTATATTGCCTTTAATCTATCTAAAAATATAGACAAAGAAAAAAATACAGTAATTCTTATGGAATTCATGAAAATGTTAACATCCTCTTCGTTTGTCAAAAATTAAAAAGAAAAGAAAACATCATTAGATTTCAATAACCTTTATCGGATAGACATATTCTGAATTTCGGCCCATCAGGCAGTCAATATTTCAGGGAGGCTCAGATATGTCATTGAATAAATTAAATAAATAATTCAATAATTTCAGTGCATGTAATTTTAAAACAATATATTTATTTCTGTCAAAACTGGATTCAAAAGTAACGTTTTATGGAAAAAAAAAGTAATCCTTTATAGAACAATTGAATACTACTTTGAGTTGGTATGGGTCCCTAATTGGGTATAAAATTGATTTATATCGATCGGCAACCTCAAGACAAGCTGGTAAGGCAAATATTTCCTTTAAAATTAATTATATTCGAATGTATACACGTTTATAATATTAGTGAAGCAGTTTCTTTCATTTTTTTAAACTCTCTCTGATCGCGATATAACATGGAAATCTACGGTATTTTTAAGATTTTAAATTATACATATGCACGCACACACACACACACGTATATATATATATATATTTCTCAAAATAATTAGTTACCGTATTTACTCGCGTAATTTACGCATCCTAATTTTTGCACACATTTTTTTGGTGAAATAATATAAACCATATTTTCGTTATTAAAATTCATTAATAGGTTCAGCATTACTAGACAATGTCTAATTTCTTAGAAGTAAATAACCGGTACTCGCATTTATAAATTACCCTAATGTAGAGTTACCTATTATTGTATAAATATATTTGGTTCGAAATAAAGGTAACTGGTTTCATTTAATCAGTATTTTGTTTAGGTAAGAAGTCATTTTGAAATACACACCTATTACGTATAACCCGCAAAATGCAAGTCGGTCTGATTCCCCGCGTAATTTACGCACCCCCTTTTTGGGCAGGTTAAAAACCGTAAAAAAGTGCGTAAATTACGCGAGTAAATACGGTATTTACATAAAGATGATTTTAAAATTATAGTGTAAACGTGTTAAAACTCAGACAAATAAGAACTTGCTATTCAAATAGCACATATTAAACTTTATATTACATCATCTTTTTATATTTATATTAAATAATTGTTAAGACTTTTGGATAAAGCGTTTATAATTTACCAATAGGTACTACAATGTTGCAAGAACACAATAATGCGCTATCTATCGGCATTTATCATTAATTTGTGAATTATTATTAATTTACTTACATCTTTATATAAGAAAATGCGTAATTTATCTCGCATTAACCCAATGTATAAAACAGCAAATAAAACTGATTTAATATTCGCTGGAAACCGTTTGATTTATATATTCAGTAATAAATGTAATCCAACTGACTAAAAATCTTTAAAAATCTTAAATTATTAAGCTGTCCACTTATAACGCGCACGAACTTTTATCTAAAAAGCAAAATAAAAGAAAAAATGCAAAATTCGATATTATTTTAATAAAATTAGAACAACAAACATTGTTTATTGATGTAACAAATAACAATAGTCCTTAACAACCAAAATTTTTACATTATCTCCTGAAACATTTAGATAATATTTTCTGCGAACCGCTGATTTTTCATTTTATTTATTTATTGATTTTATTTTTCTTTAAAATCAGCAAATTATTATTATATGTAAGGAAATCCGTAACTTGTGTGCCAATATTTATAAATATAAAATAAATAAATTCCTTGATAACAAACGGAAATAAGTATGAAATAATCTACTTTAATAAATTAAAATAGATGGCGCGAACATGTGGCTAGAGACGAAGATCGCTGGATAAGTGTGGCAACATCATGGAAACCTGATGGCAAACGACCCTTAAGACGACTGAGAATACGATGGACAGATGAAATTCTAAAATTCAGAGCAAATTGGCAGGAAGAAGCACAAGATCGCAGCGTTTGGAAAAAATTGTGGGACGCCTTCGTCCAGCAGTGGGCTGATAATGGTTAACGAAGAAGAAGAAATAATAAATTAAAATAAATCCCGTATTTTAGAAATGTTTTCGGGCATAGCCCAACATCAGCTAACAACACAAAGTACACTCAAATAAAATTTGATGGGCTATACCCGAAAACATTTCTAAAATAAGATGTTTATTTTAATTTATTAACGTAAATTATTTGATACTTATTTTTGTATGTTATTAAGGAATTTATTTATTTTATATTTATAAATTATTATTATATTTCTATATCAATTAATTTATACGGAAAGCATAAACTAGAACCAATATTAAATTCTTTTAATAAATTTGTATATTTGATACGTGAAGACAAAATGTTTAATTTTTTGAAAAAGCTAAAAGAAATTTGTAAACAATAATTACGAAACATTAATATAACTCTAACTGAAGAAGGTCAAATTCCTCCACTAAAATGTTGAGGACTTATTTAATTAAATAAAAAAATTAAAAAAGAAATCTTATTAAAAAACTTCTTCCATTGTGCCACTATAGTGCAATAAATGTTAATAACATTATATCGCTATTGTTAAATTTATACTGAAAAAAATGTTACCAAAATTTTTAATCAGAAAACTTTTCTAGGAGAACATGTTATGGATGAGAAAAATAAAAGAACAGAAATGGATTTAGTATAATTGAATTCGTTGCATTTTAAAATTACATTTTTTCAACATTTTATAAGAGAATGAGATCACTTGTTACAGTGTTACAGATGCTTCATATCCTCACACGGCACGGTCCGTTTCATTTGAAATTATAATTTAAACTTTAAAGTTTATTTATTTTATAGTTATTATTATATTTTTTTCACATAAATCAGGAAAAGCGTAACTAAACTTGATACCGATTATTTAAGTATCGTAATGTTTTATTTATTATTTTAATTATTAAATTTTTCGCTGGCATTTTGTGCGGAGATGTAATAAAAAGTTTACATTTTGGGTGCGTTAAATTTATAAATGACGATTACAAATATTGTTTTTTTTTTCTAATTTGCCAACTTAGCATTTTAACTTGTATTACTTTTTTTCTTTTTATATTTTAATCAGAATTACAACCAAA
Source organism: Icerya purchasi (assembly GCA_039619475.1). Lineage (NCBI taxonomy): Eukaryota > Metazoa > Arthropoda > Insecta > Hemiptera > Monophlebidae > Icerya > Icerya purchasi. Next base: position 422,482,409 of record CM077116.1, read on the forward strand.
ATTTTATATTTTTCAATTTTTTAATCGAAGCCGAAATTTCGTTGAACTCAAAAGAACTAAAATCCAGAATTGATCTAAAACTTTAACCAAAAAAATAAATCCGCATTTCAAAATTTTCTGGAAATGCCGACAGACAAAATTATGGAAGGGTACCTCCTTATGCTTCCCTATCGGCATGCCCCTGAACGTATATTTACTGATTTCTTTAAAAAATCCCGATGGCAAAACGAAAATTAAGGAAAGTAAAATACCCAAAAGTATAAGGAAAAACATGACTCGCATAAATTTAGATATGGATTAAATTTGGTTCACCTGTAGAGTTTCAGACAGAAAAGTGCTGAACAGAAACTTAAGTTTATGATTGTAATGCCGGTTGCTATTTTGACAAAAAATACACAATTGATGAATTTAAATACTCAAATTATTAACACCTGCATAGGTTCCAGATAACAAAAATAAGTTTCCTAAAATAAAACATTTTAAATTAATTTAGACGCTTTCGGTGGTTAAACTAGAAAGTTAAACTCGTTGTATAATTTTTATACATAAATCTGATGATTCAATTTGTCTTAAATTGTTAAAGATAGAAGAAAGTTGAAGTCGATAGTTGAAACTGTTGTTTAAATTTTGCAATGCAACACTAGAAATAACACAAAAGCTGAATTTCTTCTTTGTTTCCTCCTAATTTCAATTATGTAATATAGAGAGAAATACTGCTGTAACGAGTAAAGGAAAAATGCTTTTTAACCATTCGTTATTTAAAGTTAATCAATTAATACAATCTTGAAATAAGAACATGTAATAGTAGATGTTTTTAGAAACTTTTACTAAAAACATAAGAACTTTAAGGTAGATATTAAATAATACCGATTTGTAAAAAATAATTTTTTGACAGTGGCTTGAATACCCGGTTATGGTTAACTAAACAAAAAAAAGAAACGCATTTTTTTTCAAATTTGTTAAATGTAATTAATGTTAGACATGATTGTTTTCTTTTTCGAAAAGTTGCTGTTTTTAAAAACGCTAAAAAAATATTATTTTTTTATCACTAATTGCAGCATTCTCTGTGAATTAATTAATTTTATACTCTTCTTTCCCTGCTATCACATTTCTATGCACTATTCATAGTATTCTGTTCATTTTGCATAATTGTATTTTTAAAATAAAATTTCAGGTGCTACTTATTTCCTAGAAAAACTGTTTTAAGAGATAAAACAGAGAACTAGAAAATGTTACAGCAACATTAGGGTGAAATATTCAAAAGAAGAATTATCTTTCATCTAAATATTCCACTTAGTTGCTACTAATTTTTACAACATTTTATATATTATCTTCGAACAACATTAATAATACTCAAAATAACAAAATCTAATACTCGAAAGTACGAATGAAACATAAACAAAGAAATATCAATATGAAACATATAAAAACTATGAAATCGTTCAACGTTGTAAACTCACCATTTTTGTATTATAGTTTGTTTTTTTTTTGTATACAGTAGCGTCTTATACATAGGAAATATGACGTTTGATTTTGAGTAATTTTCGTTTATAAAACACAATATATAGATTGATTTGTATACGGTTCCTGTTTGCCGCATTGGAACAACAGGTGTTCTCAAAGTGCTTGTTTACTTCATTTTGATTAAGACACTGAAATATTTTATTTTTGTTTGTAGTAGCGATTTTTAAATTTCACTTTTTCTATGATGACTGACAAATCTTTTAAAAAATCTATAGGTAAGTTTTAAGTGAAGCATAATTAATAATTACGGATTCGACAAATAATACGTATTTGTAGATGTTCTTTAAATTGGTTGTATTATTATTTTTAACGAAAGTTGTACTCCTAGTTTCATATTCATCGTATTATAACTAAAAAAATAATCTAGTAATAAATGTCAAATTAATTTCCTTTTCGTTTTGAAAATACAGGCCGACCACGATGTTTTAACGGGAAACGTTCAAAAGAAGTGCATTATTGTTTAATTTGTAATGACAATGTAATTTCGGACAGCGGATACAATATTCTGCATACGGTAATGCCGCATAATGGTGGGATTCTTTGTGATAATATTAATCGTATTCTTCAGCGAGATATTGATGCTGTCACCGCTCGAAGTACCATATTATGTAATCGGTATTTAATTAAAATATTTTTCTTTTTAAAAATTAATTTACCTAGTATTTATCTTATATAATTAATTATCAATTCGATATGATTTATGTAATAACAAATATTATTTTTCTGCCTTGAAAATTAAAAGGATTTTTTCAGTATTTTTAGTGTATTTTAATTAAGTAATGTAAGTTAGTTTTTTAAAGAAATGTTAACTTTCCGGTAATTAATTTTTAAATATTTATAGATTTGTAGTGCGTTGTATTGAATCGATATAATGTAAAGAAACATTACAATGAAATTATTAAAATTACAATAAAAATTAATACGAATGCGCTTTTTTAATATAAAAACTATTGTCGCGAAGTTTTTTATATATTGAAGAAATAATTAGTTTATTATTTAGAAGTACTTTAATCTAAATTATGCGCATTGATGGATGTTTTTTTTCATCTACGATAATAGTATTTAGTTTTTCTGTTAGTGCAGTTTGTTGGTAGACATTGTTGTTTAAATTTTTTTTTTTTTGATTGTGCCGTTTTTTATTAACGTAAAGTTGCAGTTGACATATATGCTGCATGAAGAGGAATCACATTAGTTAAAAATTACGTAAAATATAACGATAAAGTAGATTTTGTTACTGAACGTTTAATCTGCTTCGATTCGGTTTAGCTTCATTAGCTTTCTTCTAACTTTCGATGGTGTTTCAAGTATTTTCTCGTTTGCTATCAGTAAAAAAAAGTGATCAGACTCTATTTTTATTTATTTATTTATTTATTTTTCAATTAACATATGGAGAACCCAAAAGGTAACCGCCCGTCTGCAGGTTCTCAACACAGCTATCACGTTTATTTGTAATAAAGCTACAATCGATCATATACAATTGTCCGCTATAAATAATAAATGTGTCACAATTCTTAACACAAAAAAATAAAATAAATAGATAATACCTCAGTTTAACCGGTAATTCTTCCATTTCCTTCCACCAATTAAGATTACCCCGCTCTTGACTTAAATCCTTTTTTGTTATGAGTTTTAAACTTTTTTTATGAATAGCGTTTATTTTTTGATGTTCAGATTTATTAGCTCCTCCCCAGTCTTAAAATTATAGGAGGTAACAATGGCCTAAGTCTATAAATCGTGGGTAAAGATTGCCTGATCTTTTTTATTAGTTCCAAAATATGATGTTTCCAACTTACAGTACTATCAATCGTTACCCCTTTCTGTACATTTTGTATTATCATACAATCATCACTACAATAATTAGAGTTATTCGCATGACTACAATTATGACATTTGATTAGAACTTTTGGGATAAAACTCCTGTAAACAGTTCGGTGTTCTTATGTACATTATTTTAGATTTATCCGTATTAATGGAAAAGTCTTGACTATGCGCCCAAATTACAAAAGAATTTAAATCTTTTTGTAGTAATTTATCGCATGAGTAATTCTCCTTAGTTTCTAATGTCTATTGTAACAGAAATTTATTATAATTCAAATTTATTTCAGAAAATGTAGCAATATAATTCATTTAAAACAAAGAAAAATGGAAAAATTCAGAATTGTCGTTGTTACGTTATTCTAGTAGAACTAGAATTTCGAGTGTATAAAAAAAAAATTCGGCGGCATATTTTTAGATAATTTTTAAGTAGTACTCATGTCTGAATATTTATGAACCATAAGTTATCTTTTAACAGGTGTTTTTTGTTACTTGATGAAGTAAACAGTGCTCAGGAACGATGTGTTCAAATTAAAAAGGAGCTCGTTAAGTATTATACTGAGACAGCAGCAATCTATAATGATCTCAAACCGATTTGTGTACCAGGAATTGGTTGTCAAACTGATCTCGAATTATTCGATGATTCCGTAATGCAGGACGCGAGGCAGAAAGATATTAAATTAAAAATTGCATTAATTTCAAAACGTAAAAGAGGTCGGCCACCTCGAAAATCTAACGAACAGGACCCCGTAGATCGATTTATAATTAAAACGTCAAAATCTGTGAGTTATTAAAATTATCATTTTATTTTATTATTATTTTCTTTCTAGAAACCGCTTAAAATACAACGGTGATTGAAACCCTAAAACCAATTTTTGATTAATACTTTAAATAATAAACGAGTATTTTTAAGTAGTTGCTTATGCGATAATACTAAATCATTGCAATGATTAAAAGCGCGATAAGTAAAAACGGATATAAATTCGATAATTAAATGTATGGCTAATGAAAAAAAAACTTTTGAAACTACTTTAATAAAGTCTGAAGAATAAATCTTTTTGACTGAAGTATTTTTTCGGGCGAAAATTTGCGAGATCAAGTTTCATTTAGATAACTATAAAAAAATATTAAGGAAAAAAAGGAAATTGTTTGTGACTTTATTAATTCTAATTGAAACACAAAAATTTTTAAAATCCCTTTAGAAATTTAATATGTTGCGGGAATAGCACTAAACTGATGATCACGACCGATCTAAACAACAGACATGTACCCCCCACTAGTTAATTTATTCTTCTCAAGGCGGCAGAGTGCAATTAAAAAAAAGGTCGCCAGACTCTCATCAATTTCTATGCTAAATATTTATTTAGCCTTTTTTAAATTAATTTTGGAACCACTGGAAGGGCAAGATACTTAATGGTAATGTGAAGGTAAAAAAATTTAAACTGGCCTCGAATATGTATTTTTTTCTTCTCAAAGTAAAAATTCAAAAACTTTGGTTTATAAAAATGTATGCCGAATAGGAGAAATTATTTTTTTTTTTTTTACTTTATTTGATAAAATTTAAACTGAATCCGTTCGTGGTATCAAGCAAAAACCATAGTAATTATATTTAATTGAATTTGAATAAATTTCAACGTTCAAAATACAGTAATATTTTAGTTATAACAAGACTTATTTCGTTTTACTACGACTTGAGATCAGTTATATTAGACGTTTTTTAACGGATATTACATTTTCACCGTGTAATTGTATGCTTTACGAATGAAATTTGAATGGAATGCATCAGGATATCGTCGATATTGCATTGGGATAGATGGCATTGAAAAATTCATAATAAAAATTGAATAATTCCACGCTTTTCAACATTACAGCCGACAGTAGTGGTATGAATTGTAAAAAAAAAAACAATTTATTTCGTACAGACGTATGTCAGAAACAAATTAATAATTTTAAAATAGTTTGTGTATAAAAGCATATTGAATAATAAAGGGAATATTATAATAAACTTAAGGCGAAAATTACGCAAATGCCGAACTGAAAAAAAATTAAAGTGGTTTTTGAGAACAATTTTAATTAGAGTTAGAAAACATATTTAGTGTAAAAACTTCAAGCAGCAATTGATAATATTGACAAATATTGAAATTAGCTTTCTGTTACAATTTCAAACATTTTTAATTTATATTTTAGCGAAAAACGTAAAAAATTGAACGTGCGTATTGTTTAAACAAGATTTAATTGATTCACCCCCGTATTAAAAGTATGCTTATACTTTTAATTGTATACCGTAAAAGAAAATCGATCATTATTAATAAGATAAAAGTGTAATAAGACGCTGGAGAAAAATATGAATATTTGAAAGTTTTTAATTATTGATATCGGAAGGGTATAATTTTTAAAAAAGTTTTACGGTAAATTTTCACTTTTACAATTTATTAATGAAGATAAAAAATTGTAGTAATATAATTAAATTGATTGTGATATAAAATTATTCGAAAGAATATTCATATTTCATTATAAGTAGTTTATTACATAAACAAATATGTTTAAGTAAAATAAAAAATAGTATACATTTCGCATCTGTGTATAAATTTCATTTATTATTGAATAATATTGTGATTCATTTTGCTCTTTTTACAATTATTTTGTTTAATTGTTAATCATCTTCTTTGCCTATTTTTTGTACAAGACCAGAACGTATTCTTCAAATATCCCCTCGAGTTTATTACTAATAAAAAAGTCATCCAAGTTGTTTTATCAGTGCTAGTTTTACCCTACTATTATTTCTAGTGCTATGTACATTATCAAATGTTAACAGTTTGTAGCGACAATTTATAAAGTCTTTTCTAGTATTCGTAAGTATATTGTTTTTTTACTATATATAATTAAATTGTTATATATTTATTTTTTTTTGTTTGTTTTTAATCTAAAGCAGTCGGATATAAAATTAGAGTATGATGCAGTTAAAACCGATAATACAGTTACTGTTAAAGAAGAAGTGGATTGTAATAATGTCGATAAATTTGAAAATGATTACTATGGAAATCCGTTTCCTGTAGAAAGTAAGATTACATCATTTCATTATTGACGACAACCAGTTTTCCTTACGTGTGATGATCATGTGGTCTGAAGGAAATTTTACAGTTCTAATGATCATTTTAATATTGTTTTTAGTAAAGGAAGAAACGAATTTAGAGAATAGCAATAGTCCTGTTCAGCGTAAATCGACGCGTAATAAAGATATTAAGGAACGCACACGGGGCAATAAAAAAATTTCAGAATCGGCTAAAAGTGCAGAAAATAATGATAAAAATAATAATACTCATACCAGTAATAGCAGTATTAACTCGAACAATAGTGGTAATGAAGATAGCGGAAGCGGCGGCAAAAATACCGATTCAGCTGCGGTCTATGATGTCGGCGACGATGGTATTTTTTCGCAAGATTATTCTAGCTGCGACGATGATTTTGAGTGGAAAGATGAAAACGGCCAGCTATCGTCAAAATCGGAAAATGGTAAATTCTATTTCATCGTTTACCCGTGTAATAATTCGTATACGCACTTGTAAATATTTTTTTTCAGCGAGTCCCTTCTAAATATTTGTCTCCTTTCAAATTTTTTCCTCGCCTTAGATGTTGTTGTGCAACTTACAGTAGAACACATATGTACTTTTTTTGGTTCCAGTTATATCATTTAACAACCATTTTGTTCTAAATATTATTTTAAAATTAGACAACACTATGATCTTTAATAAAATAATCTAACGCTATTGTTGCTTTGGAGTATGATCTGACACTATTGATGGGTCCTTACAGAAAGTGTGTTATTAAATATGCATGTTTCTATTACATTTTCTTGTTTCTTCGTAAAAGATGGTTTACGGATCCTTCTTCCTTTTTCTAAATTCTCAACAAGTTTGAATCGATAACGTTCTATTTAAGTGATGTGTAGTTTATTGTTATAATGTAATCACTTTTTTTTTTTTTTTTGACCTGTATAGAACCAGGGTTTTTTGGGTACACTTCCCTGTAACTTAAAGTAATATCTATCTTTATTTTCTGACAGCTGTTTGTAACATTTGTTTCATTCGATATATGTCTTATGTTTTATGTAATATATTCCTTTCTTTCGATCTCTGTTTATCTTCGATTTTGTACCACTGAACCCTAGTTACTTTATCTACCGCTTCGGTTTCCAAGGATTGTGCGATGACACCCACATAAAGTTTACCTAGTTTTCTTTTGCGATAAAATTTTCCCGATTTGATGCAATATATAATTTATATTATTTTTTTTTTTGTTTTCAACTGTTCGGTTCATCGATCGCTTACTATTAATAAAATCTTTTTCTTTTTATATTTTTTAATATATTTAAGGATGCTGTCATTTCTACCGCACATAATAATGGACCAATATACAATGGTTTGAATTAATGTTTTTTTATGTGCAAAAAGCTGAGATATACCATTTCCTTCCGGGTCATCTGAGTATATTATTATAGAGCCATTAAAACGCCTCTGTATCGATTCTTTAAGTATGTTGATATTGTAAATTTTTATCATTGTTTTTGTCGAGTTCTATTTTTAAATTCGGAAAGTATCTTCTTACTGTATTTAATGTATCGGACTATTAGGTTGTAGTGTGTTCAGATTATCAATTCTGATAAAGCTATTAATAATTATACTGCTTTATTTGTTTTAATATTGTAGCATTTTTCTATCCTCGTAAGTTCAGAAAAAAGCAGTATCGTTCTCCAATGTCGATAGGTAATTCACCAGTTTCAGCACGTATGTACTGAAGTGTGTATTGCACCGACACTTACTCGCAACACTTTATTTTGGGTAACTTGTAATTTGTTTAGTTCTTTTTTTTTTTTTAAGTTCATTATAGAGTAGTCTAAATGTGATCTTGCTATGTAGATCGTAAAGTTCGTTAATTCATGTGATCCTTATTTTTCTCGAAGATTACTGTTAATAAGTTAATATTTTCTCCGGTTGTTTTAACGAGTTTTGTGAATTCTTGACTTCAAAGTAGTTTCAAGTCGAAGTTAATTCTAAAATATTTGATGCAATTTTCAAATTTAATCACTTTACAACTAATTTTAATTCATGGATTGCTGTTTATTCTGTGTCTAAAGAACGCGGTCGCTTTTGTCTTTTCGTTATTAATTTTTAAATCTAGGTCGTATGTTTTTTTATTTTTTCTTCTAAGTTTTTGATCGTTTTTTGAATCTTTTTTCTTTCATATGCGAGAGATTTAGTTGGTATTTATACTAGAACTTCATCCGTGTGTTGAATTATTTTTCTGTTTTTCGTTACAACATTTTTTATGTGCGACGCGACGCGGGCTGAGCAATGATCCTTAGTAATTCCACAGCTACTAACTAGCATCCTGAATAAATTTCCCTTATATTTCATCGTTAATTTCCCGGCCGTCGGGAGAATTAAACATCCAGTTTACTGCTATGTTATTCGGTATCCTTAGTTTAGTTTGAAAAATATTTAGATACATAAATTTTACTGTTGTTGGTTCGAGGATATTAAATCAAAGCAAGGAATTTAAACTACAACGAACTGATTCATTAACAAATCATAATTATCTAACAGGAATCTTTAGACATTTAAATATTAAAAAATAACCATTTATCTTGTGCACAAGGAATACTCTTGAATGTGGTGATTTTTTGATGGTAGCAACAGAGATTATAAGACCTGATTAGGTGATAGTCTCAAAATATTTCCCTAAAAAAATGTTTATGTGATGATAAGCAACACCGAAAAAATAAATGCAAAATAGTATTTTTTGAAGTGTTATAGGAGAGTAATAACGTAAACTTCAGAAATCGAGAATTGATTGAGGCTATAGTTATATAGTCCGACAAACCTGGTGTGAGCTATCAAGGACAGATGCGCAGCAGCAAAAGTAATCGTCACTCGTGTTCTCTGTTTCGTTACGTTTATTATTAAATGTTGTCACTGTGCACAGTATCTTAGTATGTGTTGCTGCAAATATAATTAATATTACGGCTAATAAATTAACAAAACAAACCGGCGAAATTGTATTCTTTGTGTACGAAGTTCTTTGGAAAAAAAAGAAGAGAAACAACGTGTCCGCGCAATATTTTTTTTAGTATATTGTAAATTGTTCCATTTTTAATGTAGATATACATGTTTTAATAAATTTTCTACTCCTCTCTTATTTATTTCGTGTCTCAGCGCCTGGTTTATTGTTCTATGTTTCATTAAACTTAAAAATCATTAAAAATGTAGATTATTTCGTAAACATACATTTTAAATCATATTTATACGTAAACAGATAAAACAAATATTGCTGCGGTAATTGAATATTAATTATTAAACTCTATTTACTAACATTTTGAAGAAAAAAAGAAGAAATCTCTTTAATTGCTGTTAATTGTAGTAGCAGCTAAAATATTAACGCACACATGTAACGTGACAACGTTGTTTCAACGAAACAACGTAATAATAGTTTTGTCTTATTTCTTTCTGCTCTGTTTAATGCGCGAACAGTGACCTTGATAGCTCTAAGTTTGCCGGACTATAGTCGAAAATGATTGAAATAGACTTGTAAAATGCTACCTTATACAGTTAAGCTCAATAATAATAATGTAATCAAGCTAGTCTAAATTAGTGTTTAACGTCTATTAATTTTAACGAGCAAAGCTTAAATCGATACATGATTGCAATAAATATGAGTCGACTATGCGCATCATATTTTATTAGGTACAAAAAACAACATAAATACGGGAAAACGAGATACAAACCACAAATAATATTGCTTTATTTTCTTTAATTAATCAATCGGTTTATTTTTGTATCGTATGTGATTATTCATTTATTTCGGTCACCATACGCTATCCCTTCGTTTTAACCCTCCTTAAAGCTTGTTTCTTTGGAGGGGTGGATGACCTAAAAAACTAAATATTTTAATCATTCTGTATTCGGAAATAAAGGTATATTTAACATCAGTTATTATGAATCAAAAAGTTTAAAACTGTATTTAAAACTTGTATTGCCTCTAGTCTGTTTTTTCTATTAAATATTTAAAATTTTTAAACCAATAATTAAAAATATGGATTTTTTGAAATAAAATTATATTACATATGTATCAAACATCATTTTTTTCGTTGCTTCATGTTGAAAATCATAAAATTTGTGTATGTGTTAAACAGCGCCGATTAACGGGTAACTCGATCCGTATTCATAACGATGATATGTACATCATGAATATGGATCAAATTATGCGAAATTAGTCCGTGTTTTTATAATTAATGTTATATGTTTTTTTTCTTCTGTGCTTTAATTTATGCAATTAAATGCCCTTTTCTCCCATTTGTTTAAGAATAGAAAAACCTATGGGTTTTATTTTAGTATAAAAAAAAAAAAAAACTAAATTTTTATTATACAAAATGTTAGCCGTTGCGACATAGCCAGAGAAAAAAACTAAACGATAATACGCCAAAACTCTGTCGTCCATTCACACACGAGCCTGCACATTCACGTATAAGTTATCAGTATATTGTTCTACGTGCTATGTGAGGTAGATTCAGATTTGCTCAAATTCATTTGTTACACATGTCTCAGTGTAATTCTTTGCTGCACATTAATCGGTTAATTGGCATTCGATGTTTAAACTAAATCGGAAATGAAATAAAAAAGTAATCGTTCCACGTTTTATAAGGATTCTATCTGTTATATGATGGGAAAGTAAACATTTGGAATACACTTGTTCATTCCTTGTTTTTAAATGGACTTTTTTTTTTTTAATTTCCCATTAAATCTGAACAATGGTTTATAAAATTAACTAATTAATAACGTAAACATGGAAAATGAATGTCAATGTTCCACTATTATAAAAGCAATATTATGTATATTTTGCTTTGCTAATTTTATTATTTAAATTTTTATTGCGATCAATCCGGTTAAGATCGTTTTATTTGTACAAGCTACCACTTGCTATGCGCTTAAATAGAAGAATTGTTTTTCGTGAGAATATTTATTTCGAACCCTTTAATAATTGAAATAGTAAGTTCGAACGCAGCGGAGCAGGAAGATAATTCCGAAACAAACGATGAAAATTCTTCTGCCCGTAAGATGAAAATGAAAAAAAGAAGACGAGCCGACAGAACAGGTGCTCGAGCATTTATGCCGCCGATTCACGAATGTCCACAATGCGGTAAAAAGTGGCGCACGTTAACCGAACTGAAATGTCACGTAGCTTCTCACAGTGAAATCCGGCCGTACATTTGTGAAATATGCGGACAGACTTACAAATTAAAGAAAGCTTTAGATATTCACGTTGGCATGCATAACGGTATACATCCGTTCGTGTGCATGTATTGTAATAAATCGTTTACACAGAAAGTTGGTTTAGAAAAACATTTGCCTATTCATACGGGTGTTGCTAGATATCAGGTTAGTCTTTTTATTTTGTATATGTTTTTAAGTTTATAATAAGTATGGAACGGATATTCACTTTCCAGATTTTTCAGAACATACGTATTTATAAGGTGTAAAGACGTGTCAGTTATTTTTTTTTTTATTTAAACCATTTGTAGGAAAAAAGCGCAAACAAATTTTATAGAAACTGAGAATTTCTATAATCTGCTTAATCAGTTTTTTAGCATTAACCGTTCGCTCCTCAAATGCTAGACAATTGTCATCGAAGCAGTATTCAAAGTATTAATGATAAATTGAAATTTCAATAAGCTGCAGACCAATACCTCGTTTATTGATTAAAACTCGAAAAAAAATATGTGCTTAGGTGTATCATTTGAATTCTCGGCTTTATACTGTAAAACGCGATGGTAGTTGTAGAATTGTCATGCAACATGAAATGTAAGTGTATCAGTTCACTTCCGAGTCCAAACAGTGGTCAATGTTTTAGCTCTTCCAGAAGATGAGAATGGACCCGAATTGAAATTGTCCACGGGGAAGAAATCGGTTTTTAAAATAATGAAGGCGTACTTCTCATTCGATATGGGCTCGAACGTATGATTGTCCATAGCGAATATTATTGTACAATTTCAGAAATAATTACTTGTTATTTGATGAAAACAATTGTACAAATTCCACATTTGAGTTAGGTGTTAGTGTTTCATAGTATGCCGCAGTTAAGAATCGCCTCCCAATTTAGATTACACTCAGTATATCTTACTGATTCGATCTAACGCTCAGTGACTTTCATTTAGTTATGGCAATACCATTCCAGATGGAATGCGATTTGTGAACAAAATAAATATAACGGCACTTATACGCTTTAGGAACTGGGGAAATTAATGCAACATTATAACCAGCGTAACAATTATATTGAAAATTTAACTCAAATATTGTCTATTTTAAGTTATTCTTGTTTTTGTTTGTTTTTTTTTAAATTTGTAATGAAGGTCTTGTATATCATTTTAGGATTTCTCTTCATAATTGTACTGGTTCAGGTTTTCTATTTTTGTGTATATTTTAGTCAGTAGTTTGTAAAAAAAAAAAAAAATATTATATTGTCCGTTTTTTGGATTTCAAAATAACTTCTTAAACAGTAGGGGTTTAATGACATTCAAATGGTGATATAAAATGTTCGTATTAATGAGGATTGGATCCCGGTTTTATGATTAATTTTATAGTTTTTTCACATTGAAAACTGAACATTTAATCTAAGTAAATACAGAAATAAGACGGCAAAAAGATAGTTTTGTCGGGAAAAGTTTGAAAGTAGCACAGGGGGATATCAGGAAAACTTGGTTAAATATAAACAAGATTATAGGAAAAGAAAAGAACCTAGGAGTAGATGAAACTATAAATAAATATTTTGGCAAGAGACAAGAAGCAAGAGAAATTGCAGACAAATTCAGTAAAGAATTTAAAAATGGTATAAAAAAAAAAGAGAACACAAATATAATAAAGTGCTATTAGAAAAAAGAGAAGATGAAGTAAAAGTAAACATGTACGTACCTAAAGCAAAAGTGGAACAGGTGGGGAAAATAATTGATGAACTAAAGGAAATAAAGGCCACCGGAATTGATGGAATAAGAATAAAAGATATAAAAACAGTGAAAATATATATAGCGAAGGAAATTACTAAACTAATTAATCAGACATTAAAAGAAGGGAAAATACCAAATGGATTAAAAATATCGAAAACGAGACCAATATATCAAAAAGGGAAACACAGTGAATATGAAAACTATAGGCCAGTTGCTGTAAGCAATGTGATTGCAACAATATTAGAAAAGTACGTAGCAAATAATCTAACAAAATACTTACAAGAAAATAGGATAATTGATAAAACACAGTACGGGTTTGAAAAGAGAAAATCCATATCAAAAGCAATCGGTGAGCTTACCGAAAAAATAAGAGATAGTTTTGAAGAGGAAAAGAAGATATTGATAACGTTTATAGATCTTACTAGAGCATTTGAAACGGTTGATCATAAAATACACTCATAAACGCATTAGAGGAAATAGGAATAACGAGTACAGTTTGTAGAAAAGGTTTTAAAGTTATTTAAACCAGAGAGGAAAAACAAGTGTAAATATTTTAAATGTGCAAAGTGAGAAAGAAAAAATTAATGTAGGAGCACCGCAGGGTAGCAATTTGGCACCAATACTGTTTATTATATATACAAATGGTCTATATAAGGAATTAAGTTACAGTGAGGTAGTCTCGTTCGCGGATGATATAACAATAGTTACGTCACATAAAGATGTTAAAGAGGCAAAAATAAGGATACAAAAAGATTTAATAACAATAAGTAAATAGGCACACGATAAAAATCGAAGAATTAATGTAAAAAAGACTAAAGCAATGGTACTACGGAAAAAAAGGGACAACTGCGATTTGTATTGTCTAAATATAATAATGCACTCAAAGCAATATGTACACTCGATGGGGGAAAGACACGAACGTGAAATGAAAAACTGTCAGAAGTTAGAGATAGTAAATCAGTATAAATATTTGGGAGTAATGATGGACCAACACTTAAGATAGGACGTACATATGGAATACATTGCAAAGAAAATAAGAACAGTTTTACCAGCTTTATATACATTAAAGAAATATGCAACACATGAAATATTAAAAGTAGTTTATTATGCGCTAGTAGACTCGACGAACAGATATGGAATTCAGGCATGGGGAATGGCAAGAAAAGTATACTTGAGAAAAATAAATAAACTGCAAATTAAATGTTTAGAATTATAGGAAATCATAAAGGAGAAACTGAAAGTAAAATAATTGAAAGAGAAGACGTAATGAGCATAAGAGGAATGTACTTATTACTGAAGATATGGGAATACGTATCAACAGAAAAGAAAATTGAATTGGAGGAAAAGATAAAAACAGAATACGGGTTGAGGGAAAAACTTCCGTACTAACTACCATTAGCAAGAACAAAGATGAGGTAGCAAACGGACAAATATATTATAACTCAGCTGTTGAATAAACATAAAATAAAATGACCAGGCGCAACAAAAAAAGTAAAGAAAAAATATATCGATTATAAGAGAATAGAAAATAGATTATTAATTATCGATAAGTCAATAGATTAAGATGTAGTAATTAGTAAATATTATACGAAGTTATATATATATATATATATGCATAAGTTTAAATTAAAGATGGTCAAGTGTTTAAGTATAGGATAATTCGTCGACAAGCGTTTTAGCTTGACGAAAGATGTTTATGTGATAAAAATAACAAATACGTATTTTTCAAAAAAAAAAAAAAAAAATGCTGAAAGCATTGCTTACAAACCTTTTTGAAAAATTCCATCAATATCATTATTTTAATAACAGACTCTTCTTAATAAATTTTTCCTTAAAAAAAAAAAAAAAACTAAATTCATCATTATTGTTTTTTATCTTTATTTTTTTCTGCATTTTCTATAATTTCCTGCAAATGATTTTATTGACTTTTCTTTGGGGGGAGGGGTGTCGTCTACAAGAACATTGGCCCCAAAACAAAGGAAAAAGGACGCAAGAGACTCAAATCTTTACACGATCAGAGATAGCCGACAAAAAAGAAACAAGAGCTTGGACAACAGAAGGAGAAGGAAGGTAGAGAATGAACGAAGCACTGTATGGAGTGGGAATACCAGTTTGTAAAAGGGAGGAGTAGAGAAAAGCTTGATCGGTTACAAGAGACGAGCACCCGAACATTATACATATGATCGGGATCACACACAAATTGGGTATTGCAGGAGTGCAGTGCGAGGAAGGAAGCAAACTGTGCCCAAAGCGCAGGCGAGAGATCGCGGAGATGTTGGAGCGACGCATGAAAGGAAAATCAAGAAAGCACGGGAAGCGAGGAAGGGAAGGCTGAATAGACAAGAAAAAGGAATCTGGGTTAGAGAATGAGGAGACGTAAGAGTCAAACCATAGTTTGGAATGGGCAGCTGCAGGCAGAAAGGTAATGTTGGAAGAAGAGAAAATAGGAAGAAACCTACTAGAAGAGGAAGATAACCGAGCGAATGAGTCAACTAACACATTATCCTCAATTCTAATTCACTATTAAAATCTTATTTTTCCTATTAAACTCCTAGTTTGTAATTTGTAATTCTTGGCCTTGTTCTATATGGGTTACTTGAAAAAATGATAATTTAATAAATGAATATTTAAAACTTGTTCGACATTCTTTTCTATTTTAATTATCGTTTTACTTTAATTTTTCATTTTCATTAATTTCTGTTTTTCTGCTTTTCATCTTAATTTAATATCATCTACAAATTCAGTCAATCGTTTTTTGTTTTTTTTCTCGTTGATTTGTTTTTATTATTTCTCTCATTTTAATAACTGGTGAACTCGCTTCTCCTCATGTTTAACCATATAAAAGATATGTATTCTTTTCTGCGTTTCTATGTATCCGTCCTATTTATACACCACTTAGATTTACTGCCATTTTCTATTTTTATAACATTTAACTGTTAATTTTCTGTTTCCCAGTTCATTCCTTTCGCAACCAAAATTATCATTAGCGCTCCTAAATAATTTTAAAACGTCTTCTATACATTATAATGTACTGACTGCTTCTTTCTTTATTATACAGTATTATTCATCTTTAATTCTATTGTTTTTCTTATTTATGCTATTTTTATATTTTCCTTAACAATCTTATTTGATATTTTTAGAATAATTTATTGTAGTTTTTGCCGCAAAACTAATTACATTTAAAGTTCCATTCATCCTTCATAGACAAAATATTTTCATAAAAAATCTTTTAATTTACCTTCAGTATATGTTTTATTATGTGCACTTTAATTGTTATTTTTTTTTTTTTTTATCATTTTCATTAATCTTTTATTCTGTTGCTGATTCATTGCTTTCATAATCTTTCAAGTTATTTTTTTTATTTATTTTTTTTGTCTCAGATTTCGCTATTAACCCACACACCTATTTTCCTATTACTTATATTTTACTTTCCTCATTTTTTTTTACCTATTATAATTTAATATTATACGGACGACTATCCATCTTTTACAGAAGCTCTACTAGTATTTTTAACATAATGCTGCTAGTACAGTTTTTGATATTCTCATAAATGTCACGCAGAGCCTTACATAATATACCGTCTGTGATACGCTTTCTAGCTAGATGAAAATTAACTCAGTATCAATTACTATAAATTTTCCATTTGAATCTTTCCGAAAACGAAGCATTAACAAGTAGTACACTTTTTGTAACAAATAATAATGTCTTCCTTTTTGTTAATTAATCATATTATTCTATTTATTTAACGTTAAATATTCAATAACGAAGCGTACAAATTTT
The DNA here is from genome assembly GCA_039619475.1 of Icerya purchasi. Taxonomy (NCBI): domain Eukaryota; kingdom Metazoa; phylum Arthropoda; class Insecta; order Hemiptera; family Monophlebidae; genus Icerya; species Icerya purchasi. Next base: position 422,499,522 of record CM077116.1, read on the forward strand.
TCCAAATTTAATTTTTGTGTTTCTTTTCATCCTAATGAATTTAATTCTTTTCTGTTACGTTTTAACTTAAATTTCCACTGAAGATTGTAGTGTGTCGATCATGTGGAATGATATTTTTTTATAAGGTAAAAGAAGAATTCGAAATTCCTGAATGAAAAAAGGAAATAAAAATGTATGGAATGGAAAAAATATTTTAAGTTGTGCTTAAAGTCAAAAGTAACTCAATATATAATAAGGTAAAGTATTATTAAAATGTGCTGTAGGTGTTTTTACGATTGTGTATAAATATTAAAAAGTGTTCGTTTAAATGTATACATTAATAACGAGCGTTTAAGTAAATAATTAAGTTTTTTTTTTTTTTTTAACAACTACGGGTGAGTTATTAAAATTTCCGTTACTATGTTAATGTAAAACGTATTTATCTTTTATGATAATTGCTGTTTTTCTTTGCATTACGTGTTTAGTGTGATTTGTGTGGAAAACGCTTTATCCATCAAAAGAGTTTTAATATTCATAAAATGACTCACACCGGAGAGAGGAATATTCACTGTCCGGTTTGTAATTTGGCGGTTTTTTCGCAGTCACATTTAAAACGCCATTATCGCGTTCATACTGGTGAACGTCCGTACGAATGCAACATCTGCTGTAAACGATTTGCCGAAAAATATAATCTAAATGCTCATATCCGAATTCATGATCCTAATTCCCCGATTGAAGCTCGTCGACGTGTGCATAAGTTAGTATTTATTTTTATTACAATTAAATGCTTATTTACCTCGTTTAACTTTTCAAACAATATTGTTACTCTAGATAAAACATACTAAAAGTACAAAAATGAGAAAATTAAAATTTTCATTTTAGTAATTTACCAAAATAGTGATTATGTAATAGTTAAATTTTAGTTTTAAATTTGTGTCTTAATTGACAAAGCTGTTAGCTCATATATGTGTTCTAAATAGCACTTTTATTTAAAAAATTCGAAACATTATTTTATTGCATGTGTTCATATTTTTAATAATAATATGAAGAACGCGGTTTTAATTAAATCAACTGAAATTAGAAATTCTTTTTTGTCTCGTAATTTATGATCTGAAATTATTTAATGTTAGGAGAAAATAATAATTAATATAATTTTTATTGCGTGTTGCAATACTCCCTGAATTTAAAAAGGCCAGAAAATTCAAGTATTGCTTGAGACGCAGATTAGAAATATTTACAAGTTGATAATGTAATCTAACAACGAAGAAATGTATATTTGTGATTTCATTGTGAAAAACGTATTTTCATCATAAAATTAATCAGAAATGTGATAGTTCTAAGTTTGTGGGACCAAAACCCCGCAAACAATATAAGTACGAAATATCACAAATTGAAAATCAGCTTGAAACATTGTTACAAATATTTATTTGTGGCAGATGAATAATTAATATTGCGTGAAGATATACAACCGTTTCGAAAAAAATTTCAAAATTGGCGTTATTAAATAAAAACTAACGATGCTCTCAGATAGTATATCTATTTGCGTTTAGAACAATTTTATTTTTATTCTTGTTTTTTATGTTTTCACAATTTTCAAAATTGAGTAACGTTTTTAGGATTCCGTAATAACTTACGGAATCCTAATAAGATGTTACACAAATGACAAAAATATCAAATAAAAATCAATAACCCACGAACAGCTTGACTTATAAACTTCAAATTTGGAACATAAATCACAATTAAAATTCTCTTTAAAACGATCTATAACTTAAAGATTACCGATTACTCTGGCGGGAAAAAAACCCAAAAACCGTCAAGAATATATAATATGGTACATAAAACGACCTCAAAAATCACTTAAAAAATCATAACTCATCACCCGATAAATCTATAAAGCTGAAATTCAAAATATAAACTAAAATGCAGGAGTCCTTTCATAAAATCAAAAAATTATGCTACAAAAGTTAAGTAAAGTTGCCGAAAAGTTCAAAAAATTGCAAAAAATTACTTGTCCCCCTCCCCTAGCGCTGCGAGTATTACAGCCTAAAATTTTAAATGCGGTTTAAAATACGCGCATCCCCGTATATTTCTCTAGTTTGGAACATCCGGATTTCCAACTTTAAAACTGGACCTACGGAGCGCCGAAAGCTCGAAATTTTGGAAAAAAAGTATTTTTTTTCCCGGGCATGTGATATATCGTCGGAAAGATTGCTATTTGTCGGGAATGAAACCGTATTTCACATCCTTAACAAAACTTTCAAAGTTGCCGTAAAGTTCAAAAAAGCGCCAGCTCTAATTTGTAGCCCCCTCTTTGCGACGTGAGTATTATAGCTATACATTTGGAACAAGATATAAAATATGCGAATCCACGTATATTTCTCTGGTTCGTCAAGAAAATTATTGATTTTATTTGATGAACAGTTGAGAAATTAACTTCTCAATATAGTAATCTAATAAATAGTGACAAACGAGGAAGGTGGTTTAAGTAATAGTATTCAAATATAACTATAAAGAAGTTCGGAAAACAAACAAGTACAATTACAAATTTTTAAATATTTATTGATAATTAATCCTTCCAAAAATCTAGGACTAAATAGAGTTTATTTATTAGAATTTATTTTTTTTTGCAGTACAATATGATGACACTGCGTGATGTGTGAAAAAGAACTGGACTAAAAATATCTGTTTTGGAATTATTGTTGTTTTGAATTTAGTATTATGTAAATGAAAATTATGGTTATCTTTAACTTAACATACGGAATCCTCAGCGCATGAAACCTCATGCTTGACTGAACTTGTTTTGAACAGCTTTCGCATTTAAAACCGACGACCTTTCAACGTTGTTTTTAATTTGGGGACCAACCAAAAATCGACAGAATAAGATAGATGGCCAATTATGGTAATCGATTTTTAAACCAGGAATCGAACGACAATGACTTAGAAACTGTTTTCCAGGGTGGGTGATGCATTTCGGACTTCTCAATTCTTTGCATTCTCTAACGCCTCCTTATAAACTCATTTTGTTATTATTCGTCTATTTGATACGAAAGTTCATAGCCGATTACGCCCTTTAGATTAAAAAATGTATTGAACACTGTTTTTATTTTTAATTTTGTGATCTTTACTTTTTCAGTTTACTTTCGCTAGCTCTGTTGTTTAGTATCCGGGTTCTGCGGAGATCAGTACTTGTAATCACCAGTTACACTGAACCAAAAAAAAAAAAATCCGTTTTCGGCGTATTTAATAAAATTTAGTGAAGCGATCACAAGCTATTCTTTCCTTTCTGATACAAATTTTTCGTATGACCTATGCTACCAGTACTAATACTGATTTCGCATTTTAGCATCTCGATAGTCAGGCGGCAATTAGTGTTACATATCCACTTGAGATTCTTTAAAGGTAGAACATTATTTTCTATAACCCTCTTCCAACGGCTGTCCATTATTTTTCAATCGAAAAAATCACATTCATTCATTTTACTAATATAGTGGATTCCGTTCCATTCCCAGGGCCAGATTTTTTGCACATTTTCAGCCCATAATATTGTTCTTCTTTCTTTGGTCGCGATTCCAAATTATGGCACAACGCTTATTCTTTTTCATTTTCTAATCCTGCCTTTTTTACCTCTATTCAGCCATCTTTTTCTCCTCGCCCATGATTCCTTTACTTCGTCGCCCTTAAACGCTCTACAATCTCTACTATTTGTCGTCTTCGCTTTAATCACAGTCTCCTTTCTGCGTCATTTTTTCGGTTTTCATCTGCACCTACTCCATTTTGTCTTTTTTGCCCTCTTCCATATTCTTTCCTCGTGATGTTGATCACATTTTATTTGAATGTGCAGCCTTCTCTGCTGAATAATTGCCCTTCTATTCTTCTCTATTAAAACTTGATATCCCTACTTCTGTTACCGTTCTTATATTTTCTCGTTTCCCTTTACTTCTGTTATTCCCCCCGCTCGTAAATTATTTTTAATCTCTGTCCTTAAACGCATAAGAATATAAATTTGTTTTCTCCTCCTTACCATTACTTGGGCTAATGTCCTCGTTGACAAAACCCATAAAAAAAAAAAAAATGCTAATCAGATAGACAAAAAATTGAAAAAACCGTCTAATAAAAAGCAGTAACAATTCTTTAACTAGAAACAAAAAAAACATTTGATTATAAATCAAAAAATCAAAAAATTAGAAAAATGAAAAAAACTTTAATACGATTCAAAACTAACTTGTCAAAAATCGTTTCTGCGCTGAAATTAACTAAAACTAAAATTGTTGTTTATAAAAATACTAGTTGTTGCCCACAACTTTACCCTTGTATATCTATATAATGCAAAATGAATTCGACAAATAAATAAATAAATAAAAAGAATTATTAAGTTACTTTAATTAAAGAATTATTAAATAAAATATATTATAATAAAAAAAAGAAATTTAAATATAGTATTTAAAGGAAAATTTACAACCACATTAAAAAATCTATTTAAAAGTGAATATGTTTGTTCATAGTAGTAAATTTTTTTAAACTGCCAATTTAGTTTCGTTCACGGAACTACCACTTCTGTACCGCTTTTCGTTTGTCGCAGTCGACAGATTTTCATTATCGGCACATTAGCCGTGTGAGCTCCATTTCACTATGATCAAATTGCGATAGGAAAGTCATAGTTACGCAGCAAAAGGTGCACGGGTCGTTCTTTGGAAAGTAGAGAAGTATTTGGTTGGTTAAACGCTCGATCTGATTCGCTGTTTAAGCTATTGTATGTGTGTGTACGCTTCTCAATGCGTTCTTAGTAACTCGTTAATACCGGAGAAGTACTCACCGCGGCCAGCGAACACAACACGAATTCGAGCAAATCATCAAATCGGAATTCAACTGTTACCCAATCTCAAGAAACCAACCAGCCTTTTGCACATTAAGCATTTTTCTCCACATTCTCAAATAGAGCTTCTTAAATTTCTCTATTAGCAAGGTAATCATTGCCTCCCCCCTTTAGCCAAGTTGATTTCTGCCGTCAGTGAAGTACTGGTGGATTTCTCTCTTTCTCAGTTTGCTTTGATACTTCGCCGCGTGATTAAAAATACGGGAAGATTTGCTGCTGGTGTGTGTGTGTGTATTTAAATCTACTTCTTCCTCTTTTTTTAATGAGCTCTGTATTAGATTTATTTGCTCTATTCAGTTTCTCTTTCTTTTGGGGATATTCCTAATGTAATAACTAAAACAAACTTTACAATCCACGAAAGCAAACTACAATAGTTGGCAAGGATTTAAGATATAAAAGTAGATAATATTTTCGATAGTAACTTCCGAAACTTCTGTTGCAGGATTCTTTAATAATTTCGCTGCAATTTAAATTTCTAAAATATTTTAATGAAGTCAAATTTTTTATGGAACATTACGTAGTTACTGAATTATGTTTTAAAAAAATTAATAAATATTATAAAGAATTATTTTTAATGTAATGCGTTTACATAATGCTTAAATTATGTAGTAATCAATCATGTTATAAGATCCTTGCTTAATTTCGTCTTCTTTTCCGAAATACTTGTTAGAATCAAGGGATTATTATTCTTTAAGGTTTCCTTGATTTTTTGGTATTAAAATCATTCGGTTTTTACCTCTTCTTCATCATTCGATTTTCTTCATACCATTCACCTATTCCATAAACTGCCCATCTACATATCTGTCTGCTTCCTTAAACTTAAAATGTAAATAATTTTTATTTATTCATTATTTTTTAATTAACACATTTATCTTAAGATTCCTTCTTTTTCCCTTCCCATCTCCCTCTTTGGGAAATATGCCGATCACAGTCAAACAATAAACGGTCCTCACGTTCAGCTGAAGATTCCTGGTTTCTCTACTATATCTACCGTAATCTAATGAAAATCGGGAGTTTCGCTCAACTAAAGATTCTCTTGCTCTTTGTAAAGAATGTGTGTCTATCATCCGTTATACGAACTCCTTTCTTCATCATTTCCATTATCTTTACTAACCGCATTAGTTTAACGTTTCACATACTTCGTCCTCTCGTTTGAGCATAATTATTCAACAATAAAAGTGAGAAAAAAATACAATATCCAAAAAAATCATTTGTAAAAATAAAAAATATATATATATATATATATATATATATGTGAACTATGTATATTACTTGTGAAGTTACTGATGTAATGGTTTAACGCAACTTATTATTAAAATAATCATCACCATCAAGGTCCCATGTCCGTCATCGGGGACGTTGACTAACATGCTGGAAATCTTCCATCTATCTAGAAACGTTCGGAACAAATTGAACCAATCCGAAAAATTTTGTAACCAGGTTGTCTTTCTTCTTTCTCGCGGTCTCTTCTCTGTAATCTTCCCCTGCATTAGCACATGTAACAGGCTACATTGTTCTGGGTGTTGTATTATATGACCAAAGTATTTCAGTTTGAGATACTTAACTTCTCATACTGTTTCCTTTTCTGAACTGATACGTTGTAGTACTTCCGAGTTGCGTAATTTATCTGTCCACCTTATGCGAAGAATTCTACAGTACAGCTACATCTCGAAGGCATCCTGTTTTCGTTCTATTATTTTTGTTATCACCCAGCTTTCCGCTCCATATAGTAATACCGAAAATGTATAACATTTTACCAGCTTCATTTTCAGATCCAGTTTTATGTTTCTACTACGTAATATTGTTTTTAATTTTACAAATGCACTTCGAGCTTTTCCGATTTGAATTTTTATTTCGTTGTACATATCCCATTGATTATTTATATTGCAGCCAAGATAATCCACATTTTTCACTTTCTCCATTTTTTCCTATAAGTTGGGAGTGTCTCTGTAAGTGAATTCAAAACTGATTTATTGGTCACCATATACTTTGTTTTGGAAATGTTCAACTGCAATCCGTAATCATCACATGCAGCAGTAAATACATCCAAGAAACGTTGTAGCTCGTTTAAATTGTTTGCTGTCAGAATCGTGTCATTCGCAAATCTAATATTATTTATTTTATTTCCATTTATTTTAGTACCTCCTTTAAATTTGCTCTGTACTTCTTCAAAAATATTAAACAGAATCGGGGACGAGATGGAACCTTACCTCACTTTTCTGTATATCACCACTTCTTCTGTGTTATGATGGCCAATTCCAATACTTGCCGATTGATGTCAATAGAGATTTTTTATAATACGCATATCTTTACCATCCAATTCCTGCTATTTCTAATATATCATCCATCATCTTGTGTTTCACCCTATCGAAAGTTTTTTGTAAGTCCACAAAGCATTGCAAATTGGACATGCAACAGCTCTACATCGCTGGATTAACATGTTGATATTAAAAAAAGCCTCTCTAGTGCCTAGCTTTTTACTAAATTCAAACTGAGTGTCGTTCTGTTGTTCGTTTATTTTTTCTTGCAAAATCTTGCGTATATTATTCTGAGAAAAATTTTTAGTACGTGATTCATTAAGCTAATATTGCAAAAGACGCTTTTTTTTCTTGCGTAAGAAATTGAAAAAGTGTTATCTAGAATTTATGTATTACCATAGCCAATATTTTATTCAATTTTTTATTTTATTTTATCGGGTGTTTTTTACTTCCGTTTTCTCAGTTTCATCGACAAATAACCTCATAGATCGGTTAAACTGCCCCAAAAATATAAATTATACGTTAAAACTTTGCTCATAAATCAGTCTATCCACTACGGAAAACTACAAGAAACCGGTTCTGCAACCCCCTGTGGGACTAGGGATCTGAAACTTTCAGCATTAACTACTTTTTTCATGCCCTAGATGTATATATTCTTTTTTTTTAAATTTTGGTTCAAAGACACTTTTATCCCCCTTAACCGGCTAGACCGTTTAAAAAAAAACGAAAAAAACAAGATACATTAAAATAGGAAAATATTAGCGCAAATAAATAATACATTAAAATACGCAGATGATTACAGATATTTAAAATTAATGGCAACCGGCGATGTAAAATGTAACCAAGAAGTAAAATCTGGAATAATAGAGCATAAAAAACTGGATTTAATAATAGAGAAAAGACGTCAACATCTAAAAATATTAATGTACAAACGAAAATATGTTCCATTAAATTGTTACATATAGTGTGCTCGTTTATAACGTGAGCCATAAGTAAAATGATGCAAAAAATAACAGAAGTAGTTTGAAATGTGGTGCTAGAAGATAATGAAGGAAATCCCGCGCGTAGTATAAACTAAAAACAAATGTATTTAAAGAAACGAATGAACAACGATGTCTATTAAAGATTAAAAAAAACAACGTATTAACTGATTAGGCCGTGTCCTGAATAAATAAAAAATACGTTCCAACATATGAAAAATAATCTTTAATCAGATATTAAAATACACATGTGCGTATGTATACTTTTTTTTTTTTTTTTGGCACGTTAACAGTGGAACTTACTCAACGCAGAGAATTGTACATTATATCAGGAAAAAATTAGAAATTGAGGAGATATAGAAGGCTAACAAAGGAACTGTAATGAGAGAGGGGAATGCAAGAATGGCGTGGGCACTGTAAGGAGTGGAGAGGCCAAGGCGCAGAAAATTAGAATACAGGGTAGCATGTTCGGAAGAAAAGGGGGCATTCAAACAAGACGTGATTCGTATCGCCGATATAATTGACCTCTAGATGGTCACAAGAGCACATGAGTGATTGAACAAGAGAAAAACGGAAAAGAGAAACCGAAAGCAAACTATGATTGAACCGCAGGCGAACTATAGAGGAAGTAATCGAATCGGTAAGGTAGGGGAAAAGATTAAACCAAGGAAGAGAGGAAGGAAAGGACTGTACAGAAAGGGAAAAAGATCGAGGATTGGTAAAGAATGGATAGAATCCAGTCCAAAAATCGTGGTGGGAATGATAAGAGAAACAGTGGAGACTTTGAGCAGGAAATCTACTAATAAATAGGCCATTGGTCGCCGTCGAACGTGCCAAAGAGTCAACTAACTCGTTGCCAGGAATGCCGCAATGACTGGGAATCCATAGTAGATCGATTACGATAGAACGGGATGCAAATAAATTAAAAATTAAAGAGCGAATTTGGAGAATAATGGGATCAGTAACATGAGTAGGAAAGGGAGAGGAAATAGCCAATAAAACACTTTTCGAGTCCAAGGATAAGGTGAATCTAGAGATGTTGTTTGTCGAGAATATAAAAAGGACTGCCTGCAAGATAGCCATGGATTCGGCAAGAAAAATAGGAAAAAAGAAGGGCAACCGAAAAGATAAGAGCAGGGATAATGAACGCAGCCCCAACGCCAACATCAGACTTCGAACCATCCGTGTAGATAATTGTATGGGAAAGAAAGTATAAGGATAACACGTGATTGAATTAATTTTGAACGGCAGGATGAGGAAGAGATTTAATGTGCGAGGACAGAACAAATAACTTCGAAGAGTGCATAAATTCAAAGAAATTATAAGTGTAATAAGGTGGTTTGGTGAAAGGGAGGACAAACGGCGAGAAAAGCGTAAGTCAAGAAGAGATCGAGTATAATATAGGAATTTTGCGAGAAGAGAAACGGCAGTTATCGCAAATAAATTGATAAGAACTTAGGAGTTAAGAATTAGTAATAGAGAGGCGTTTAATCAGAAATCTTTCACCTAATAAGAGTCTTCGAATGAAAAGAGGAAGGAATCCAGTCTCTGCCAAAATGGCTGGAATTGGAAAGGATATGTATACATAATGCATATGATGATCACCAGAAATGGATCATAATAAAAAGTGATGTGTAAATTCATGTACTTTTTTTTGATTGTTTTTGTAACTTTTATCGGGAAATTAAATATTTTGTTACATTATTTCGATGATATATTTATATAAACGTTTTGTTTTTTTTGTTACGGTTTAATAATTAGTTGTCCAGTTTGTAATGCTGCGTTTGATCAAAAGAAAAAATTAACTCATCATTTTCGGGTAGAACATAATATGTGGGACGAAAATAATATAAAAACAGAAGACGATTCAACGAGTGTAAGTGATAACATTTTGCGCAATGAGAATATTTTAAAAATTATAAGTACTAAATTTAATTTTTATTTTATTTTAAGAAAACCTTGCATAAATATAATACGGTATAACCATTTATTCGGATTATTTTCACTAGTTCGTTGCGATATGCAAATAGATTTAACATCAGTTGCTGGAAGATAATCATATGAAATACAACTAAATTTTTTTATAACAGTAATTAGAGATAAACTTTCACCTTAATTTCAACTAGTAGAGGTTAATGAATTATTTGCTAATCGTATTGTAAACAAAAAATTTTAGAAGACTATTATTACTATTATTTTCTTTAATGTACAATAAAATAACATGAAAAGAAAAAATATTTTTTAAAAAAGTTATTTTTCTTACATTTTTCAGTTTTTTAAAATTTCATGCGTGCTTCAAAGAAACAATCAGTACTAATTATCCATATATATATATATATATATATACACGAAGGGCTACGGTCACGAGTTTATTAATATCGTTATGGTGAAAATGGACGGTGCATTTAGTGAAAAATTTCGTTAGTGCTGCCGTGATCTTGTCGTCTGTTACGAAATGTTTTCCACACATTTAAATGGAGAAAGACGTGAAAATTCGTCCCAATTTTGATTTTTAATTCATATGCGAACGAGAACAGTCGTGCGAAATCACTGCTCTCCAGACTATGGCCACGTCTCTTCCGATTAATCGCTCGATGAAGTGTCAGGGTTGCGAGAACCTTCTCCGGTAGAGCATTCAGTTTTGGCTTTTGGCGGACCTGGTTGACCTTTCATTTTATCTACGCTTTATTCGCTTTCATCGACTCTGCGACACACTTAAGTGTCAAAACCTTGTTTGCACGTATCCTGCGCACAGCCTGCGATTAATTTTTGCACCTATAACTCCTTCAGCTGTCAAAAATTTGATGGCCGCGTGTATCTCGCAACTCGCCGGGTTGGAAACGTTCACCGACACGTTTCACACGTGCGTACAGAAGTTCTACTGATCAGATCAGAACGCGGAAAACGGCGTTCTGCTCATATTTCTCTCCTCTACCTCCCATATAAATTTCACACAGTTTTACCGAATAAACCGTGTCACGTTACTTATTGAACGTCCCTCGTATATATATATATATATATACATAGGTAGATCAATAAGTAAGGTTCCCTATGCTCTGTGTCAGCGAAAAATAAAGTTAGAAAATCAGTTTTTACCTTAAAAGAAAGGAAATTTTATTCTGTTAATATTCTACATAATCCACTTCCCGAATTATACACTTTTGCCAACGTTCTGGCAGTTTTAACAAACATTCGTTCCAAAAATTCCGTTTAATTTGTTGCATCCATTGCTTAACTGCAGCTTTGACTTTATCATCTGTCGTGAAACGTCTTCCCTGTAGAAATTTCTCCAGGCTGCCGAAAATTTGGTAATCGCCGGAGTTCAGGTCCGGGGAGTATGCTGGATGCAGACTGACTTCTCACGAGGAAGTCTGCAACAGTGATGTGGTTGCAGCGGCAGTGCGGCCTTTTCCGTATGCAGCTTCCATTTGTGCATGAATTTCAGGAGCTTCTTTATTTTCGAGCATTGAAATCTCACGGCACACTGTTCTAACTCGGACGGTAAGCTCAGAGAAGCATACATGGCTACACACTCGCCAAACACCTTATACTGAGCCGATCACTTTCACACTTTGTACGCTCCTCCCGAAAGTTGTTTTAACATATGCCCGAGAGATGGAATCATTACTTTCATTTTTTGTCGAGAGGGAGCGCAGGGAACCTTATTTATTGACCTACCTATATGTGTGTGTGTGTGTGTGTGTGTATATATATATATATATATATATAGGGTGCGGCGCGGAAACCGAACGTATTTCAAATCGCTGCTGTAGCTAAACGAATGAAGTGGGGGGATCAAAATTTCAGCTGGTGGCAGTCCAGTCGATCAAGTTTAAGTTGTTGGTAGTTTCAGTCACGATGACTGAGTGGAACACGCAACATCGCGCGTTTGCCGCAGAGTCCTTTTTCAAGAGTTAAGAATCATACATGTGTGCTATTCGTGCTTTTCGAAAACGTTTCTCTATTCAACCTCGTAAACTCGTTCCTTTTGAAAAAACTGTCCGTCTCTGGGTTAAAAAATTTCGCGAAAACGGTAATATCAACAAAATTCGTTTCATTCTCCGACGTTAACCGTCTGGATGGGCGTGGTGTCAGTCGGTGTGATCGGCCCTTACTTTTTCGAAGAAACAGTTAACGGCGACCGCTACCGAAAGATGTTGGTCGAGTCTCTCGTGCCGGAGCCGTGGAGAAAGAGGAAACTGTCGTCTAGTTGGTTTCAGCAAGATAATGCCACATGTTATATCGCAGTCAAAACGATCGAATTGCTTCGATAACATTTTGGCTACCGTCTAATCTCACGTGGAACTGATCTCGTCTGGCCGTTCTCCCGATTTGTTGTGATGCAATTTTTTTTTATGGGAATATTTAAAATCCAAGGTATACATCGATAAACCACATGGCCTAGTACAACTCAGGACCAACATAGAACGCGAAGTAGCCCAAATTTCCACCGTTATGCTCAAAAAAGTGACCGAAAATTTCCAGAAACGAGCCGAGAATGCAGTCAAAAATAAGGGTGGTCATTTATGCGATGTTGTTTTTAAGACAAACTTATTTTGTAATAATGATTAATTTCGAATAAAAATTGGTAAAATTCCACGTCATTTGGTAAAAAAAAAATTCTCTACGATTATTTGTTCCCGAGTTATAGCGATTTGAAATACGTTCGGTTCCGGCGCCGCACCCTATACATATATGTATTATAATTGACTAAGTAATCACCGTATAAAATTAACGCGAAATTAATTTAAAAATATTTTATTACGCTGTATATGATCGATAATATGTATGCAACGCAATTTATTTTTTGTGTTACAAAATTTTATTATTATACGTTAAAAAGAAATTAAATTTTTTAGTGTATTTCATCTATAAAGTTGTACAAAAATTTTCATTTTCGAATCTTTCGCGACAAATTTCTGCGCGTTTATAGAATATCTTATTTATCTAACATTAAAGTAATGTAAAGGTGAAAGAATATTTTTACATTGTAGCGCGTAGCAAAATAGATTAGCTGTGCGAATATGTCAAGTGTGTAAAGAATTGTATAATGGGATATATGTATGTTTTAGTGCAAGGTAACAATTTAGGTTCGATATTTTCGCAGTTAGCTCAAAGTAATGTAATTGGTTAAAGTGTGTAAAATATTAATTAATCGTAATCATTCTTCGCTTTCATATTCGGCTCTCTGCTAATTACTAAAAACTTCCATTTTTCCAGTAGCGATAGGATTAATATTATTTTGTCTTTTAATTTCTTATTTTAACTCTTAAAGAAGTATATTCCGCCATTTAAATTAACATTTGAATGAAGTTTTCTTTTTTTGAATTTTTAAATAATTGTGATCTTCCTAGGACTTTAGGATATTAATCCCTGTAACCTTTTTTTATTTTAAAACCGCTTTATTATCTTTGTAAATAATCAGGTATAACTATAAAATTAATTTTTTTAACGTTTCGATCCCATTATTATCGATTTTCTTCTAAACCCTCAGAGTCTTATTTAAAGTATCTAATTTTCACAACTAGTATACAATAGACGTTAGGACATGAGTGGTAAACAGCTCAGCGTAGCCAGCCAAGAACATCTGAAACACAACATTTTTATTTATTTTATTCAAATCGAATGTTTGTATTCAAATGCCATTTAATACATATATCTTTCATTCGAGGCAGTTCATTCCATATAACACATGTGTGATACGAGTATGTATAAATCATACGATATAAATGCAGTCTGCTAATGTTTGTTTGCAAAGGTCAGATATTATGCGTCATGCTTCCTCTTTAACTCAGAGAAGTAACGAAATATATAGCGAAATAAAATTCTTTTTTCATTAATTTACATTTTTCTACGCGTATCTTTTATCATTTTATTATTTTAAGCGTTCTTAATTAACTTCTAAAATTTTTAATTTTTTCCCTATCCGTCTTTTTTCATCATGCTTTTTATTTTTTTCATTAAGTCAAAACACATCATTATTACTTTTATTTTAATTGATAAGATGTAAAATTCCGTCTACTACGGTATGTTTTAGTTTTATTGAATTTAATTGTTCTTTTTATAAATTTTTGTTTTACAAAAAAAAAATATTTTTTCTTTTTTTTTTTTTTTTTTTTTTTTGATTATTATTATTCGCAGTTTGCAGTTTACTAGTTTATGGTTTTTATTCGCACTGAAATAAAAGTTTTTCATTAGTTTCGCATCGAAATTGAAATGTTTTTAGTAAAATATTAATTTTTTTAAACAATATTTTGACGATAAGTGCATATTTTTTATTTTAAATTAAATTACAGTGAAATTAATACAATAATGTTTTAATTTTTTTTTTTCTATAGAAACAGATATCTGATGATAATAAAGACGCTGCAGTAATAACAATGCAACCATTACTTTCTTATCCGCCCGCTTCATCTTTGGTATCAAATCAATCTCAAGATTCCGATAGTAGTGATCAACACATCATTCAAACATTTTCGCAAACACAACGGACGATTTCGCCACCATATCAGTCGCATCAGCCTGTTCATAATCCGTTGGAACATCATTTTTTGTTGTCCCAGCGAACGCATGCCTCTGATTCGCCATCGCCGACCTTATTAGGTGTAGTACCGTCTTTGCATGAAGTGTCACAGTTGCAACCGATATCTTCAACTCCTGTCTTTCAGGAACTTTGTAAATAACTAAAGCTCGTTAAAATATTGCAATTATTTTAGTTGTTCCTTTAATTTATTCCTTGTCTTTACTTTTTTTTTTTTTTTTTTTTTTTTTTTATCGGAATTATATTTATTTGTTTAAGAAAACGTAAATTAATTTTTATAGATTATTTTCAGATTAATGCGTACAACACGCTGTCAAATTTCCTTATTGAAGCTAAATCCTACGTCTTCCAATTTTTATTCATCTATTATTACCGACATATGTAATAAAAATATTTTATTTAAATATTATTTAATGCATAATTTTCTTAAAAACAATCAAAAATTTTAAATTGGCGCCCGTAGTTGCGTATACTGTTGGCTATACGCGTTAGTAATTGTTTATTAGGTAAAAATTATTATAAAATTGATATTAGTATTTTAGAAAAAAAGTTAATTCCTCTCTACGTGCAAGTCAATTTTTCAACGTAAAAACGTGAACGGCTTATAAAACTGAAGGAAATCAACCTTATTTATTCGTAATAGCATAAAGTTCATTATATTAATCTTTATTGTAACATTATGTCTCCATCATATTCAGTATACAACGGCTGATACAAACAATAAGAAATTAAGAATCTGGTCAGATGTACGAGTACGCTGATTAAATTATTTTTATAATTTTTCGCTACTAAGTGTTTAAAAAAAAAACGAATCATTGACGTTTTTAGGAAATCAAATAGTTTATACTTCGTTTTCCTATTCTATTTTAAATTTTACAAACATATCGCAGTTTTATTCAAATTTACTTGTGATATTTAGTTAGCAATTTTTTATATTCTAATATATAAGTACGCATGTATTATTTGTACATTATTTGTATCGTGCTTAAGTGTAAACCAATTTTGTATACGCTTTATAATATTTATGAAGTAATCTTACAAAATAAATTTATCTGTGCCTTACCACTATTATATTGGGATTCCCCATATTTATCAGAATATTACAATTCGGTACAATAATTAACGTAATTTGTGCTTTCATATATTTAAAGACTGAAATTTATGTTGTTTTTTTCCCCTTTTTATATCTGTATCTTCGAACACTGCAGAAAAAGTCTTCGATATATCGTTTATAAAGCGAATATACTTTTACTATCAATTATAAATTTACCAAAATATCAAACGTATTACATAATTTTTAAAATTTAATCATTTTGATTTGTAGTGATCTTATGTACATAATTTCTTGCACCAAGTACATATCAGTATTATTTCTGAAAGACCAGTTTCTGTTATTTCGTTGTAATGAGAACGGTATTCAAGTTGCCGTTTAAGTTTTCCCAAACTATTAACCTTTTTGAAAATTATTTTATATGTGAGTGGGAGTATGTGCAGGACTCTTTATCCTCGGTAAAAAATGCGTTCAAGATGTTCCGCATGCTTGCTTGTAAATTAGGAAAATACTACACGTTACAAATATTCATTGTTAACCCGTGTACACTTTATGATTGACAGATTCTGTTGTCTACTTTCTGATTGAATAAGTCGCATTTTCTTCTCATTGGAAATTGTTATATTTTGAACTTATTTTTAACATTATTATAATATTTTTAATATTTTAAAGTTCCTATCTCTCCCGCGTCTTAGTTGTTTTGACCTTTCACTATTGCATTACAACCATTGTAACGGTTTTGGAAATTCGGGTCAATCTAATTTTCCTGAACGATTCATTGATGTTCGTTCTGCAGCAATAAAACAGGTCTTACATTATTAATCGATGATCGCACATTAATATCAATTCGTATTTCAGTTTTCATATGAACATTAAGCACGTAATGACTTTACAATACATCGAAAAAAAGAGAATTTCTATACGAAGTTTTCTACATATGTGAATGACTTGGAATAAATTTTTTTGGCGGGCAAAACGAACAAGCATATATAGATTGATAAATACTGTTTGGATTATGATACTAATGACTAGGTATTTCTTGGCACCATTCCTGTTTGTGCGGCACCAAAATTTCGGCAGTTAGCAATATCAATAGCAGGATGTAAAAAGAATAAGAAACAAATTCGGTTAAGCATGATTCCATGCGCTGAGTATTTCGTATGTTAACTTAAAGATAACCATAATTTACAGTTAGATAATACTAAATTTAAAAAAAAAAACAAGTCTGATTTTTCGCGCCGCAAAGAGGAAGAGACACGTTATTTTTCGTGTCTTTTTGGACTTTGCGACAACTTCGAAAGTTTCGTTAAGGAAATGAAATATGACTTCGTTCCCGGTCACATACCCGGAAAAGAAAATATATATTTTTTTAAACTTTCGAGCTTTCGATAAAGTTTTATAACCTCGGCTATATTTTTTCTATAAAGCGGTCCTTTATGCATATGTTTGAGATACGTTTTATTTTTCTTAGCTTTTTTACTCGGGCTATTGCTTACACCTTTTTTTTTTTTTTTTTTTTTTTCGCTGTTTTTGGCTTGCAAGGAGGAATTAAATAATTTTTTATCCGTAATTTTTTGATTTTACGAAAGAGCTTCTCTACCCATTGTTTTATATTTCGAATTTTATTTTTAAACGGTCATCTGGTGATGAGTTATGAATTTTTTAAGGGTGATTTTTGAGGTCATTTTAAATTCCATATTATATATTCTTGACTGTTTTTTAGGTCCTTTGTAGTCCAGGTTAGTCGGTTAGCTTGAAGTTATATGTATGGTTTTAAAGAGAATTTTAATTGTAATTTATAATCTAACTTTGAAGTTTATAAGTTAAACCGTTCGTGAGTTATTGATTTTTATTTGATATGTTGTTTCTGAACCATCTCGTTACGATTCCGTATAGTACGGAATCCTAAAAATAAACTAACTAAAACTAAATCTTTTTCTTTTTTTTTTCTTGTATATGTGTATACAGCGTGGAGGACAAGTTTTATTTTTACTTTTTTGTTCGAATTGGCATTATTGATAAAACATGAGAGCCCAGGTTAATAACGCTCCTCTGTAAATCGAAATATATGCTCTACATCATTTAATATGTATGCATATGTATATGCAGCGGTTTTAATCGAAACGTTTATCGAAAGAATCAACTAGATGATACGAGTTCAATAAATTCAGCATTAACATTAGCGATGACATGATCCAGAAGGATACGTATTTGTGGATACAGTGGTGGTGATGATGTAACTCCGACCGCAGTTCCTCGAACCAGTAAATACTGAGTCGATGAATGTTATACAGATTCAGGTTCATACGAATCCGTTATAGAAGCTAAACTATAGAAACTTGGAACAGAGAATAATAGTCCGCGAAAATGTACCAGATCAGCTAGAAAAGTGAACAATGATAACATTTTATCATTTTTTCAGTAGGCACGACAATCTGTATGATTATACTCCTATATTAGAGCTATTTTGCAATTTCCTTCTTAACCTATCACTGGTAAACACTACGTTGACAATTAATGCAAACTGGTTTCAACGCTGAGCGTACTGTGTACGTAAACACCGGATGATCCATATGAGTCCGATATGGATACGTAGCCGGCATACAGTTCTTGAACCTGCGATTCAGTTCCGGATGCGTATCGAAGAAATAATTAACTTCGTCGTTGTCGCAACTCTTGGGGCAAGAAATAGCGTGTAACTCGTATATGTTTTTTGCCATCCGCCACCGTTTTCTTGAATGTGCTGAGTAGATTCAATATTATGATTTCCAGTCTTCTTCTCCCTCTGTAGGGTTTCCCCTGTGCTGCCAACATGAAAATACCGTTTTTTCATATCTCATAAGCCATGCCACTTTCCTTCTCTGAATACTGTCGGTTATTACAGGTTTCCCTTCGTCTACTCTAGTTAGAACTTATGAAGTCTAACCGGGGAATTTTTAACATTCTGCGATGACACCACACTTCGAAAAAATTTATTCCTTTTTTGCTATTTGCACTTTTAATCCATGTTTCGCACGTATATTGTAATATTGACTAAACGTAGCAGCGCATTATTCTTCTAAGTTTCAAACTTAATTTGTAATCCTTTAGTGCATAACTCAGATTGTTGAATGTCTGTTTCGCCATGGCAATTGTCGATTTAATTTCTTTACCATTTCTGCCGTCATTAATGATGAGACTACCTAGATATCTAAATACAGTAAAGTTTTTCATCTTCTCTCCATCGATGTAAATATGTACATTTGTAATTTTAATTCTGGTGAATTTAATGATTTTTGTTTTTGTAGTATAAATTTTCATTCCATATGCAAGTAATACTTTATCATCCGCGAAACTAATTTCATTTATACATTGTCTATTTATTTTCTTTCCCGTTTTTTCTATATCTACAGCTTGTTTAATCTCTTCTGCATATATATTAAATAATCTGGGTGAGAGTGGACAGCCTTGTCGTACGCCCCTTTTGATACTACTTTTCTTATCCGGGAATTTTGTGTTTATCTCGATTTGTACACTTTATTTCCAATATAGATTTTTAACAAGCTGTAGGTCTATGTTACCGATATTATATTTCTGTAATATTGTGTTTTTTGGGGTGGTGGGACAACTGGACTATATTAGGAATTAAATTTTAATCCGGTCAGAGATCGATGAAAGAAGAGAGGCAAGAATAGGAACCACCTTCGAAGACGGCAAAGTTAAGATATAGGGAGCATTATAGGGAGTAGGAAAATTCAGCTTTAATAGCTGAACGTACATGATATTATGTTCGGAGGAAAGATTGGAACATTCAAACAGCAAACGAAAGTACAGTCGCTAGAGTACAAAGGACAATAAGGGGATGGGGAAAGAGCAGAACGATACCGTGAGGATGGGAGCAAAGTATGATTGAACCACAGACGGCAGATAGCAATAATGATAAAAACGTTTAAGGGTAGGAAAATAATAGAACCAAGAATAGGAAGGAGGTCTAGGCTGAACAGAAAGGTAAAATTAGTTAGGATTAGAAAAGGAGCGAGGATATACATCCGACCAGAGTCTGACATGCGTTATTTTTTTTTAACAAAATGTGGGGAGTGTAACGCTGAGCGTGCTAAAGAATCTACCGTCTCTTTACCATCAATACCCGCATAACTTGGAACCCAAAGAAGGTCGATGGAAATAGAATGGGAAAGGGAAAACTATAGACGAGAGAACGTATACGGAAAACAATAAAGTCAAGGGCATATGAGGGAAAAGGAGAGAATATAGCTTGAAAAGCACTTTTGGGGCTCGAAATGATTAGGTATCTATCAGAGTATCGAGTTGAGGAAATAAATATAACTGCTCGGAGAATGGCATAAAGTTCCGCGGAGAAGATTGTTAAGAAGTGAAGAGAAAATGAGGAATTAATAAGAAAATTAAATTCTTGATTGGCAGCTGCGGAACCAGAAATTTTAGATGATGGAGGGTGAGAAGAAAGTTTTGGAGAGTGGAAAAACCGGAAGAAGTTCAACATAAAATAAGGAAGTTTAACCAAACTGCGTATCGCTCAAGTTGTCATGCAGTTTCCGCTCTGTTCTTTTATTGATTATTGAAAAGAGTAGATTGGGCGAATGACTCATTAGCGCTATTGTTCTATATTTGCGAGCTACTCTTTTTTGGAATTAGAGCAAAATTTACGCTTCTAAAATCTTCCGGCAATGTGCCTTCTTTTTATATTTTATTAAATATCTTTAAAAGTTGTTTTTCTTCATCCAGCATTATACATTTTATCAAATCGACCGATAGAAGATTTATTTCTGGCTTTATATATTTCTCTATTTTCCACATTTCAATATTTGACGCTTCTTCTTTAGTTGTTTTATCGTTCTATTCAGGTCGCATATCGTGCTTATTCATGTATAATTCAACCGCGTTTCTTATTTTTCTTCCTTAGTTATAAAATATTCTCCAAACTTATTTTGCATACAGTTTATGTTAGGTTCTCGTTTTCGTATACACGTCGCTCTATTTATACTGATGGCTCTAAATAGCTAAATGGGGTTAGTTCTGTCCTTTTCTGTCTTGCCTTCAATTAGATTCCCCGGGTCCTTTACACTTCCCTCCTTTTGCTCAATTTTCTATGCGGAATCTATTGCTATTCTACTTGATGTTCTCTTTGTTTCCTCATTATTGGTTTTCCATAAAATGCCCATAATCTGAGATTCTAAAAGTGCTGTACAGACTATCGTATTTAACCTTCCTTCTACTTCTTCCGATTGTGTAATACTTCTCATACGCCCCCTTATTCATGATCTTTTCCTTCTTCACTCGATCGAGATTGATTTCATGGTCATTTAGGCATTGAGGGCAAGAAGATAGTGGATTCCTTAGACCGTTCTTCCATTTTTAATGTCAGATTATTGACAACATTTTCAGCTCATAATATTGCTTTTCTTTCCTAAAGTGGCTCATTCCAAACTATATCTTAATTCCTATTTTTCTTTATTTTCTAATTTTGCCTCCTTTTACCTCTATTTAACTATTTCTTTCTCCTCGCCCATGGTTTTCCAGATACTTTCCTTAAACTTTCCACAATCACTTTCACGTTAATCATAATCTCGTTCCTGCATCATTTTCTCGGTTTTCATCTGCCTTTACTCCATTTTGTTTTTTTCATCCCTCTTTCACGTACATTCCTTGCTATTCCGATATCATGTTTTATTTGAGGGTTCGACATTTTCTGCTGAACAGTCGTTCTTCTTGTCCCTGCTACTTATATATTCTCTTATTACTTTCTGCTTTTGTTATTCCTGCTCTCGAATTATTTTTATCCCCTATTCTTAAACGTTTAATAATACAATTTTATTTTCTCCTTTTGCACATTTCTTGGACTAATATCCTCGTTGACACCCCCCCCCCCAATATATATGTTAATTACAACGTAATTCTTAGGCTATCCCCCATTCGAAAAAATGTCCCAATTTTATGTAACGCTAAATGTCCTAAAAAAATGTCCCAATTTTATGTAACGTTTGTTATATTTTGTAGGATTTTTGTTATTGTTATTTAAAAAATGTCACAATTTTATGTAATGAAATATGTAACGAAAAATGTAACTAAAAAATGTCTTAATTTTATATAAGGGAAGTTAAATGTTAGAATAGGATTTTTGTGGTTATGTTATTTTTTGTGTGTGTTGATGCTAGTGAGAATTACGTTGTAAATTTTGATCATTTTATACAAAGTATAGAAGAGAAAGAGATAGAAATGAAAGCAAGAGGGGTCAAGGGACACAGCCCCTTGCGAGGCCAAAATGGCCGAGTTTATATATAAATATATTTGAAACATTGTCGTGTTACCGATTTTCAAAAACAAGGAGGTTGTTAACGTTCGTTGCGTATGTCTATGTTTATTCGCGCGCGTACCCGCGAGGACCGATTTTAATGATTTTTTGTTCATTCGAAAGAGTACCAGTCAGCGGTAGTAGCATGTGAGTATATCGCTGAATATTGGTAAACGCAGATACTCAGTGGTCATTCAAATAAGCATTAAAAAATTTACTCCCTTTAGAAAATATTTTATTAATAAAACAGACACGACTGACTTAAAATATTTTCAGTATTAAACATGGAAACGTAATTTAAATAAATTAATGTATAATTATTATTAATTACTACGGATGAATAGAGGTAATGAATATTTGAAACCCCCTTAAAAATTACAAGCTTGTCACTTTTAAAAAGGCTGATTTTTATCGAGATGAAAAATTTAACTATTATGCTAAAAATTGTCGATTATATGTTTTAATTAAGATTTTATTCTTGTTTAATAAAATATTAAGCTTTTACAACTTATAAATCCTATTTTTTCTATAACTCATATCCTTTTTCTATCATCTTGCCCCTCCTGGCCCGTCGGCTGGCGACGCCCTTGCTTAACGTGATGATATGATAATTTTGAAACAACATTTATTCTTTAATCAGAGTTTTGCCAATTCGAATTATAATAATTAAATATTCATTACATTTTCAATACTTGACTTAAAGAAAATGAGACACTCATTTAATATGGTTTCTAGATATTGCAATTTGTGATGTCCTTGCCGACTTTAATTAAGGTATCAATGTTGTATAAGAATTATCGTAATGTCTCCTTCTAAGAGTATATTTTACTGTATAAGATATCTTTTTATCGAATATTTTTACTTATTGCATTTTTATTCAATTTTTACAGTCAATCTTAAAGTTGGAATATTTGTCTTTCTTAAACATTTTTCTGTTATCGCATTTTTTCGATTTAACTAGGCAGTCTTTAAACATCGGTTAATTTTTTTTTCTAAGATGCTTTTTCATACTGATAGAAATTAAAAAAAGAAAAACGTTACCTTTTAAAACATCCGTCTGGAGTAGCTATTTTTAGGTCAAACTTGTTCACTGATGGCTTAATTTCATTTTTTCGTAAATCCGCTACTGCCCTGTGATGAATTAAATAATGTATTGCGTGTCTGACATAGTATAGCAGGAAAAAAACAAAAACCCAGAATAATAAAAAGCTACGTCATAGGCGTCGCCCGCGGGGGGGGGGGCAAAGGGGAGCAACCCCCTCTGGAGTCATGAAACTTTTTAATCAACTGGCCATGATGATTATTCATAGGCGCGTAATCATGGACAATTTGGAAGACTTTTATAATAAAGTAGTAGAACAATTTGCCAGAAACCTACGAAAATTATGTTTCAATTATTCTTGTTTAGTAAAATATTAAGCCTTTACAACTTATACATTTTATTTTTCCTATAACGTATATCCTCTTTCTATCATCTTGCCCCCCCCCCCCGGCGGCTGGTAACTCATCACGCCCCTCACTGGCTCATCGGCTAGCGACGCCCTTGAGCTACATAACACGCTTAACAAATAATGTCGTTGTTGCTACATAATAATACGTCATGTATTTCGGCACCAAATTTCGTCAGCTATCTCTTCTATAGTTGTATATAGTTTGAGTGTTACCATCGGTTTTAACCGATTTCTTCGATAAACGCCCACTGTTTTAAACCTACGAGTATCAAACGAATATCGTAATTGAAGCGGATTATAAAAGTACGAGAAGAATATTCCCTTCGACAATGGTATACACCACGAACAACTCGAACCTAATTTGAAGTAATTTTTATGGATCCCCGAGCATACTGGAGACAGTTCTTCCAATTCTTTTCTGGGCGGATTTTCTTTTCGCATATTACGACAAAAAACTTATTTCAAAATCGGCACTTGGAAGAATATAATACCTCCAGTGATGTACTCTTTCGTTTATAATTTTAAAATGATTTCATCTTTCCTTTCCTCGAGGCAGAGCAAATGTTTTTATTTGCGAACAAGTTTTATTCCAATTTTTTTTTTTTTTCTCCAAATGTAAATTTTTTAACATCAAAAAGGCATCACGAATAATACATCGGATAAACAAAAAATGTAAAAACTAAGAAGGCATCTTTTCTCGTATTCTCCGGTTACCTTTTTGAATAAGTTTTTGTAAACAACATATTTGTAAACTATTTCGCAAGATTTTAAATTCCCGCAGTAATCTTTTTACCGAGTTCTTCTTCCAACTTTCTATTTGTATGTACATCTTTGCATGTTCCTGAACCCAGGCCGGTGTCCAGAATTTCGAAGGGGAGGTTGAAAACTTTCTTTGCATATTTTATAAATAACAATATATTTTTCACTAATAAGCACACTATTAATCATTTTCATCATTTTGATTTATATATTAATAATTTATATAATTGAATTACCGTATAAACATTATTAAAAATTACATTATTGATTATACTGGTAATAAAAAATTTTGCATAAAACATTAATGAAGTACCTAAAAATATGGAGCATATTTTTTCTTTTCTTTTTTAAAAGTATGAACGTCCTAAAAAATCACCAATATTTATTTTAAATTTTTGATTTTTTTCGGATTTCTGTGTATTTATAATAATTATTTCAGTTCTCGTGGGGGGGGGGGCAACCTCCAAAATTCCCCTTATGGACACGGCCTTGCCTGAACCTCTTTGTATATATTTAGGTATACTACCGTTTACTAATGAATATTTTCTCTTTTTTAAACATTTCGTCTAAATTTCTACTTTATTTTTTGCATATTAATTTTATGCATTTCATTTGTAATCTAAATTTCTTGACTACTCGCCACGCTTGAATATCTTAGATGTTATTCTACATCGGCGCGTAATAAATTATTCTTAATATTTTACTGCGTACATAATTTGTTCTAACTACCTTAAATTTTTCATTTAAACTCCTAATTTAATTCCACACCTTTTCGATAGTTTTCCGATTTATTTTTTACACTTTCTTCTTTTTTCCATGTAGCATGCATATTCGTATGCACTATAATGTTCAAGCATTCTCTTTTGGGGGTTTCCTTTTATATAGCATTATTTTAGTTTTCGTTATGTTTATATCCATTTATTTATTGCGTTATCGAGTTCTGTTGCATTTGTGTTTCTGCTATCTCAATTATGCACAGTCATTGTAGTCATGTCGTCTGCAAAAGTATCTCGGGGTGTTTAACGCGGAGGTCAAGCTATTGCCCCGTTGTGCACCTTTATTTCCTTCTATATATTTTCTTACTTTGTTCACCTAATATTATATTGAACACTGTTTTTCGATTTTGTAAATAGTTTTCATTTATACCTATTATCTCTAAATCAAATTTTTCTAAAAGTTTCTCGTGATTAACCGCTATGTTCGAATAATATGCATTCCCTAATAATGCGCAGGTTTTTAATATGAAAGGCGAAACACACCATAAAACACGTTCCTAAATTACTTCCCGTTGAAGAAAATTAAAATTATTTCACTTATTTATTCGTTATTATTATTTTGTCAGATCTTTTCGTTAAGTTTAATGCGAAACGCTCCTAATCTAGAATCGCTACATATTTTGGTAGGAACCGGGAACAGCTAGCGCCGACTACCTTAGCAAGTTGGTTAGGCAGTGTGCTTGTTTCGTGCTTGACATACTGAAAATATACAATTTCACTTGCGCTGTGTTAATGTCAGTATAATTCACGACGTCTGAAAAATGATAAAATAAAATGAATAAAGAACAGTCAGAGAAACTAAATAAAAATGACAAACGCAGCGCTAGTGTGTGCGCAATACTAATGCATGGTTTTTAATATTGGCTTGTGAGTGTAGACACAGTTTGGTGATAAGATTAAATAAATGCCGGTAGAAAGCAGTTAGCGATAACAATAGAGATGATAATTAAGAACCTTTTCTTCAGCTGATGATCGTGATTTTCTGTTGCAGCTTGATAACGAACGTGTATTAGACCGCACAGTAACCGGGGTGATAGCGCGGTCTGTTTGATTAAAACACTTTCACTGTTTGTTTCTGTCTTTCGACGTTTTATATTTCGATCATGGCTGCCGCTAATGTAACGCAGAGCAAAAATTTCGGTAAGTCATTTTTTACCGGTTTTTTGTCTTTTGATATACGCGTAATTAATTTAAAAAAAAAAAAGAAAAAAAAAAGGCGAATTCTTCAAGCAGTTTTTTTGTAATCGACATTTTTCTTTAATTTTATTAATAACTCGCAGCCAAGGAACCCAGGGAAGACATTGATGATTAAGTAAAATATTTATACAAGGTTCCTCGTTTCCCGTTAATTAATAGGCTATTTTCGAAGAATCCTAGTCTTGCCGTTAACACATCATTTTCTTCGTATGTATATACACAATTTTTGCCTGCCAGTGCTTTAAATTCGAATTACAGTTTTTCGCCTTTTTTTTTCTTACTGTATTCACTTCGATTTTTACTATTTATGTTCCTTGTTGATATTCGCATTTTTTAGGCTTCGTAATCAGATTCGTTTCAACACTGACCACTTTTTTTAAACTGCACCAAAATAATGCTTGTTATATAGATCGCTACACTATCAGTATTACCGTTCTACTATTCCGAAGCATTCTAAAAGCCAACTTTCATGAAGAAATCCTATCGACACATAGGCGTACACTATGTCTATAACAACGCGTCTTACCAGATCGGGGTTTCCAAGTTGGAAAAATTATTGTTAACATTGTGCAATTATTGTGGTTCAGGACAGTAGGACGAATGAAATTATTTTACTCCCATTTGGAAAAGTGCCTCTTTTTTTTAGATCAATCAAGTAGCTCATCCCCCATCGACCATCCGGACGGGGGTGTAGTCTAATCGATTCGAAAAGGGAAATGTTAAGTCAGTTATTTACTCTTCAGACCTGCCTTTATTTTACCAAAAAATGCCGTTTCGCTACATGATTATGACGAGTTTCCCCGGTTAAGCGTCCGGTTTAACTGCTACACCCGAACCCTCGAAAACGTTAGTTTTAAATTTATAAGAGCAAAAACCTCTCGCCTATACACATTTTTCAGTTCATCGGTTTTTACATTCGTGATTTTAGCGCCACATAGAATCTTTTCTTAAGCAAAGAATTATAAATATTTACGAAATAGTTCATTTTGAACTGGCCGCTTTATCGCAAGCAGAACACGAGAGAACGTTTTAAACCTTCACTTCCGAACCACTCTTATTTTTAATGCCGACTAGTTTCGGTTAACAGAGATCCCCGTAATCATGACGTTATAAATTGACACTAATACCAATTTATAAAACCATGATTATGGATCTCTCTATTATCCGAAACTAGTCGGCATTAATTAATTTTTTGAATTATATTTATTTGTGTTTAAGTGTTTGTTTATTTTAAAAATATTAACAATTTTGATTTCAATTACAACTTTTTGTATCGTTTTGAATATAATGAATTAAACATTTAACAATATTAATAATTATTTTAATAATTGTTCAATAACTAATATCTTTAACAACATTCTTGCGAGTAAATTACCTAATTATAAATATTCAGGGGGTTCGAAAAGAGAGAATGTCGTTATACAGCATTTCCTCAATTAAGTCTTACTAAAAATTCCGTTTGTCTTGATTTGCTTCATTTTTGCGGAATGCATAACAGTGGAACGAGCCTTATGGTACGCATCAGCTTCAAATAACCGCGGAAATATTCTTTTTTACCGACTTCAAAAAAAAAAAAAAAAGGTTATTCGTTCGCCACGTTTGTTTTTCTTTGTTGTGTTTTTTCAAATGGGTTTATTCACTCATAGCTATTGTCCACGTGCACCGATTTTTTTTTTTTATTTTAATTTAATTGTTAGTATAAATCTGGGTGCTGTGTGCAACTATCTACACCAGCGACTCCCAAAATGGGTTCCGCAAGAAAATCATTAGGATTGCCTTTTAACTGGAAAAACCACCGGGAAACCAAGAATATAAAACAGGAAAGAAATAGTTGTTTTTTTTTTTGAAATTCATAATTATATTTTACGCTGTAATTTCTACGATAACTTTTAAATCGAATTTGTATTATTTTTATTAAAATTAAAATTCGAAAATAATCACATCATTTTCCATTAAAAAAAGTGGCTGTTCGTTTCCAACAACTATTTTTACTTGTTCATTTCAAATAAAACTGATGTCGATCTGACTCTTAAATTAATTAATCATTCAGTTTTGTAATTATCAAAAAATTAAACGGCGGATTTGTAACATGATAGGTTTTCTTTTTGTCTAATTTGGTTAAATTGACGAGAGAAGGGGAGTGCGATTTTCTAATAGTGTTTGAACATTGAAGCAAGATACTGTATACGTTCATTCATCTATGCGTGATTTTCGTATGTATGTTTCGATTGTATGTAGTTACAGATTGATTTTTTTCGGTTTATCATGGATCTTAAGACTCTGTGGCAGGCTGTTTCAAAACAAAAATTCAAACTCTAATGCAGTTTCTGAAAACGATTCATTTAATAAGGAAAGCGACGCGCAAGAAGATATTTCCGAAAGCGTAGTAGTTGATTGTATGGTATGACATGATTTATAAATTAATTACAAAGAGGTGTAGATTTTTAGTTATTTCGTAGGTAGGTCTTTTATTTTTGTTTGACTATTTATGTAGAACGTAAATTTGAAAAGCTCGGTATGTTGTACTGCAATTGAGAAACTGGGAGAATATTTAAATATTTAATTACTTCTAGTTGATGACGAGGAGTCCGACTATGATAGCTATGTAGATCCAAAAACTGAAGAAAATGTACACATACAAAATATGAGAAACCGGCTGATTATTTTAAAACTTGCTACGAATAAAACTTATTTTTTTCTTATAAAAATTAATATCTTTTGAGTTGGCTTCTGACTTTTTGATAATAGTTTCTCGAGTCCCCTTCGACTAATCAGATAAATTGTCAGAGAAAAACTATAAAATATGTACGGTGTGAAAATCGAAAGAAAAACGATCGGTGCTGCACCACACGCCGAAATACGTTACTTCGTACCCGATTTTCCCATAATAATCTCTTCCACTTTAACTTCCGACATTTTACACATACTTTATATGTAAACCGTGTAAATTTAAATTGTCAGAAGTTTTCTTTAAACGTAAATTTTCCGATATTTTTCGCAACTTTAGCAGCTTCTGATAACCCTTTAGCTTCAAAATAACCCTTCTGACGACTTTTTTACTGTTTTTTCTCACGATCTTTTTGATATCTGTGTAAATTTTCAGCCATGCACTTCGACATTTTTTTTAGTCGGAAAATTTTTGATCGTTCGCCCGCGCCCTTAGCTTCCAGTGCGCCTTCTGACGGTTCGGCGTTTGCTTTGCTGGCAGCAATCGAACCTTTTCTAAGTAAAATATTTCACGCACCGAGTCATGTTGAAACCCGTGTAGCACCAGTTCTCCGTCCATTAGATCTTAATTCGATCAAAGATTGCTAATATGAAGAAACTAATGACCGGAACAACAACAGGCTGGGAAGAAAAAGACATGATATAAGAAGCATAAACAGAAGGCTCTAACTTTAACGAATGTAAATAAAGAATAGAACATTCAACGGAAAGATAAGAGTATTCGAAGAAAGCATGCATATTAAATCACGGATAATTTGTATCAATGGGACGAAGAGGACGTTAGGGAGAGGAAACACCACGGGGAAAGACGGTAGCGAGGAGAAAGCAATAAAGTGTGATTAAAACGTTGACAAATAATAGAAACAGCAATGGAACGATGAAGAAAAAGCAACTCTAGGAACTGAGGATTAGGAGGAAAATTAGGTTGAACTGAAAGGTTTTCTCTTTTTTTTTTTGGTTCCCCATTCCGGATATGACCAGCGGGGTAAATATATTTGATATAATTTTTGTATAATTGATTATAGTGTACTTATGAAAATATATGATAATTGCAAAATATTTGTAAGTGTGGTGGGTACTTAGCACTAAGCACAGATTTTTTCTTTTTCTAAAATTATAAATATATTATGAGAAGATGCAATGGTGATGTTGATACATAGTCACCGTTACATTATATATACTTTAATTAACGTAATAGATTGAACTCAATAATATGAATTATAGTGTAAACAAACAAACAGCTATATACAAATATATACAAATATATGAGTGGACAAGAAGATGGAAGAAAGGATTATTTGTGAAGGAGGGAGATACGTATTCGACCGAAATCTAGACTGAAATTTACTAGTCTGGAACCTGGAATTTTCTTAAAATAAACACGACGCCATTTCATTATCCTCGATGCCTCTATGACTACGGCGACACTTTCTTCACTCTGCCCCATTATTACGTCCTTTAATTAGTTGCACGATTGCCCTTCGTAGTGGTGTTCCTTTTTTGCCGCTATACTATTTTAAATTAAGCTGAAGGACGACGGGTCTTTACCGGGATCCTAGAAAAATAAGAATCCCCTTTAATCAATAATTTGAGATTTAAATTAACCGAAAAGAAAGCTTAATTGTGTTCTAAATTTAGAACGTAAAATGTCAACATCTCCAGGCTAGCTTGTCTTCTGAAAGAACTTTTTAGACTTTTCGCTTTTAAATGTAATTAAAAAAAAAAAAAAAATCATTCATGAGAATTAACAGTGGCAAATCTGTATGACCTCCGCCCTCTGCTGATATTGCATCGGGCAGATGAATAGTAGCACATTTCAGATATGAACCAATACATTGAATGGAATACTGCTCTGAATGGGAATTTTTATAGGGTTATTGTTCCATAATTGTTATTGTAGAGTTAAAGCTAACGTGTTTTCTCTGTTTTTCTGCCAACAACGAATGATAAGAAGATCAGTTAATATAACGCTACCCCGAACTTATCGGCTATAACAGTAATAATAAATTAATTAACGACTTATTCAAGTTCACCGTACACCGGTGAACGTTATATAATAATTTAATGATTTAGTAAACTGTTATTTGCATTTGTGTGTAACAATTCTCTAACGTGTACTATTTTAAAAAAAAAAGAATTTGTTTCACATACACTGTCTAAATACGAGCACCTGACAAGTTTACTTTCGTTGTGTTTTTACTAATAAAAAAGCAAGAAGCAATATAAACTAATTATCTTCAGTTCCGAAATAAAAGTTGCCTTTGTTTGCGTCCCTGTCAGACATGCGTTTTCCTCTCTTCTTTGTACATAGCTTTTTTTCAAGAACTAAATTTTTGAAAAATGCCATCGTGCGTAAATTCATCTCAACACTAAAGTGATTAGTTCCTCTCTTCTTAGCGGGAGGAAAAAAATTTAAAACGATATCATAGACTGTGGTATATCGAAAATATGACAGTTGCAATTTAACATTTTACATATATACATATATATATCACAAAAATCTAACGAGATAACATTTCGACAAAATTTTAAGCAAAAAAAAAAAACAGCCCGAAACATTGTCGTTTAAACATTGCGATACCTGTCACTTTTACGACTTAAACAAAAAAAAGAGGGGTTATATGTTCGTCGCTTATGCTTTTTTATGTTTGTTGGCATATAAATTTTGGCCACACGTAGAGTAATTTTAATGATTCTTTGTTCATTCGAAAGTGTACCGGCCAATGCGGTGGTTCCCGCATGAATTATCGGTGAAAACAAATACTCTGTAGACATCAAATAATGTCCGAAGGGGGGGGGGGGATTCCTTCAAAGACATTTTTAGTAATTTCACAGACGCGATTGTCTTAAAATATTATCAACGCTCTTTACCATGCAAACATAGTTTGGGGGGAAAAAACTTTTTTTCCTTCTTATTCTTTTTAAAATCGTCAACATGGACATTAACGCTCAAGGTTCGGATCTTTATATGCGATCGGAAATCATCGACACATAGATGACGTAACAAGAAGAAAACGGGAGAATGAAAATACTGCTTTTTAAATGAGAAGGATAAAAGGAAGCTGAAAGCGGCACGAATTCAAATATGTCTATCCGGGTTAAAGAACGAGTAAGAGCTAAACCATAATTATAGGAATAAACAGGTGTAATGTTTGCTAAATTAGAATGCAGCAGGAAACGTGTGTCAGAAGAAGAAGATAACCGAGCATGTGAGTCAACTGATTTCCTTCGATTCCGATGTAACTAGGAATTCAGAAGAGATCAGTTCAGATTGAATGAGAAAGGAAAAGATCTCGAATCGAGGAACGCGTAGGAAGGAGAGTGAGAAGAAAGAGAAAATAAGATAACCTGGAGCACGCTTTGAGAATCTGACAGAATCAGGATATTACGGATTTGGTGAATTTAATACTTTATTTATTTCGAATTATTCATTTCATGATTTTACTTATTATATCTTCTAATTATAAATAAAATGTTTTTAAAAACTTTAAAAAAAAAAAAAAAATATATATATATATATATATACGCATATTTATTCTTTTTAAAACCGCTAATAAAATGAAATTAAGACATTTTTTCGACAATTAATTAAATATACTTTAATCTGCGTTTTTTCCCCTTTTTGACGAAAACACTATAATCGCTTGTTTTTGGGATTCCGTACACATATAATGTACGTAATCCTAATAAGATGGTTTAGAAACGATAAAAATATTCAATTAAAATATGCAATAACTCACGAACAGCTTTTGACTTACAAACTTCGAAACTGCATTATAAATTACAATTAAAATTCTCTTTAAAACCATATGTATAACTTCAAACGAATTACCCTGGACGGTAAAAAAACCAAAAAAAATCGTCTCAAGAATATGTAATATGGAATTTAAACCGACCTCTAGAATTACCCTTAAAAAATTCATAACTCATCACCAGATATAATCCTTTAAAAGTGAAATTCAAAATACGAGAACAAAACCTATAGAAGCCCTTTCATAAATTGAAAAAATTACGGAAAAAAATTATTTAATTCTCCCTTTTGAGCCAAAAACAGCAAAAAAAAAAAAATATTGTTCACGTAAGTAATTCTTACATTTTGTTAATTTGATCTCGAGCGTCGAGACCACCTATCTGCACAATCCAGCTATACAGAATACGCAGCGTTATTGGAAGTTATTGTGCTATAATATATGACGGGTGAATATACAGCAATATACAACTGATGATATATTGTGACTAATTCATTGCGCTACAAAAAATGCAGCTCCCGAGTGTGTCTGCTGTGTACTAACTAGCGCGCATATGATGGTGTACGTGGCTGGTTTCCACTGTCTTCCACGTATAACTATTAGCGAGTATTTTAATTTAAATTTTCGTAATGACTTCCCTGTCGTCGCCCGGGATCGAGCCCGTGACTTCTGTGACGGAACTCAAGTGCTTTAGGAACTAGGCTATCGCGACGACACGGAAGTAATAGGCCGAGTAAAAAAGTTGAGGAAACCAACTTTCAAAAGCATACATAAAGAACCGCTTTATAGGAGAAATATAGCCGAGCTTGAAAAACTTTATATTTAGGCTCTCTCGACGCAATGAAAACTCAAAATTTTTGAAAAAAATAGTCCCCCCCCCGAAAGATCGCTCTTTGTCGGGAACGAAACCGCATTTCCTTTCTCCTGGACGGAACCTTCGAAGTCGACGAAAAGTTCAAAATAGCGCGAAAAATCAGATTTCGTTCCTTTCGAATTTAGTATTATCTAATTCTAAATTGTAGTCATCTTTAAGTTAACGTACATAATCCTCGGCGCATGCAACGTCATGCTCGACTGAACCTGTTTTTATTTTTAAATTGATATTATTTTTAATTTAGTTATTGGATTCGTCAACTGCAGACATCAAACTACTAGCGCCAAAGGAATTTATCTACATTCTTAATTTGTAGAATCGGGACTCGAACCAGGTCCTACCGAAACAAACATCACTGTCTAACCAAACCACGCTACGGTAGCTTGCTTTGAAATCTAGTATGAATATAATCTTAACACTGATGAAAATAAAAGAACCGAGATTAGAATCAAATAAGTTTGTTAATCTTGCTTGGTCTTATTTTTTCTATCCTTTATTTAGATTGTCGAGTACGGGCGTTAAAAATAAGCGTGACAATTTTCAATATTTAAGATTCGTACCGAGTTTCCATTGAAAGAAAAAATAGCTGCTTAACCAACTAAGCGCTGGTTTCAATTTCCTTTAATACTTTTATTATCTTTTTTTATTTATAATATTTATAACTGTACACGTCGAAGTTACATTTTGTTGAAGTGAGATAAATGGTGTTGAGAAGTTTCGACGCAATAGTCTACACTCCGACGGACTAAGCTTTGAGGAAACTGCAGCAAGTTCAGATATGAAAAAGAAAAAAAACCTTCGATAAGATGTGGCACAATATGATGGGAGCTTTTGTGAAAAATAAACCAGCAATTTATCAGCATTACCTGTTAATCAAATCTTGGAGAAAGGCGCTTTTGAGTGAATTTTAACAGGACACATTCGAGCATCCAATCAAGTTCAACAAGGCAGTGTCCTTGCATCGGTTCTGTATTAAATGTATATACGACTTGGCGAAAAATGCCGACACGATAACAGCCGTGTTAACTAACAATACGGTAATACTTTTCGTACACGGTAATGCGGTGACCTGAAAAAAGCTACACAAATACGCACCTCGGAGAAGTGATTCAAATCTCGGAAAATTAAAAGAAAATAAAAATAAACAGTTTTCAATTTTTCTGGTTAAAACGGAATTTGAATTTTGTTTATTTCGCCGCTTGTACGCAACTTTAAGACCTTTTATCCATTCTACCGCTAAACTTCGAACTTTCCTCGGCGATTGCGTATAAAACAAACTGCGAAAGCTGAAGTCAAAATGAACGGAGCTTCCGATGAAATAGGCGAACCCCATTTTTGAACAAGTTAGCTGAATTCGTCGACTCGAATTTAAACTTTACAAATGTAAAAACGTTTAGATTTTGGCTGTTCTGTTCTACTGTTCGAATAAAAATTGGCAAAAATTTTGTTACCGGCTTCTTTTACCGAAGCTCAGAATTTACAGAAGACTTTGTTAAAAATCTTCTAAAATCTTGTATTAAATTTAGTTCGTCGAGTATTGCCCGTCTTTAGTTTTTCTAAAAATTCTGACTCGGAGAATTGAAAAATTTATAAACCCGATTTCAATTAGCTTCTTGTGCGGACGATCGAATTGTCGCAAACGGAAACGATCAAATTATTTATAGTTTACAATATACGAAAATGTCTATCGATCTGTAATTTAGAGTGTTTTTTTAATTCTAGGCGGTGAAATAATAATTTTCATAATTTTTCTTTTGGCTTTTTTGTAGAATGTAACGATTTCCGTTTCATTTTTCTACGAAAAGTATTTATGTGTTCCACTTTCATTCGTCGTAGTACATCGGGCCGACCAAAATATTGCGAAATTATATTTCATCGCAACCTATCGCTCGGTTTAATAACATGCTTACGTGTATTCGGTTTAATGTATGTTTTCAGCGCTGATCAGTGTAACCGATAAAGGCGGTATTTTAGAATTTGCCGAAAAATTAATTTCGAAGAATTTTGAAATAATAGCATCGGACGGAACCGGTGCATATTTGAACCAAAATGGATTGGTGGCGAAGCGGATCGAAAACATAACAAAGTCATCGGAAATGTTAAACGGTAGGGTCAAGACGTTACAGCGAGACATTTATGCCGGTAAGTTTTACTACTTCTATTTCTATAGTAACATCGCTAAATATACTCGATGTTTTAACTTTTAGAATTATCGTACATACTTGTTAAATTTTCAAAGCGCTTCTCGGTACGTCAAATTTCGTTATAACTGCACACCGTTCACCCCGGAGGCGGCTCAAAACATATATTTTCTCCCCACCCTAAATGGATTCTTTTGTTTTTTTTTCTTGGGTGCTCACTTCTCAGAAATAAAAAAATAAAAGTTTATGTTTTTACACTCTTAAGTATTCGAAAAATTAAGTTGACGGTACAGTCGGTCCTCGATCATACGACGGATCCCAATTTAACGGACTTTCGAGATAACAGATTAGCTCTCTACCGTGCGAGAACTGACACACTGTGATTTCCTTCATCGATTCGTCAGAAGATCCAGCAGTTTTATGAAAATTTTGGGCGGGTCAAAGAACAACTTATAATTAATGAACAACATATAACTGCTGTACTACTCAGTTAAAAATTAGTAAATTTTTCCCGCTAGTTGCATATCAATATGAAAATTAAAATGTTTGATGCATGCAGCTTATCGTCGACCAAAAATATGGACGTCATTGTGCTCCTCCCGGTAATTTCGATTTATCGGACTTTCACAACAGCGAACTGTCTTCTACCAATTAGTCCGTTATATCGAGGACCGACTGTAATTGTAATATTTTAGACTTTCAGTTGAAAAACCGATTTTAAGTTTGGTGTTGTATCTTAATGTATCGCTGATGCAGCAGACAAAAAAAAAAATAAACTATTTTAATTTTATTAAATATTTAAAATAAATTAAATATATATATGTATAACTTGACACTTGGATATTACTTTCGAATTAATTCGAAAATACAACTTATCATTAAATGCAGCATTACTTTGAAGAAATTAGGGGAAACAACAGATTTCAGATAATTCTTGTTGATGTCTCAGAAGTTGCTAAATCTCTAGAAATCGATCCTTTGAAAGAGAGACACGAATGCGACCTAAAAAATTAAAATGAGCGTTTGTTCAACCTATTTGATAGAACAATTCTTTAAAAGGACGATTTAAACTTCATCGATAACACGTTCCCTCTTTTACATACGAGTTTGAACATGAAAAAAAAAATGAATCGTTTTAAAGAAAAAAAAACCGTGCCCGACCTACTGACGGATGAAAGTATTTTTTTTTTTTTTTTTTTTTTTTTTTTTGAGCATGTCGGCTAAGGACGTTACTCACTTCAACGGTATGATGGTATTAATAATTATAAAGGAAAAATATTACAAATGGAACATACGAAAGAAGCTAACAAAGGAATAACCAAAGGAGACGGAAAAGAAAGGATGCTGTGAGCGCTGTAGGGCGTAGGGAGGCCAAGACGCAAAAGACCGGAATACAGTATCGCGCGTTCTGAAGAAATGGAAGGAC
Source organism: Icerya purchasi (assembly GCA_039619475.1). Classification (NCBI taxonomy): domain Eukaryota; kingdom Metazoa; phylum Arthropoda; class Insecta; order Hemiptera; family Monophlebidae; genus Icerya; species Icerya purchasi. Next base: position 422,536,611 of record CM077116.1, read on the forward strand.
ATTCAAGGAAAATGTGGTTCGCATCACAAACGAAGTTTGCTTCTAACGGATCAAATGGACAAAGAGGAGACTGAGTAATGGAGAAACGAAAGAGCGAAGCAGGAAGCAAGCTGTGGTTTAACCGAAGTCTAATTATGGATGAAATAGTTGACCGCCTCATGTTGGGGAAATCAACAAACCACGGAAAAAGAGGAGGAGTGGGTTGTATGGATAAGTAAAAGGAAGCAGGATTGGAAAAAGAAGAAGGATAGAGATCAGACCAACAGTCACGATGGCAACGCGAGGAAAGAGTAAGAAGACTTTGAGCTGGGAAATGCCTAATAAAGCGACCGTTTAAAGCAGCCGAACGTGCCAACGAGTCGACTAACTCGTTGCCCGAAATTCCACAATGACTAGGAATCCACAATAGATCAATACGGACAGAACGGGAATGAAATAGATGTGAAATTAAGGAACGTATGTGAAGCACGATAGGATCAGCGGATGGTTTAGGAAAGGGAGTAGCAATGGCTTGTAAAACGCCTTTTGAATCAGAAGATAAAAGAACCTTGGATATGTTGTTAGAGGAGGCTATAAAAAGGATTGCCTGTAAGATCGCAATAGATTCGGCTAGGAATATGGAGGAGAACGAGGGGAGTTTGAACGACTCAGAATAGCCGAAATCCGGCAAAGTAAAAGCCGCTCCAACCCCCAAAGCTGACTTTGAGCCATCTGTAAAAATTAAGGTATACGAAGGAAAGAGCGAGTATAAAACATAGTTAAATTCGTTATGAGCAGCGGGAGAGGGAAGAGACTTGACATACGAAGGAAGAAAAAGTAAACTGGGTGAGTAAATAAAATCTAGGAAATTATAGGTAAAATAAGGGCATTTGTTGTAGGATAGAACAAAAGGAGAGAAGGCCCTGAGTCGTGAAGAAATCAAGGAAAGGATTGGGGTTTTACGAGGAGAGAAACGCCAGTTGTTGAATATAAACCAGTAGGAATTAAGTAAGTAGGAATTGGAAATATGAAGACGTTTAATCAGAAATCGTTCACCTAGATAAGGTCTTCGGATGAATAAAGGACAAGTAACAGAGTATTTCAACTCTACCGGGAAATGTCGAGTTTTAGATCCATCTTATCGAGAGAGAAAAAAAAAAACATTTTCGATAACCGGTGAAGGTATTTCAAGTATTTAACATTTTTTATTTTAAATGAAAATTTCCCAAATTTCAGAACTGTTGCCTTCACCCTCCCAGTCGCAGTTGTCTAAAGCAGAAGATTACTAAAATTGATTATAAACTCCTTCAAATCAACCGTGCCACAATTTGGAAATACTCCGGGGGCTCGGAAGAATACTTTACGCGCTTCCCGTTCAGCGAAACCTTTAATTTTTTTATCTACGTTAATATTTTTAAGAATATTCTATTGAAATTAAAAACCAATTTTTCGAGACATAATTTTGAATAGTTTTTAAAGTTTAGAAAAACTTAGTTCTACTAAGACAACTGCGACTGGGAGAGTGAATTCTGAAAACTACAAGTTTGGAAAATCCCATTTAAAGGAAAGAATGTAAATTACAGCTATTAAACGCAGCTCTGTTTCCAAATCACCGCAAACCTATGTTTAGTCACAAGACGTTTAAATGTTTGTCGAACGCCGATGTAATATTGCAGCCTTTGGCTCAAAAGCATAAGGCGGAACAATAGTAAATGACGAAACAGCTTTTTGAGTGACATTTAGCCGATGACTTGAAATAGTAAATACCAACAAGTAACTTTACTATTTCGCAATAAAGGTAAAAACGGTTCCGCTCACAAGAAAATAGCATCAGCCATCAAAACCTCATCGGCGTTATCATTACGCAGAGACGAAACGTGTATAAATGAAACTCTTCCGTAACGAAAATAGAAGGAAAAACCCGTACACAGAAAATGATCATTTCAAGAAAGATAAAATTCGAGAATGAAAAAGGAAACAAATATCAAGAGCAATGCGCGTTAACGAAAACGTTAAATTTAGCAGGTACTGATGAATCTATTCGAAAAGAGCGAGCAAAACTCAAGATTGGGACTGGAAACTGAAAAGAGTGAAAAAAATCTCTGGTGGCTTATCTACAGAGTTGGAATTAACGAGAGACAAAAAAAAAAAAAACGTCGAATCAGATACTTAAATTCCACATCTGAAAAAGAATGAATTTTGTACCAAGTATGTTGTGTCAGTGGGCTCACGAAGAATGTGGAAGGAAATGAAGATTCGTGCTTTATGTTCACCTGGTTTTAAACAGCGCGCTACAATTCAACTGCCTAGTAGTAAGTAGTCAGTAAAAGCCGAAGCTAGCAAGTCCGCTAATCCGAACCCCAATTCCTGTCCCGGAGGCGAAAATTCACCCCAGACCGGTAATCCGAACACAAAATTCACCCCAATTCATGTCCAGGTGGTCAAAATTCACCCAAGTTTTCCCCGATTCCTCGGGGTTTCCCCGGGACGGTTCCCGCTCGTTTCCGATAAACCGAACGTCCAAACAGTGTCCAGAGGTCAATAAACTGTCCAAAGAGTTATTCGGGGGCGCAAGTAACCCCAATTAGTGTCCAGGTGCTGAAAGTTCCCCCAAGTTCCCCAAATTTCTCCGAAATTCCCCCGTACGCGTCCCGCTCGTTTCCGATAAACTGAACCGATTATTAATTAACATAAGTATATTAATTAATGTCCGAAAGTAACCCAAGTCTCCGATCGCCCCACCCGCAGCTGCGTTACTGCAATTTTTCAAAATTCAGGGCCTAAGTAAGAAAATTCCAAAATTTAACCCCAATATATTATTTAATGTCTAAATCTAACCTATAACTCCAGTTCACAACTCTCACACGTATATTTCGTCCCCGCGCACGCTCCGGTCGCCGACGCAAAAGCGCACGCGCCGATCCCACGCATATTCTGATGTCTAACGCGATATCCCGCGCACACGTGCGCTCCGTTCACGATACCGCGATTATTTCTTTAATATTTCAAAGTCTAAGTATACATAATATAAAATTAGTCAAAGTATATTTTTTATTTTCCTGATTTCCTGATCTTACTGCCATATGCGAAAGCGCTCGTCCCGATCTCGCGCATATATCTAACACAGCGTTATTTTCCGCGAAAGCGCACGCGCCGATCCCCCGCATATATCCAATATAACGTTAGCTGCGCGAAAGCGCACACGCCGATCCCCCGCACGTGTCGTCCGTTTACGCTGCTCCAATTTTTTTTTAATTATTATTTTTTTCACATAATAACCCAATCTCTGCTCTGTTGTCTAAACCTAACCGGTTATCCAAAACATTTACAAATTAACAAATCAATTATTTCTATAGTCTAAAATAGCCTTAGTCTCCTTTACCCCTTCCACCCTCTTTTCCGATCGATTCCGTTGTTTTAATATCGAATATATCGCATTCTATTTACTTTTACTACGACCATTAAACCCCCGATCGACGCTCCCGACGCCTCCGTCATTTCATATTGAGAGGTAATTATTTTTTTATGTGACCGCTATGAATGCACACCGACCATTCCCGCACACCCATCTGCTGTCGTTAGTTCCCATACCATTCATAATAACTTTTTTCAACTCCAAATATTATGGAATTATTCTAACTATATTTTTTTTTTCGCTTCCGATCGTTTCTCCCGAACGTTTATAATTTTTTTCCAGACATATGTATTCAAAAATGAAATCAAGTATAATTTTATTTAACACGGTTTCATAATTTCCCTCTCCATCCCCTATTCATCCTACACAAATTACAATTCTTTCATAATAAATGTTCTAGACCCAGTCAAACAATCAACTCTCGCAGAAGTGTAGACGTTGCCTCAAACACCCATTTTACTATCAATTATTGTATATTATTGTTAGATTATTTTTCCAAAAAGTCTTTTGAAATTTTTGTCCGTTCGTACATATTTTTTTTATTTTATTTGCACGACATCCGTTTCCATGCATACACGTTTCCCTAGCAATTATAATATGTTTTATTTATTTTTCAACTCCACCCAGACTTACATACACGTCCTATTAGGTTCCTTATTAATCGTGAACATTTTTTTTTTCTATATTAGCCGCAGGAGCATATCACATCAGACCCACACATATACCACACACAGTCATTATATTTAATTTTTAATTATCGATCTTTAATTATTTTTACTGGTATTATTTTTCCGACACATTCACCCCGTCATACATACTTTACATCTTTTAACATTTTGATAGAGAAAATCTCAGAGCACTAAATAATTTTTATCAACATCGTAACTAATTTTAATATTATACATATCTCAGTATAATTATTAAACGAAGGAACTATTATTTTCATTGACGATATTGTTGCTACAAACATTAATCATCCTTTTCCAGGTATAGTCAACCTCTTCATGTATTCGTCTCGTCTTTCTATCAACCTTTGACCGCACAATACTCCCCCGCTATTTACCGTTATTCGCTAGAAGAATATTTTTTTAGACTCGTTCAAATACACACACATGCACATAAAAAAATAGACATCAACGTCATCGAACACTGATCTCGACATTTCCAAGAAATTCAATCGCTGCTCCACAGTCTAAGATGTCTCCGCACGCCTCACCAGTCGTTTGTAACATTATTGAAGCGCCTGTCATGTACCGTTATTTACGACCTTTTACAACATACAAATTCACGACATGTATACACCTTTTCTAGAAAGCATGGTGAAAATGGACAATCTCTCCCGATGAAAACCAGCTTGAATGATGTACCGTTATTTCATTCATTTTGCAGAAGGTTAATTTAAGGCGTCCATACACCTTTTCTACTATTAAATAAGCAAATGTATCCTTTAAACCTTTCTACCTTTTTGCAATCAATTTACTGACTGTACATACTTTTTATATTTTTTCCACATACTCCTTGATCGTCACAACCACCACAAAAGCGCACCATCCATTCGCACACACTCATCTGATACCGTTAGATCTCATATCATTCATAATCATTTTTTCGATTCTATTAGTTTAAGAATATTTCATTTTTTTTTTGTTGTTTTTTTTTTACAACTCTAACATTTTTTTTTTTCGAAATCTTTCGTATTATATTTTTTCTCCCATATGGCTGTCACGTAGTCGTAGCAAAAAATGCTCCGTTCATAACCTTGCATGCATGTTACTATGCAGATGTATTAGATCGTGCGACAATGTTATTGAGTCTGCTGAAACAGGATCTTCCTCTTCATATCTTTTGTAGAAAATGGTTTACATGTACACACCTACACTCAAACACTCATATCTTCATCTCCCCTTGACAGCGTCTTTCAAACACCTCTATAACCAAAGGAATGTGGTTTTTCTGGTACAACCCTCCCTTTTCAAAGGCATGCATCGAGGTAGATTGTTGAACGGATCTGATCGTGCAGGCAGTATTAGTTTTATGTTAAACGTGTTCATTTTGTAGAATCTGTGTTCTTCACGCGTTATTAAAAATTTACTATAACGGTAAAAGTAATCATTTTCTATTTTTTAGTAAAAAGTTAAAAATATTAATCAAACATGAATAACAATACCGAATCGATTGATATTAAAGCCGACGAATTTATTCAGAATTCCTTTTCGAGTGATAGCGACTCGCATACGTCTTCTTCACCTCCAACACCGCAATATGATGATGGTTATACATCAGAGGAATCAACATCTTTTGTACGTAAAATCGTTGGTCCTGTATTATTATCAGAACAAGTGGATATAGCGGAATATTTTGTAGATATCAGCGTCCATATAGATTGTGATTATGGGTTTCGAGTAACTGAACTAGCAATGATTGATATGTCTGGAGGGAAGAGTTTGCATACGCTGTATAAGCCAAGCAGAGCATGGCATGCATCAAAAATGCCACATTTACAATGTTCTTCAGTGAGTTATTACTTGAAGAACCCTTCATTATTTCCCTGTCGTGAAGAAATATTCATCGCGTGCGATATATTCACGATATTGTCCCAAAAACCGAGGGCTCGCGTATATGTTTTAACAGTATATGCTAAACTTACACTAATGGAACTTAACGAAAAGTCGGAATTGTTGCGTGATTTAGACTACGAAATCGTTAATATGGATCAAGTCTTTCGATTATCTAGTATTGAGAATCTACATGAAGAGTATTTTGGTATAAGCAATTTGATAATTTGTAAACACCATAATGAGAATGATAGTTTTCATTGTGCAGTGAAAAACGTTATGGTGATGAAGGCATGGTACGATCATGTCATCCGTCCGCTGAAGCTTATGAATAATCTCAATATAAATGATTTAAGTCAGTTGTTCATTACAACCACCAAAGAAATGATAATTACGTTATTTCCAAGTTGTGTTGGAGACATTTATACATTTTTACCAGATAGACTAAAACAGGATGATACGATAAAATCACTTCTACCATGTTTTGAACATGAGAATGATGAAGAATATTATTTCGATAACGATATATTTCTGCATAGTACTCGAAATTGTATGAAAGTAAAAGATTGTATCGACTGCCAACGTACAATTCGCGCAGATTAAAAATTCATTAATTCGATCGTTTTTAACAATTTTGTATATTTTTTCTGTATATTTTTGTGTGTATTTGTACATATATATTTTTTTTCAGACCGTTCGTTTTTATGTTTTCTTTAAAATTTTTTAAATATATTTTTATACACATGTAAATATTGTTTTGTATATATTTTGTATATATTTTTTCCCTTAATATCTATTCATTCTCATATTGTATATATTTTTTTCATAATTATTTTTAATCTTTTTCCGATCCTTTCCGATTTCCGTTTATTTAATTTATTTAGCGATCTATCCTTCTCTCCCCCTCTTAACTTAAAGTCTGGTAATGACGAAATTTTCAAAAATCTGAACCAGTCGAGTATAATGTATATATAATTATTTAATTTTCGAATATATTTCCACATAATTTGTACATATCTGTTTAGATTAAAAAATTAGTTTTTTGTCTGTAATACACCGTTTTTTTATTTTTTTTGTGTGTAATAAGCGAATTCAATTGTTATACTTTTTCACGTACATCACGTATTTCCGCAGCTGTGAGAGTTTTCATCTGTTTGTAAGATACAACCTCTGACTCTAAATGTTCTCTAAATATTTTTTTTTGAGCCTAAATATTTTAGAAATAGCCGAAGTATATTTTTTTCGTTTCTGACCATTTCTTCCGACCGTTCATAATTTTGTATTTTTTCTCCAATATGTATGCTCACTATCGTAGCGTAAATGTGCGTCACTCATAACCTTACATGCATGTTGCCATACCGTTGTATTAGATCGTGCGACAATGTTATAGAGTCTGCTGAAACAGGTTCTTCCCTTTCATATCTTTTGTAGAAACAGACTCACATGTACACACCTACACACACATACACACACATATAACCCAAAGAACACCTGCAAACCTCGTTCAGACACACCTGCATCCAACTTTCACCAAAGGAATGTGGTTTTTTCTGGTGCAACCCTCCCTTTTCAAAGGCATGCTTCGAGCTCGAATGTCGAACGGATCTGATCGTGCAGGCAGTATTAGTGTTATGTTAAACATGTGGAATTTGTTGAAGCTGTGTTCTTCACGTGTTATTAAAATATTCTCAAGAACGATAAAGTCTGTAATTTCCTACGTCTTTTCTCTTTTTCGTTCGCTCTTTATTTTATGTCTTTTTTCTCTCTTATTGCACGTTATTCTTTTCGCTCTTATTTTCTCTCATTTTTTTAGTATAAATATTACAATAATAATCGAATATGAATAACAATACCGAATCGAATGTCGATAATATCGCTGATTTCATTCAAAATTTTTTCGTAAATGATAATGATAATGCAATGTTTCTGGACGATTTTCCAAATATACATATGCCGCCGCCGCTACCACCAGCAGAAGAATCAACACTACAAGTACCGTCGCAACATTCATTCTCAGATTTCATTCCATTGGCTACATCAACACCTTTAGCGTCACCGGTAATGTCACAAGATTTGCAAACTCCGTCGTTAACGCAAGTACCTTTGGTACATGATGAAAAAGAATATAGCACAACAATGTTGGAATTACCCAAAGAAATATTTAACCGAAAAGCAGTCGTCTATGTTAAAGACCCTAACGATCCAGAAAATAAAAATAGTTTCATGTATGCGGTTTTAGCAAAATTTACATCAAAACCGTCATCGATGTGGCAGTACAATATTCTACAGAAAGTATACGATTTCAGCTTTATTCACTTACCGATCCAATCGCTGGCTGATATTGAAACGTTTGAAAGAATAAACGCTGTATCAATCAACTTATATAAGCTGATAGAAACCGACTATACAGATCAAAGTACATTCAACTACAAAATAAAAGTCGTGTACGCCTTCCGAAAAAATCACAGTTTGTTAAATCATAAACATCACACAAACATATTATATTGGGGATCTAATGGAAATTATCAATTCGCATGGATAAAAAAATTCAGTCGATTGTTGCGGATCCAGTCGCCGAAAGCGAAATTTGTATGCTGGTCATGTCTCGATCCCATGAATACCGATTACGAACATAATAATACTCACAGATGTGACGCAGTCAGTTGGCGTAATATGCACTATATGTAATTAAATAAAGACGTATTTTTCGTATTCATAGATGTATTTTTATTTTTCAAAAAATCTTTTTACATTGTTTCATACAAATTAATGTAATCTATATAATATAATAAATATTTTCATATGTATACATTTTTGTTTTTATTTTCCATAAACTTAAAATTCCAATTTTACTATTGTTGTTAATATATTCCAAACTCCAGTTTGTATTAAATCCTCTCGCTCCTTATGTTGAACAGGCGAATCAATATTATTTAACTGTTCAGTTAAGTATGCAGAGTCTTTTTATCTTGCTTAACTTTAAAGATATATGATAGATTCTTTTTTCATTTGACAGTGTAAACGTTTTCGTCTTTTACAATTTTCTTATGCTTTATCACTATTACAACATTTTTCATCATTTTCTAACTAATTGTAAACATTTTTCCACTATTTCGTAACATGTTCTTATGTTTTAGGACTTTTTGCCCTATTTTTTTCACCAATTTATACTATTTCGAAGCATTTCATATGACTGAACGCTACTTAAGAAGTTTTTCGATAATTATCACCATTCCTCGCAATATTCATATGTTTTAACGCTTTTTACACTATTTTTCACAAATTCATGATATTTCGCTTCATTTCTAATGTTTGAACGACTCATATGCAGTTTTTCGACAATTTTCCACCGTACATCACTATATTTTTTTATGTTGTATCACCTTTTATGAAGTCTTCATCAAATTTTACCTTCATTCAACAATATTTTCGTTATTTTACCCCTTTGAACTGTTGTTTTACCCTAAAAGTGAGTGTATATCTAATTTGTTATAATTAAGAAAGAATGTAATGTATATTACAAATTTCCTTTCCCGGGAGTATGATTGTGTGTGCAGAATAATAAACTCTGGTAAGAAGCAGACTGTATCCACCATCAAGCAGGGTGTGTAATGCGTGGTAATTAACTCTGGCATTGCACACATTGCAAGGTAGTTATGATATGTTTGAGCAAAAATTAGTTGTTGTATATCATTCATGTTAGTCATTAAATGTTCACACTGAGAGGTGCAAGGGGGGCGTCATCATATGAACCATTACGATTTTTATAATTATAATATACACTAAGCATGTATGTATTACAACGACCACATCAACTCTGTTAAGGACGGTAATGTTTGGAGGTAGATAGTGAACCGTTACATTAGAAGAGGAACATGGGTACATACATGGAAACATCATTAGCGATATTACATCACATGTATGTCATCAAATTTAACTAAAATGTTGCGTCCATAGTAAAAAATGCGAGGATTTTTCCTAAGAGGTTAAATTTTATGTCTAAGATGGCGAATATAATAAAATTGATGCGATTTTAGCTGAAGATGGGGTATTTTACACTAAAATCGTTGTTTTACACCTAAAGTGAGATTATTTGGGGAGTTAAACGGTCTTTTTTCATATAAAATTTTATGTTTTTTCTAAATGTGGCTATTTTTTGTCCTAAATGGAGTAATTTCTGTGTGAATGGCACTTTTTAGACTAGCCTATATACTTCTTGTTGTGATATTCCATTCGTTGTGAAGCTATGCTTTGAAAGGGTTTGTGTCTGGTTGTGGGAAGTTTCCAAACTTTTCTGATGCATCGATTATAGTATAATAGTTGTGTGTTAGTGAGTTGATGGTGTTTGGATGGAAATAATAAATATGGGTAAGAGGTGGTGTGTATCACATCAAGCAAGGAGAGTACTGTTTGATAATTAACTCTATCATTTAAACACATTGCAAGACAGTTATAATATGTTAAGTCAAAATTAGTTGTTGTATCTCGTTCAGGATTTTACATTAAACGATCACACTGAGAGACACGATGGACTCGTCAACATCAAGATCCATGCAATCATTACACTATTTTTCACTAATTTGTAATCACCATTTTTTTTTTTTTTATGTTTTGAACGACTCTTATAATGTTTTTTGATAATTTTCATGGTACAAAGTTCATAATGTAAAGTAATTTTAATTATTTCAACAGTCTTTACATACAAATAAAGCAATATATCTTAAACACACTCAACATAATACAAATCTTTACAAATAGAAGTAAACAACAAATTTGCTTAGAAATTTCAATAAAACTTAAGAATCATATTATATGTGAAATTGCATACGTTTCTTCAATCAATGATCCAAACTAGAAGGTTTAGAATTATATCAGACCTCGAGTAAAAACCCCAAATTATTTAATGTGTACATCTTTGCTACTTTTTACCTCATATATGTGAATTGCATACTATTTTAAGCGTGCATTATTATAAAGAGTTGTTAACAAAAAGACCGTTTAGGAAAAAAAAATTTAGATAAAAGAAGAAACGCGCTGCTGCTAGATTCTAGTAAAAACATTTCTTTTCCGCTATTCTCTTGTCCGCTTAGAGGCTTTTTTCTAGTGTCAGGACCTGCTCGCACCGTTAGAAATGGCAAAGGTATGAAAGAACCGTTGCTCGACTCTCTAAAGAAGGAAAAAAAACTGGTCAAGACGATTTTCATAGCCGCAACCAATAACGAATGAAAACGGATTTCAGCGTGTCCGTAACACGTAAGGTGTTACAATTTCAATTCACTCCCCCCCCCACCCATACGAAAGCAGTTCTGCCAAAAAAGTTGAATTTCGAGATATATTCTATTACCTTCAGTTTTATATTCTTAAAATTATTTTACTATATCCTATTTACAGTTAGAATCAAAAAAGTAAACAGTAGTACCGAGTTTACCGCTGTTGAAACTACGTTTAATTTTTTCATTTTACGAAAAATATGAATTTTGTCATACAACAGGAATATTATGTAGAAATACGAAGGAAGACGAAGCAGATATGGTAAAAAATCAATGCCAAAAGATAAACGTAGTTGCTTGTAACCTGTATCCATTTCGTGATGTAGTCAGCAAAGGTGGTTCAATTTCGGAAGCCGTTGAAAATATCGATATCGGTATGTTTAATTTCAAACGCAATCGTTTTTTCCAACCAGGTACAACATAATTGAAAAATACAACTGTCACACCTTTTTTCATTTATATTTTGCGCCGGTTTCAAAAACAGTGTTCCAATTTTTAAATTTAACCCATTTTTAAACTACAACGTTTTACGTTCCTCACTGAAATATTAATTTATCGGTATTTGGCCTTTCCCCTCTTTTTTTGTCAGTCTTCATTGTTCAAAATCGACAATCCATGTGAAAACGTTTTATTTCCGGCCACCCAAAAACAGTTCTCTACAAACCTAGAGTTTTTTAGAACTGATTAAAGAATGGTGAAACAGAATGTCCCGAGGCCATTCGGCCCTTTATTAAGAAAAAAGTTCGACAGATAACACTTTTTTCGTTTTTTTCGACTATTTTTACATAACGTAAAGCTTCAAAACGACTTAGAACCGCTTATAGATTCATCGGAATTGTGAAATAATTTGCGCGATTTTTTACCACATGTTAAAGATCATCGGAAATCGATTATCGAAGTAATTTATAATTCACAACTATCGCGTATTGACTTTCACGAGATCACCCGTTTTTTTCTTCGTCGACTAAAAAAAAAGGAGGCCGGACACTTGAAGTGCTATACCGCGTTTTAATTTCTACCTATAACAATATTAAATATAACGCTACCTCGATTCCCGTTTTTGCTTCCATGTACTTCAATCTTCCGTATGATATTAATACTCACTCTTTTCAAGACCCGATGCAATTAACTATGATTTCTTAAATATTACGGAATCTCAGTATCCCCATTATATGCAAATTTTAACGGACGGTGCCAAATTTCCAGGTACCAATCAAGATGTGGATGCTACGTTTCTCTTCCCGAATATTTTTACGCAGAGGTTTAGATAGCCTCCCGAGGTTTCGGTATTTACGGCGGAGCTCTTAGCTATTAAAAAGGCCTGTAAATATATTTTAAATGTGTCCCCCCTTCCAATGAACCGTATATTTATACTTAGTTGATACGTATGTAACTTCCCGCAAATAGATTTGATCCTCCGACTGTGTTGAAACAGTTGAATCGTTTTCTTTTAGCTTTTTTTCCTTTTTCTTTTCTCGGCTTTACTCGCATTCTTAAATTTTGCTGTTTAGTCGCACTCCAGTGTCTGCTGCACTTGGGATATAGTCAATTTTTAATTTACTACTCATTCTCTTTCGGCATTCATGGGCTATGTTAAAGCATTGTGGCCATGTTTGTTAGAACTAGATTGTAAATACCTAAAATTTCTCGATGGATCCGATTTTCCTTTGTACTATATATATTATTCAGCTTCTACTTATTCATAGAATTTCGTCAGTGGTCAAATGACTTCTCGCCAGGCTAAAAAAAAAAAGGAAGAAGAAGAAACATACAACAAACGTGTGCGTAGAGATCACTTCATTAACCAAACAATAACAACATCGTATACATCGATCTTTCTGTCTGGCCGTGTTTACTTATTGAAATTGCCTTGTTTCGTAGTTTGTCGTTAAAAACAGACCTCAGTTTGTCAGCGGCCCTTTGCTTAAAATTTTGTATGTACAGCCGTTCCTAGAATTATTAACCACATCCGGGAATTTAAGGTTCAGCTAATCTTTAAAAATGCCAACAGAAGAAATATTTTCCTTAAACGTAGCTGGAAAATAGGGTCCAAAGGAAGTCTAGTTCTTCGCAATCGTTAAAATTTCTGTGCGACAAAAAAGTAAATATACATATAACGTTATTGCGGAATTGCGAAAATGGTAACCTTAAATTCTGCCAGCGCTCGAGAACTTAATTTCACAGCAGCCGCCGAAGCAAGAGTCGCGAAATTGTACCTAATATCGTGCGCTCATTGACCTTCCAATGAAGGAAAAAAATTTATAAAGTTGCCCTCTTTAAGAACACAGTCATCTAGGCGGCCAGCTAGTGTGTCTATCACTGCACAAATGGTTTACAGTGTGGTGTATTATACGGAGTGCACTCCTTCAAGAAAGCTAACTTGTTGGTCGGCGAGCGCAAAAGCAGCTTTTTCAAGTTGATTCCATAGGTGATTGTGAAAAAAGATTCAAGTTAGACGGCCAAAAATTTATAAACTCGGGATATCCGGAGACTTGAATTCGCATCCTGCGGACTCGGAGACGTCGTTGAACAATCCCCTCTCCAAAAATACAGTATTATTTAGCGCTCTCGATGATCGTTTTTATTAATCTCTGCGGCACAAAAACCGACTACAACATTCAGTATATAGTATGGCGATAGATGTTTCTACCGCTCCAGTGTGCGAAAACGAACTTTTCACAAATGTCAGACGGTTTCAATGTTATATAGATTTGTTTTGCATCTCGTCGCATTTCAACAATGCCGCAAACTTGCCGCACGTTTCTTATATACACCGAACTTCATTTCACAGCATATAATGAACCTTGGAGGATAAAAGTTCGTTCGTCTGAGTGCAGTTTTGTACGATGAATTGAAATTTCACATTCTACGATTTCTTTTTTAATTTATCGAAACAAAACTTACCGGAGCTGTACTATGTCCATTTCGCGAATATTGCCGAGTTCGGTGAAACTGGTTCAACGACAACCGTCAACTGTTCATTCTTTCAGGAAGAAAAAGCGCTAAAAATGACAAGCGTCGGTACTTGATACAACTCACTTTACTACCACGAAACCGATATTGCAGAAACGTTGTTAAAACTTTCCGTTAGCTTTAATGAAAATTCGTAATCTTTATTAGCACAGTTTACTGACTAGGCAGCATACAAAATATTGTCGTCGTAATCACTGGACTACCGTTACAGAAGTTTTGGGTTCGATCCCAGGCGACGGCGGAAGTTTTTATACAGAGATTATTATTACAAAAATTAAATTAAATTAAATTTACCGCTAATAGAACTTCATATGGAAGGCAATGGCGAACACGCATACTATCATATGCGCGCTAGTTGATGTACAGTGAGCAGCCACACGCGGGACCGCATTATCGATAAAAATCGAACGTTTACAACCAGTTCCAAGCGTAATTTTGCGTCTATACTAGCGTTTTGAATATAATTATCATAAAAAATTACCTGGCGGATATAGCTGCAACGGAAATTACCTTTAATGAATTAAAAAAAAAAAATACATAAACTTAAAAAACATACCGGCGCGTTCCACTCTACTTGTACGAGTTAAAATTTTAAAAATGAAGCTTTGCCATAATGAAAAGTGTAAATTTTCCGAAACTTTAACGTTTTAAGATTAAATGTTTAAACGCGGCGACTACGGTAAATCGTTCTCCTAATTATATCCACTGTGTAAGTTTTAAATGATTAATTAAAATTATGATCTGTCTAAGAAATTAGGTAACCTTTTAACATACAGCGTTCTATGAATAAGCTAAATAAAAGTACGCAATTTCTTAATTCGAATTTGAAGCTCATACGAACGCACACTTCTGTTGAATAATCGCTATTACAACTGGAAATTATCAAAAATAATGACAGTTTTTGATTGTCATTTTATAGATGTTCTATTTTACTACCGCCGATTTCTTCTTATTCATTAATTTCAAATTTTTCGTATTAATTCTATGACATTTTAAATTAATCGGCGTAAGTTGAAACAAAAAAAAACCAGCAAAAAACAATAAATAATCGATGTTAAACTAATCGAGAGACATTGCACAAAATTCATGTGACTGATCTTCTGTCGACTTTAACCGTCAGTTTCGATGCAATGTTGTTATAGTTGAAGTTGATTTTTTCGTTTCTTCTAGAGCCAATAAATCATATTGGTTCTACAAAAAAAACATAAATTGGAACATTACCGTTTCGTGACATGCCATTGTGCAAATATTTAAGAACCATAATCAGGGCGACAAAAAGTACGAACATGGAAAAAAATCACATATTATACACTGAAAATTATTGAATAAAAATAACGTAATTGTTTTTATTTTTAAAAAAAAAAAAAAGAAAAAAGAAGTTCATTACATGTAATTCTTACGGCAATAATGTAAGATGAATATAATCATAAACTGGCATATTAGCAGACCAAGGCCGTGTTTTCCGGGGGGGACCCCCCCCCCATGAGAACTGAAATAGTTATTATAAATACACAAAAATCTGAAAAAAATCAAAAATTTAAAATAAACATTGATGATTTTCAGGGTGTTCCTACCTTTCAAAGATAAAAGTAAAAATATGCTCCATATTTTTGGGTACTTCATTAATATTTTATGCAAAATTTTTTATTACAAGTATATGTAATTTTTATTAGTGTTTATACGGTAATTCATTTATGTAAATTATTAACATATAAATCAAAATGATGGAAATTATTAATAGTATGAATATTAGCGAAAAATGTATTGTTATTTATAAAATAAATATGCGAAAAGATCCCCCGCCCCTCCTTTTAAAATTCTGGGCACGGGCCTGTAGCAGACGGTTAGGTGCATAAAGTGAAACTCGATTTATGCACCTACACACCTACTAATCCGTTAAGAATTCCCAATACTTCAAATTTATACCGACTTTGGAAACTGTATAGTTTCTGATTATTAGTTTCCCGTTTGTTTTTCATAATTTAAAAAAAAGTCCGTTCTGTGATACAGCTGCTTTGAGAAGAAAGAAAAGTATGAATAATAGACAGACACCGTTAAATATTTTTTGTTCTTCTTCAATTCTACATAATGAGGGGTAATTTTGCGAAGCACCAAAACAAACAAAATTACACTTTTATCGATAAAGAATTAATTAACACTCACTAGATATTGCGTCAAAAACGATGAAGCTCTAAATATATTTACCTATGGTTATTTTTAATTTAAATCGCTTTACTATTTTATTCATAAATCTAAAACGGCGCTAAATTCGCATTTATTCAGAGTGCCTACGATAATGATTCACGCAGAGGATAAACTGCAGTTATGAATAACATTGCTCGCATATCACGTCGGTACTAATATAAAGCCAGCGGACGCAAATAACTTTGATGACATTTGGCATTTTTTTATCTTTTTTTTTTTTTTTTTTTGTATTTTAAATTTAGGCGGTGTTACATTACTAAGAGCAGCGGCTAAAAACTTCGATCGCGTTACCGTCATTTGTGATCCTTCCGACTACAGCCACGTTGTAGAAGAAATACTGCAAAATGGCGATACGTATCAGAATACTCGGTAATTTATAACGTACTGCACTTACACGTAATTATCCCGTGCTTGTAATTATTTTTATTATTCGATTACTTTATAAGTTTCTTTCAGTAAATCTATCGTTAAATTGTCTAGACCTATCACTAAATATTACCGTATTTACTCGCGTAATTTACGTACGCTAATTTTTGCACGCATTTTTTTGGAGAAATAATATAAACCACATTTTCGTTATTAAAATACATTAAATAGGTTCAACATTACTAGACAATGTCTAATTTCTTAAAAGTAAATTACCGATACCGGAATTTATAAATTACCGTAATGTAGTTACCTATTATTGTATAAATATATTTTTCGAAATAAAGGTAACTGATTTCACTTAATCTGTGTTTTGTTTAGGTAAGAGGTAATCTTGAAATACACGCCTATTACGTATAACCCGAAAAATGCAGGTTGATTTGATTACCCGCGTAATTTACGCACCCCCTTTTTTAGCAGGTTAAAAACGGCAAAAAAGTGCGTAAATTACATGAATAAATACGGTACCTTCAAAATGTCACATGAGTCGCTATGTGAAATTGTTCAGATTCAATTTATTTATTCACAATTTATCGCAAACTCGAAATTTACTGATGGAGTTATCCGCGAAAAAAAAGTCGGAATTTAGAATAATTAATATAAAACACTAAGAGAGAAAAATAGAAAACCTTTACATTAATTAGTGACGGAAGCATAAAGGTGGAGACACATTTGTTATTCAATTAATGATATAGTAAGAGCGGATCCAGAGCAGTATTTCCAGCGAATGGCTTGTTCTTAATTTTCGTGCGTTATTCAAAGCAGAACAATTAAAGTCTAAAATCGTATTGAATTTCTTTTCCAATTAATCCATTTTCAGATAAAATATGAGCAACGTTTATTTTTAAAACTTCCTCAAAAATTGAAGAACACTGGTCTCGTTATTTCATAAAAGGTTAATCTCATTTAGTCTAAGTTTAAACACGATCACGTTTCGTATAATTTAAAGATAACGATAATTTAAACTCACAAAAAAAAATATCCAATTTCATATTTTTAACAATATCGTATATATTTTTTCATCCAGCATTCCAAATTTGTATATACTTTTGTGTCATTCATTCGAAATCGTTTAAAACCCAGCAAGCTCTGTTAAGGAATCGAAGTACGATTTCATAACTTCTATATCTGACTATTTTATAAAACTGTAATAAAAAAAGTGATACAATACTGTAATGTGATGAGTTTACTAACAATAAAATTTAAAAAAGAAACAATGCGGCCACGTACATGAAGACTATAGATAATAAAAGAAACATCAAACGGTCACCAAATAAAACCGCTAATTAGGAGTGAAAAAGAAAAACCACGAATATTATGTGTAAGAACAAAATTCAATTCATGTTATATTTTGAATGACAAAGATCTATGAATTTATTATCTGTTAAATATGGCTGACTAAATGTTAAATAAGAAAAAATATGAGATAATGTATATGACCGGTAATTAATGTTACTTTACCTGTTTCTTGCCAGCACGAGATATTCTTCACAAAAGTCTTCGTTCATATATCGAAGTAGTTATTTCAAAAAAAAAAAAATCTCTGTTGTAAAACAGGTGTCTCTGCTTTATTTACAACAGCGTAATTACTCCCTTTTCTTTCGTCTCAGTTATATCTGCATTTGTGCTCTCCTTCTAGTGTTCATGTAACCCCTTAATCGTTTCTAATTCAACATCTTAATAGAGGATTAGCCGACAGATGAAAAGAGTTACTCGTGTTTTGTGCGTTCTTATCACTAGTGATAAGATATAAGTTAAGTTAGTGCGATTATATTTCGTTGTTTAAAGTTTTAATTGTTTTCCGATTACGCGATAAAATTCCGTCATCGAAAGAACAATTGCTTATCACCTCGGGTAAGATCGTTTCATTTATATCTATTATACAGTGATATCGTTTTACTTCGATAGATAACGTCATCCGCACGGTAGCGTGCCGTTGTGGCAACATGACGAGCTTCCAACATACAGCTGTCACTCAAACCGAATTCTTCCCGTCCCGCGATCAGGCAATCATACTCCATGCCGTAGACAACATTAAATTCAGAGATTACATCGCCGCTCTGGGCCAAATTATTCATCCGTCCAACATTATCTTTTCCTCTCGTATTTCTAATAATCGCGTCTGCGTATATCTAAAGACAATAGAAATAGCTGATCAATTCGCTAAAAATCACACCTCAATTCCAGTTAACAATGTACTCATCCGCGTCCGCAAATTAATTAACCCGACTAAACGCCTCGTAATCTCTAACGTTTCTCCTCATATTCCGCACGCAATTGTCCATGATGCTTTAACAATGGCTAACGTAAAAATAACCTCTCCAATTACGTTCATGAAGGCTGGACTAAACGACAACGACTTAAAACATATTAAAAGCTTCCGTCGGCAGGTGTACATACAACCCCCTAATGATGATACGGGAAATCTCCCTGAATCGTTAAGCATCAGCTACGATAATGAAACATTTAGAATTTTCCTTTCCACCGATGATAGATGGTGTAGCGTATGCAAATCAAGAGATCACTCCAATAACAACTGTCCTGAAAAGGAGGAAGAAGAAGAGATGGAATTTTCTGGAAATGAATCTGACGGTAGTACTACGTTCCAAAAAGGGGACGTAAATTTAGAACGCCGCTCCAGCACTGACACAAGCTTAACTAACGATGCAGAACAAGATTCAACTGACCAAGATGCCTCCAGCTTCCAAAGCTTAGTAAAAATATCCCTGCCTTCCACTTCTGCCGAAGCCGGAGCTAATTCAGTTGCGGAAAATAATAAGGGACTCAAACGTAATCTATCGGACAATTCTTCCTCCTCAACTGCTAGCGGGCAGAATAGCACTAAAGCGGAACCACAAAAGAAGAAAAAAGAAGAAAGTGAGGAAAGAAAGAAATTAAGAACTAATTTACTGCCGGCCAAACAACAAATAGAAAACCACCAAAAAACACTGAAAGAAAGCGTATCTTTTGACAAAATACTTGCGCTAATTCTCTACAACAATAAGACCGCGTCTGTACAACAACTGTTTAGCAAACTTAATATTCCGATTAACTCATCCCACACGACTCTTACCCAGCTGAAATCGGTTTATTCTGTTATAAATGACCATTCCACAAAAATAAGAATAACAAAGCTTGCTAATAAAATAACAGAAAGTTTGCCGATAAAAAACAATGCCGATGAATAACTCTTTCTCTTGCAATGGAACATTAACGGCTTCCAAAATAATCTATCAGAACTCCAGCAACTAATTACCCTCAAAAACCCCGTTATTATCTGTTTGCAAGAAACGCACTTTCGACCAACACAGTCTCCATCGCTAAAAAACTACCAACTTGTCCGCTATGACCATACTGCTGGATTACATGCGTCCGGTGGAGTAGCAACTTTCATACATAAATCAATACCGATAATAAAGGAACTACGGTTAAACACGGTAATCCAGAATGTAACAATAAACATTCACTTCTGCAGATCAACTCCTTGCCATCAACTCACTATCTGCAACATATATCTGCCACCAAACGCAGAGCCGACATATGATGAAATCAACCTGCTCGTAGGGCAGCTACCAACGCCTTTCCTATTAGTGGGGGATATGAATGCCCACAGCACTCTGTGGGGATCCCATAAAACGAACAGGAAAGGGAAAATATTTGAAAAGTTGCTCAACACACACTTGCACGTTTCAATGCTAAACAAGAAGCAGCCGACAAGATTTAACTCCTTTAAAGGCACTTGTTCGACCATTGATTTAACCCTATCAACGAATGATGTCTATTCGAAATTCCAATGGTCAACCCATTCAGACTTGCGCCACAGTGACCACTACCCAATTTACCTACGGATCAATAGAGTAAACAAGAAGGATATCATCAATAAGCATCAACGCTGGATAACGGAAAAAGCGAACTGGAATAAGTTCCAAGAACTATGCAACCTTCCCTTCAACTCCGACTCTACTAATATTGACACAGTAATTGAGTCTTTCAACAATCACATAACGGTAGCAGCGGAGAGGTCTATTCCGAAAACGTCTCCGGTTATGAAAGCACGCAATGTTCCATGGTGGAGTCATGAAGTAAAAGTTGCTATCCAAAACCGCAACAGGGCTCTAAGGAGATTTCGAACTACCAGGCTGAATGCAGACCTAGCCAACTTTCGCCTTTGTCGTGCTCGAGCTCGACAAATAATTAGGCAAAATAAAAGGAGAAGCTGGGAAGAATTTGTTTCTGAAACAAATACCAGCTCCAGCCCTTCACAGATCTGGCGGAAAATCGACATCTTAAATGGGACTAGAGGATCTCTCCCAGTTATAACATTACAGGGGCCAACAGGTCTTACTCAAGATCTAGAGGAAGTAGCTAATATCTTTGGTAATTACTATGCTGAAACATCGTCTAATCAATGGTATAGCAAACGATTCCTGTCGTATAAAATAAAAGAAGAGCAGAAATTACTACTAGTCGACTCGAACAATCAGGAGGATTACAACACGCTGTTCACAGAAAACGAACTAGATGAAGCGATTACTAGAATAGGTAAAAACTCGGCACCGGGCCCGGATGGAATTCTCTCCCTATTCCTCAGAAAGCTGGCCCCGGAAATGAAGAAGTACTTACTGAGTATGTTTAATAGAATCTGGACGGAAAACTGTTATCCTCAACTATGGAGCAGGGCAGTAATAATTCCTATACTAAAGTCTAATAAAGACCGCACCAGTCCAGCGTCCTATAGACCGATATCTCTAACTTGTGCCACAGGCAAGTTGATGGAAAAACTTGTGGCACACCGATTACTATGGTACCTGGAACAAAACGGACTCATACCAGAAAATCAGACGGGGTTCCGGAAATACAGGAGCGCTCTGGATTCCCGGTATAACTTACACCAGGAAATATTGAAGGCTTTTCAGGATAAGCAATACTTAATATCGGTTTTCTGTGACATACAGAAAGCATATGACACAGCGTGGAGACACAAAATTATTCAACTACTCTTAGGGATGGGATTGAAGGGTAGACTAGTACATTTCGTTAGAAACTTCCTGTCAAACCGCACAATCAAAGTTCGAGTAGGAAACAAATATTCACAAGACTTTTCAATCGAAAATGGAGTGCCACAAGGCAGCGTATTGAGTGTCTACTGTTTTCTGATCCTGATAAACACTGTTACGAATTCAATCCCATCACCCATCTCAACCAGACTATTTGCCGATGATATAAATATTACGTTACGAACAGCTGACCTGGTTTACGCCCAAGCACTATTGCAAAAATGCATGGATAACTTACAGGACTGGAGCAGGACTACTGGCCTTCATTTCTCTTCCCAAAAAACTAAATATATGGTATTTACAAGAAAACGAAGTCAAGCCTCACTAAATTTAACAATTAATAAAACCACCATACAACATTCGATGGACTATAAATTTCTTGGTGTACATTTTGACCCTAAATTGACGTGGCGTAATCACATATTTTCACTTAACCAAACGTGTCAGCCATTACTCAACATCATGAAGATGATGAGCAATAGGACCTTTGGACCAAGGAGCTCAACATTGCTTCGGGTATACAATGCCCTCATCCGCTCAAGAATCGACTACGGATCGGTGATATAATCGTCGGCTAGTAAACGTCTGCTGAACATACTGGATGTGGTACAAAATACTGGACTAAGGATTGCGTTGAAAGCTTTCCCAACCACTCCAACAGCGAGCCTCCAATACTTTAGTAGCATCCCTCCACTTTGCTACCGGAGGAAAATACTATCCATTAAATACGTCATGAAGGTTGCTAGTCATCAACAACACCTAAACCGCATACATATACAAAAAGAGCTACAAAAAATGGGACTTCAAAGACCACTAGGGACGATACGCAGTATCCTGAATAAAATTCCTACAGTTGTACCACCTTGGAACCAGTTTAAACCCGCAGTTCGTTGGGACCTATTCTCAGCAGATGTTAAAACGCAACCGAACATGGAGATCCGTAGAAGACTTCAGGACGTTCTTCAACAGCAGCCCAACGCAGTCATTTGTTTCACAGATGCATCTAAAACTCCGAATCATGTAGGAGGTGCTTTTTCCATCGGAAATAGGTCCTACTCGTTCAGTCTACCGAGTATGCTGTCGGTCCTTGCAGCTGAGATGATAACTTTGCTCCAATGTCTGATACAGATCGCGGGCCGGCCTCCTGACCAGTACATGATAATGACCGACTCAGCTCTGGCGTTGCAGTACATCGAAACAAGAAACTCTGCTATTACGATAGTAGACCACATATGGTACTGCATCTTGGAGTTAATCAAACATAATACTGCAGTTACCTTTGTCTGGATACCGAACCACCGAGGGATAGAAAGCCATGATGATGTCCACCATGCGGCGCGAGGACAGAACCAAGCCTCCCTGCCGGTAATGCTTGGAGAGGACATAGCTCAACATTATATCCAGCGCATTTTAAACTCGTGGAACCAGTCCTTCCAAGCTCGCCCAAGTATGCTTGGAAATATAAAGAAGAACCTGGATGCCTGGCCAGCAAGTATTGGCAATACCTGCTCTCCGAAGCTGGAAACAACAGTCAATAGAATATTCCTGGGCCACACTGTCATCACTCACTCGTACCTGCTGAACGATCAGCCGCCGCCTATATGCGAGGTGTGCCGCGAGCCGCTAACAGTTCATCATATTGTGGTATCCTGCCAAAAATACATCCAACATCGCAGAAATCAGCTGAATACACAGATTCCGGATGTAAACTGCCTGCAAGAACTTACTGACTTTATAATTAATACAAAAATTTCTAAGTATATTTAGATAATTCAAAAATCGAGTAATAGCCTAAAAGGCATTAGCTACTCGTAAAAAAAAAAAAAAAAAAAAAAATAATAACATCCTTGGATCTATTTAAAAAGAAAACAATCTTCGCGATAACGTATACGAATTATTTGTTTGTTCTTGAAATATCCCAGTTTCGAGTTATTCTGAAGTTTTATGCTACTATCTTGTTCTTTGATTCTACGAGAAAAAACAACGTAATAATAATGACTGCCAAATCCTATTCTTGTTTATAAGTATATTTAAGATAAAATGTTTGAAGTCAAAAATATCCAGTTGAAATTTAAAAGGAGTGGTTAGTACGAGTAAATACTAAAAAAATGAAAATAAAAATATTTATTTTTAATGAGTTTGGACATAAATTACACCTCAAATCCTGCAAAGTTCAAATGTTTTTTTAAGGAAATATGGTTTCGTTATCTCCGCGTATATAGCGAGCTTTCTGTCGATATATAATATACGCGAGGGAAAAAAACACGTTTCTCTGATTTCTGAGGTTTTCGGAGCCTCCCAAGAGCTCGATTTTGGAGCTGAGAATCCAAATGTATCAAACTGAAAAAATATCGGTTTATAAACTGGTTTAAAATGTTTAATACTCGCGCCGCAAAAGAGGGCACGTTATTTTTTTCGTGGTTTTTCGAACTTTCCTCCAACTTCGAAAGTTCCAAGGAATAAAATATGGTGTTGTTGCTTCCAAGTAACGATCTTTCTATCAATATATAAGACGTTCGGAGCAAAAAGTATTTTTTCCCCCAATTTTTGTGGTTTTCGATACTCTGAGGGGGCGAAATATAAAGTTGCAATAACAACTACAAGGGCGTCGCCAGCCAATGAGCCAGGTAGGGCAAGATGAATTGTCAGCCGCCAGGGGGGGAGGAGATGATAGAAAGAGGATATGAGTTATAGGAAAAATAAAATTTATAAGTTGTAAAGGCTTAATATTTTATTAAACAAGAATATATTTTTCCGTGTGACTAAAAAACTCGCAATGAATTCGTGCGAAACTAGGGCTATACTGGAGATAGACGAGCGGATGTTCCTTAGTCTCTCTCGTATACATTAAACAAGAATAAAATCTTAATTAAAACATAATTTTCGTGGGTTTCTGGTAAAAATCTTCCAAATTGTCCATGATTACACGCCTATGAATACTCATGATAGCAGTTGATTAAAAAGTTTCAAGGCTCCAAGGGGGGGGGGGGGCAGCCCCCGCTGGCGACGCCCATGAACAACTATATTTTTTTTCTAAAGCGCTTTTATATATTCAATTTTAAGATGTATTTTGGGTTTTTAAATTTTTTTATTCGCGCTATTACTTACAAGAATATTCTTTTTTTTTTGCTGTTTTGCTCAAAAAGGGGGGATTAACAAATTTTTTATCGATTACCTTTGTACGTAACGAGTTTACGATTTTTGTTGCATACTTTGAATTGAAATTTTCAAGTGATTTTTTGAGATCCTTTTAAATTCCATATTATACATATACACATATTTTTAAAAGTTGCAGATTGAGCGAATTTAAATTGTGATTTATATTTCAATTTTAAAGTTTACAGGCTATTCCCAGCTTATTAAATTTTTTTTCATATTTTTACCACTTCTGAGAACCATTTTATTAGGATTCCGTACATTATATGTGGCCGGAATTCTAAAAATCACTAATATTTTTTACGTTTTGAAACTTTCCCATTGAAAAATTAAACATTTCTAAAGATTCTTAATAACGTAAAATATTTCAGCAGACCCTGGTTCTGGACAAGATTAAAATCAAAATCTTCGATATTGCGTGAATTGTACTTCACGGTAGGTTGAACCAAGTTACAAACACGGCAATGCAACTAATGTCGATAGTGTTTACCCCTGGTCGAAATTTGACCATAGTTATTATTAAAAAGTTGAGGAAAACATATGATGAATTTGCATATTTCCACAAAAATTGTTCTATTCTTATACACTCGTTCATTGTATATCTGAGAATATACACTTTTATAATACGTACTTACAATACAAAACAGTTCAGTACCATTATAATTGAATAAAAAATAAATTCAATAAAACAACAGTAAATCATAATTTAAAAATCCTCATTTATTGAGATTAAATGATCCCTTAGGAGATTTAATAGACTATAAAAAAGCCAATAATGATGATCATTAAGAAAAATTAAAACATTTTAATAAGAACAGATTTACTATAGCGATTTCATTTTTTGTACAAATAAAAAAAGAAAATATAACCGTTCCCAAAAGAACGGATTTAAGTATTATGGCATATCAGTACAAGAAGTTGTTATAAAGTTATCCAGATGATAATTTGTAATATTTCTGGCTTATGTACTTTGATTTTTTTTTTAATTTTTCGTAACGCGGAATATTTCAACGTGAAGTCGAGTAATGCGATGTATGCAAAAATGTGACTTTCATGTACATATTAATGCTAAATGTGACTTTCATGTACATATTAATGCTAAATGTTTGTTTGTGAAACTTATTAACTCATTGATAGATTTGCAAGTTTGGAATAGATCCGAGCAAAACTCGGTTAATACGATGAGCGGTTCTTGTGTATACATATTCGATTTTGGAAATGCCCTTAACGATTTCGATAAAATTTACAAATTTGAGTTTAAAATAGTGGAGGCAAACAGTGTTCGTGTTAGTGATCGAATTTGTAGTTTAATTAAAAATAAACAAAAAATAATTCGCCTATTCACCGTGCTGAACAGAAAATTTATATTTTGTGATGAAATATATTTTTGCAATTTACTTAAATGTTGTGCAAACTAAAATACGCTTTCAAACTCGAAAAATATAATTATGCAATTGTAATTTCCGCATTACGCGCGTATTATTGTTGCATTTTAAAATCTTTGTGGAACTCATGAATGCTTTGTTTGAGCTGCAAGTTCGAAATATATTCGTGCAAGGTCGGTCGTCACCAGGTGCTAAATTTTAAATGATAAAGTATTCGGATAAGATTTAATTTAGACAAATTATTTTTCTCCTTTTTTTGTAAATTAACGAAATATAAAACAAAATAATAATAATTAAAAAAAATAAGTTAAAATTATTTATTAATAGAAACCAGAAAAGGATAAATAACTTTAACCTGAAATATTGTATAATTCGCAAATGCATTTAAGTAAATTCAACCGCATTACGAGATAACCACGGAAAAAGATTTACTTAGTAATATAAATATTTACTTAACTTGACAGGCAAAAGTTAGCTCTGAAAGCATTTTCATATACAGCAGAATACGATGACGCAATATCAGACTACTTCAGGAAGCAGTTTAGTAAAAACGTAAGTCAGATTGATTTGCGTTATGGAATGAACCCTCATCAGTCAACTGCGCAACTGTTCACTACAGCTCCTCAACTACCGTTAAAAGGTATAGCAAACTGTTCGAAAATAAAGAAGTCGAAGTAATGATTATTTCGAAGAAGGACCTTTATAAATTATATTTTTTTTCGGATTTTTTTAACGTAAAAACAAATTATCACTACGATATTTAGAAAAATTAAAACAGAAATAAATTAAAATTTTATTTTTCCAACCTCACCGAATATTGTTTCGCTTTCTAATTTTCAGTAGTAAACGGTTCTCCGGGGTACATCAACCTCTGCGATGCATTAAATGCGTGGCAGTTAGTTAAAGAGGTTAAGAGTTCCCTTGGATTACCAGCTGCAACATCATTCAAACACGTTAGTCCAGCAGGAGCCGCTGTAGGGATACCATTATCTTCCAACGAGGTAGTATAAAGCATGAAAATAATAACACCGAATAATAATCCATACTAATCTATAATTTGCGAATATTTACATTGTAAATAGTCATTACATTATTAGGTTATTTTTATCGCACTTCGGCAGAAAATCTGTTTTTTTAATTTTTTGTCTGTCTGCCTAACTGTTCCGATTTTATTCGCAAAAAAAAAAATGAGAGAAATAATGACGAATTCGCACAGTCCAACCCTTATAGTACCTGGGTTATTCTAAACTTTATTTCGCATTGATATCGTAACTAACACACGGAAATTGCAACAATTTAAAGCTCATTTAATAAATCACTAGCGAAAGAGAGACGATGATAGCTTCGGTAAGCCATTTATTATATCGCATTTGGAATAAGTAAGAAAACTGCTTCTTTGATTTTTTTATTTTTATTTTTTTGTCGCTCCCTTCATGATTTCGCACATATATTCCCTGCCCGAATTAGTTTCTAATGTTCTGGTTTGTGAATTTGATTTTTTGATGCTGGCGGAAACCACCTTTATCAATGGTTCCTTTTCTTAGCTAATAGACCATCTTTCAAAAATCTTATTTTTATTCCTCTTCTATATTCATTTCTTTTGCACTTTGTTTAGATCTATGTATTCATAACCGATAAAAAAAAAAAAAATACATTTGAAAATAAGCTGTGTTAAGTTGTTATAGTAAAAGATTTTTCCTAATATATATTCTTATAATTTAAATAAATACATTTTACTTTCAGTTCGGTACAATGATAGTTAAATGACAAAATTAACTTAAATTCCTTTAAAAACGGATGGTCTAAATACGCAAGTAAAGCCACAAGTGAAAAACTAATATGGAGTGATATTTATCAAATTTTTTGTAACATTAATTACTCTGTTGCAGATCAATTTTTAAAATCTTCTTACTTGAAAAAACATGAAATACATGTTAAAATTGTGCCTTAATTAACAATTTTAATATTAATAGAGAAAGTTTTACATGGTACCGGAGGGAGATCACTTATCAGATTTAGCATCTGCTTATGCTCGAGCAAGAGGTGCGGACAGAATGTCTTCATTTGGCGATTTCATCGCACTTTCCGATATCTGCGACGTGTCTACAGCGAAAATTATATCCAGAGAGGTAAAATTTGGTTGTTTTAAAATAAAAAGCCTAAAATTAACTGTGCAATATTGTAATAAGTTCTCTGGGACAAAATTTTTAAAATTACACTAATAATAGAGAAGTTTACTTTGCGATCGTAAAGCATTTTCGAAAATTGTAACAATGGCAATCACGGTGATTGAAGATTTTTCATTTCATTGTTATTATCAAAGTTTTCCATCATTAAATACATAGGTGGGTTTAAATTTTCCCGCTGTAAAATTAATTACGTATATTTAACAAATGTATTTTACAAGTCTGAAAATAGTTAACGAAAAATAATAAAAAATCGTTAAATAATCCGTAACGTTTATACGAATAATTTTGAATCATCATATTTTTTTTCCCACGGCAACGGATTATACTATTGGACGTTTATAAATAAGCAGTTACATTAGTTATTTACACTTATTATTCTAATCATTTTTTTCATTCTTTTATTAAAAAATACTGAGAGGAAAATGAAAATTACCATTTAAAAAATTAATGAACAAAAACAATTAAAAGAAGGGGGAATACAATAAGCTGTGTTTTTTTTTTTCTATTATTAATATGGCAAAAAGAATGATATGACCAGTTATAGTTTGGATTCTTTTCAGTTGAAAGTCACCTGAGGTAATGATGAAAAGTACAAATAACCTTTGAGCTACGATGAGGATAGAAATATTTTAAATATGAATTTTTTTTCTGATTCATTACAGGTAAATAGAATTAAAAAAAATAAAAAAAAAGAAACAAAACAGGCGAAACATATGAAATTTAAATAAAAATTAGAAAAAAATTTTTCATTGAAATACAACCATTTAAAAAAAAAAAAAAATGTTTTAAGAAGAGAAGAAAGTTCCGAATTATTATTTAAGCATTAGTAAATAATTTTCCGTGTACAGGTTTCAGATGGAATAATAGCACCCGGATTTGAAAAAGAAGCCTTGAACATTTTACAAAAAAAGAAAAACGGATCGTATTGCGTTTTGCAAATAAATCCAGAATATATTCCGAATGAAATTGAGCGGAAAGTTATATTCGGCTTAACTTTGCAACAAAAACGAAATGATGCCGTGATCGATTCCACTTTGTTCAGTAATATAGTTACTGAAAACAAACAAGTACATAGTTTTTAACTTAATAAGTAAAAATTAATTAAAATTTTCTAAAAAATAAATAAATATATTTATTTAGTATTACTTTAAAATTTTAATGTCAAGAAAGTATCGGGAATTGTCAATTTAAATCTCCCGGGTAATAGCTAGGCAGATAATTTTTTTTTTTCCAGGTTGGTACAACTGTTTTATATTATGATGCCTATTTTTAGCGTGATCTGTCAACCAGTGTGTTTACAGCAGCTGTTAAAATCAGTCGACCTTGAAGTGTTTTGTCGAAGTTTTACAATGAGTGAAAATATTGAACAACGTACTTGTGTTAAATTCTGTGTTTCGAACGAAATTTCTTGTGCCGATACACTGAAAATGTTACAGAAGGCTTTTGGTGAATCTGCTTTATCAAAAACGCGGGTTTACGAGTGGTACAGAGCGTTCAAGGATGGTCGGGAGACGGTCGAAGACATGCCTCGCTCTGGACGGCCTTCAACGAGTGTGACCGATGATAACGTCGATAAAATCAAGGAAATCGTTGCTGAAAATTGTCATGTGAGCTTGAGAGAGATGGCTCATGGATTGGGCATGTCACACGAGAGCGTACGTACGATTGTGCACGAAAAATTGGGTATGCAACGCGTTGCGGCTCGGCTTGTTCCGAAAGACCTGAATTTCTTTCAAAAAAAGTACCGAGAACAGGTAGCTGCAGACATGCTGGATCGAGCCAATTTGGATCCTACCTTCTTGGAAAAGATAATTACTGGTGACGAGACATGGGTGTACGAGTACGACACGCTTACGAACCAGCAATCGTCCGAATGGCGGCCAATTGGCGCGCCAAAGCCGAAAAAACCTCGCCAAAGCCGATCGAAAGTGAAGATCATGTTGATTGTTTTCTTCGATATTCGAGGCGTGGTACACTATGAATATGTGCCAGCCGGACAGACAGTCACCAAAGAGTTTTACTTAAGTGTTTTGAGACGTTTGAGAGAGGCTATCCGTCGTAAACGTAACGATTTGTGGGTCGACAATTCTTGGATTCTCCATCACGATAATGCGCCGTCTCACAAAGCCATAATTGTGAATGAGTTTTTGGCCAAACACTCGGTAAATATCATCGAACAACCGCCGTATTCACCAGATTTAGCACCCTGCGACTTCTTCCTATTCTCAAAACTCAAATTTCTGCTACGGGGAATGCGCTTCGAATCGATTGATGACATCAAGACGAATGCGACGCGAGAGCTAAAGGCCATCCCGGAAACCGCCTATCAGAAGTGCTTTGCCGAGTGGAAAAAGCGTTGGCATATGTGCATCGCTTCGAATGGATGTTATTTTGAAGGTGACAAAATAAATTTGGATGAAAATTAAAAATTGTTCGTTTTATTTAACAATTCCCGATACTTTCTTGACAGGGTGTATGTTTATACTGTTACACGAGGCGAAAAATGTTTGTTAGTTTGCAGTGCTTCGTTGCTTATTTTCGATTAATCTGACACATTAAAATTATAATTTCTTTTCCCGGTATTTAATACGAATAAATTGCAAACTAAACGTTATCTTCTCGCGCTAGGTAGTCTGTATATTATTTAATTGATATAAACAAAATTAAGCAGACACAAACGGCTAGAGATTGCATTATAGGAAAAATTATATTACATTTCTAAATTTATTCATTTTCAATGTTATTTTTGAAAATATTAAAAAAAAAAAAAAAAGCTTAATTTAAAAGGAAAGTAGCTGTTACTTTTGGTAGCCAATAACATCATACGAGAAAGATTACATCTACTTTTGCGAAGCCAAATCCAGGATATAAAATATACTAAAATAACATTAAACCTCTCGAAACAAGACGAGTTACCATCTCCAATAAAATGATTTACAAATCCATTTCTGCTTTAAATGTTATTGTTTAAACGAGGAATTTTAAATATTTTCGATTATACCGCGACTATTAAAAAAAGAGAACATTCTCTTAATTAAAGTTACAATTATAGCAATTAAAAATCCTTAGTCTAACTTTAACGTTAATTTTAAAAATCTAGCAATACGCACTGCTATGTGAATGTGATTGCTCTGTGTAATCTATAATCTACACAAATAACAATAATGCATTTTAATTACTGTTTTTTTCCCTTTTTTTTTATTTCCACAGATTCCATCCAATGCGATGAGAGACTTGGTTTTAGCAACGATAACTCTAAAATATACGCAGAGTAATTCAGTCTGTTTGGCGCGTGGGGGACAAATAATAGGTAGCGGAGCCGGTCAGCAATCAAGAATACATTGTACTCGTCTGGCAGCAGATAAAGCAGATCATTGGTAATTAACTTGAAGTATTATATAATATTGCAAACTGAAACTATGCTTCGCTAAAAGTTTATATATTAATTACACCAGGGTATTTTTTAAATATAAATCATATTAACGTTTTTTATCGAATTTATTATTAAGAAAAATTTTAAATTTAATAAATCAAGTGTTTACGTATAAAGGATCATTAAAAAAAATCAATCAACAAAAGGGGAAAGAAATATATTTGATTAGCAAGTACTCATAGCTAATAAAATAAATAACATTTTATTATTTGGAATACTAATTGAACTAATACGGTGTGCAGAATAAATCTGGTAACTATTTGAAAATCACTTTTTAGAAAATGAACAACCCTTAAATAAAAAACATATCATATTAAATAATATAGATATGTATATTGAAACGAATTTGGTATAGATACCGCTATCTTACGACGATATATGAATCCGAAATTTATTTTTAGTGATATTCATTTCATTCTGCTTATCTGGAATTCGTCTTTTGTTCGCTTTATCCGCGACGAATGCGTGTCGAGTACGAGCAATACTGAACAATGAGTGACTTATTTAAAATCCTTTGTTGTTAGGGGGTTTTTTTTTCGGGTCGCCCTTGGCTTTGACCTAACTACTGCTAGGGAATTAAATTCAGAAACAATAGGAGACGGAAAGAACAAAGGATTGAAGTAGGGTAATTATTGCTAGAGATGGGGGAAAAGAAACACAGTAAGGAGCCGGAAAGCTAAGAGCCAAGATTTTCGAATACAAAAGGAAACGTTCGCTAACAAGAGCAGAACATTCAAAGAAAATATAGTTTCACGTTCAAAAAAAGGAATCAGAGTTGCGGAGAGGACGGAAAAAAGGAGATAGAGAAAAATGAAATGAAGCGGTGTGAAGAGAATGATTAATTCTTAATCTGATTAAGGAGACAATAGTAAAACGATGATTGAACAGAATGAAACTGGGGACTGCGGCTGTATGAGAAAATAGTACGTTGTCAATTTAATTATTCTAAATCAGTTAATAGTAGTAAGATGGAAGTCGCTTCTGTTCCGTGTTAAACGTTTTCGCTCGTCGCTACCTTACATCTTCGTTCCGTAAAAAAAAAATAAAATTATTCCGTTTAGTTCATATTTACCGTTTAACCTTATTATTGCTATATAATTTTACCGCATTTTTCGCACATGGTTTTTTTATAATTCTGGTTGGTTTGTTGAATAAAAAATTTTTTTTTTTCGTGTCGCTTTTTTATTTTTGTGTTTTATTTTGGTCTACAGTGAATTTATTAGTAGTCCCCCGCGTATCATCCATAGTGAGTGTTATTATCGTCATTAAAACATAGACAAATCGAGTCTATTTCTTTGCAAAGAAACACTAGTAAGTTCAAAGTAATTGTACGTTTTTAATATAAAATTGTAGAAAAATTGACCGAATAATCAGTTTCAAAGCAATAGTACACAGCAGTGAATAAATTAGTCAAAAAAAATCGTGATCTCTTAAGATTTCTCAAGTTAACTAGGTATATAACTTGAAATTGCACTGATCTAATGGTTTTATTCTATCCCCTCCCAATCAAAAAAAAAAAAAAAAAAGTGGCGGAAAAGTTAACCAAAAGGAATAAAATACTTTTATAAACTTTAAATAAAATTGGAAAATACTATCGGATAACTGTATTTATTATTTAAACTCATTGTTAAACATATTTATGACAAAAATAAATTTTCGTCTTAATTATTTATATTATAATTACTCCCGTGGAACATGAAGTGTTTGCTTCGAAACGCGTCGGGGATATAAAAATTATATATATACAATTGTTAATTTAAATGTTAAAATTTATTTTTGTCATAACTATCGGATAAGTTAGTAGTAAAGTTGATATGGCAGATATCTCCAGTGAACTATAATCACCGTATTTAAATATAAAGAATATTAAAAAAAATAAATAAAAATGCATTAATATTGAAAATAGAAAAAATTACCGATAATAATCCAAATTAAGGACCAGAAGATAGGTGTAAAAAATCGCTATGAAAAACCGTTTTACATAGAATTTTTAAGCGTGATCTACCAGAAAACGTATTTATTAAAAAGCGGAAAAAACAAAATATTGTTAAAGAACCGGTAAATAGCTATAATTAGTTTGTCTGTGCAAAGGGGAAAAATAGTTTATTGTAAACGATCATTACAGGAAAGACAGAGAAAAAAGTGTATTTAGTTCGATTATAAATTCGCTTAATTACAAATTTTTCTTGAAAGCAAACTACTTTTAATATTTCCACAAAAGATGATGTTTAAAAACAAACTAAAAATACATTATATGCTCTTGCAGGTGGTGTCGACAGCATCCGTCCATTGGTAACTTGAAGTTTAAGGCACACTTAAGTCGAGCAGATAAAGCAAATTTAATAGACACGTACATTACCGAAAATGACGGTACGCCTAAATTTAATATCACATTCGCCGTATTTTATTTTAAATTCTAATATTAAATATATTTGGTATAGTTATTTGGAAACTGGCAGATTTTGAAACATTATCAATTATTACTGAACGAACTTCCAAAAAAGAATTTTAAAATGCTCGCATTGGAGACATAATATATTATACTGCAATGGCGCTGAAATAAAAACCATACAAAACGAATTCAGTTCACACAAACAAATGGAAGATTAAGAAAATAGTGTTTTTTTGTGTGTTGGTGAAATAAACTGTTTGCAGAGTTCACTTTATTAAAAACAAAAACAACTATTTCCTTAATCATGCAGTCCTATTTGTAAATGAAAAGAAAGATATTTTTAGCTTACAATGAAAATATAGTCCGTACCTTGTTCTGTTTTCGTAAATAGTTCAGCAGATTACGATTTAAATAAATTCAAGGTTTTGCTTTATAAAGATCTTTCTCTAAATAAGGTGCCACGATATTCCGAAATTATAAGTTAATATGTTAAAAAAGATAAATTTAGATAGCCGAGTTTTACAGTTTTGGAAAGAAATAAGATAATATACGCATTCGTATCATTTAATTTCTTTTAAAATAGTTACTTTTTTTTCCCTAATGATTAACGATTTTTTTTCGGTAATAGTCTTTACAAAAGTAAATATATTTTTGAAACGGCTTTAAACTAAAACTTATAATTAATAATAACAATTTTTGTGAATTTTTTAAAAATTATCAGTGATAATTTTATTAAAATGCAACGTGCCAAAATGCATGACTATTCTCAATTTATTTTAAAAAGTATTTCCCGATATAATTCTAAATAATATTAATTGCGATAACGAACATTTTTATTGCAGCTATTTTCGAAGACTGGCCTTCGTTATTTGATTCGAAACCAGATTTATTCACGCACGAAATAAAACAGAACTGGATAAAGCAATTGGCGGATGTTTCTCTTGCTTCAGATGCTTTCTTTCCATTCCATGACAACATAAAACGCGCTCACAAGGTACCGATTTTAATAAACGTGCGGCTAATTTATTTCTGCGAAGCAACAAACGTTTTACAGTTTTTAAACCAAAATTAAGGCAATGGTATCAAAAGAATAATTGATCCAAAGCTATATCGTGTTACGGTGAATTCTAAAAATATCATAAACTCAAAAACCAAGAGCAACTAGGAATTTAGATGCCTTGCACTATAGACACAACTCAGATACGACTAGCGTTGAAAATCAAACATCTAAACCGCCGTAATGAAATAGTATTAAAAACTCTTGTACAATTTCGGAAATGAAAACCTTTAACACGCCACATGGAAATGCTTATGCATGTTTTACAAATCTCAATGAACTGTATTTATCACCCCAACTAAGGTAAGAATTCTGCCTAACGGTAAATCTATTAGATATCCTCTCCTCCTTTCTACGGGTTATTACGTTATTTTTACTTTTATTTGCCCCCACCTCTATAGGGAAATCTTCCCGCTATCATTTTTTTAAACCTTATTCTCTATTTTTTATCTCATATCTATCATTTGCTTAAATTATCACATCTATATTTTCCTTACATCTGCATTATTATATTACGATAATTTTAATCCGAATTTAATTTCTAACCATTAGATTAAACACTTTTACATCAGCATCCCACTACGTGTACTATCGCGATGCAATACGCATACTTTGATCGCATTCGCAAAATGATAAAATATTTACGATCAGCCTAAAGTGTGATCTGTACATATCCACGCTAGACATAAAATTTCTTTATTAATCCTATTATGGTGGGAAAAGTATTACTGTTTGGAATGTTTGATAAATTAATGATGCGTATATAACCTCTTTGTTGTATCTTGTAAATGAAAAATATTAATTTAAAAATTACTTTAGATATTTGTACATGCAAACATTTTTTTCTCATTTGGAATTAGCTGATTATACCTAAATATTACCGCATACTTTTGGAAATATTCAAATGAACGCATCAGCAACCGGATTCTTGACTCTACTTTCACTAAAACACTCCTGTTCAATCGGTTACGTTGCGATAGGGAGCACTTAATACGACGAAGAAACAATTAATACCAGTTAAAGCTATCCGTAGTGCTAATAATAATAATCAATATTTGCACTGTAATTGCATTATTACTATATTACTGTCTTGCTAAATTAATTTAATACTAAAAATTTTTATCTAACTTTAAGCTGGTTAGTAGTAATCGCGTTATTAACAGTTGCATATTTTATAAATCGATTAAAAATATCAGTCCGAATGAGAACAAGTTAATTTATTTTTTAGTAAACTATATAGCCTTTTTGCAAAAATTTAAAAGATAATATAACGAAGGGGATTAACTTAATTTTGTGGTGTTCTCCGTGGTGCTATCAAATAGGTGTTCCCGCATTCTAGTTAACACTATAGAGTGATGATTTAACCGACAAAGAGTACAAGAATCCGCTGTCTTTTCATTTATTAGAAAATTTTAATATATTACACACAGAACTCTAGAAATTTATAATGAATCAAAAACTTCCGATTAACGTATTTCATAAGGTTTATGCGGTAAAGCTAAAATAATAGGACCAACATTTTTTCGAAAGTATGAAATAATAAAACTACATCGGAATAAATTCCCTTTTATTTATTACACCGAGGAGAATGTAAAATAGAGACAGAAGTGTGTCGAAGTTAGTACACTAGTACACATTAAAAATATTCTAACATTAAAGTTTCAGTTGTATTACTATTAAGAGTTGTTTATATTTTAGAATATATGTACCCGAATTTTTGCATTTTTGCACGCAATTCTAACGCGCATCTGAATTTAATATTAGATCCGTTTTTGAAAAAACCTTATGACTTCTTAAAAACTGAAATAAATATAATTTCAAATACTTTTTTATTAATAAAAATAATTATGTTGCCGTCGCGTAATTTTAATAAAATTACAAATAAAGCCGGCATGTTAGCACAACAGTAAACTTATTAACGAAAATAATTCACCTTGATAATAAAATTATCAAATTAACAAGAAGTCGACGGAATAATTTTTTTTTACCGGTAGAGTTTTATTGAAATTATACAATTTCTGTGTAGTGAGAAATACAGTTATTTGTATTAATAGAAACTGTTTAAATATTTCAAATGTATTTCACTTACAGGAATATATCCTATATGTAGATTTAAATAATGTTTAATAAAATTCTTTCAGAGCGGTGTAAAATATATAGCTTCTCCAGCTGGCTCCAAAAACGATGAAGCTGTAACTGCAGCTTGCAATGAAAGACAAATTGTGCAGGTACATATGGGCATCAGACTTTTCCACCATTAAATATCGTCATTTATATCTACGCTATTCTTTTTTTATAACCAGATTTTTTTTTCGCTTATTTATTTTATTTGAAAATATAAAATATTATGTAGATTACTACTCAATTTCTGTTATTAGAAATAAGTTTATTTTCAAATTACTTCAATATATATATATATATATATATATATCGAAATCAAAGCAAATGTAACATATAAAAAAAATAAAATAGCACGCCGTTTATTTGTTAAATTCAGTGAAAACAAAAACGAAAATAACCGTAAGGTGCATGCATAACAGGAAGGAGCTCATCACACTTTTTGAAAATATAAACGAATTTTCTTTTTCAGCCTAATTTTAATCTCTTTAAAGCATTGCCGAAAATTCGACGCAGAAATTATCGGAAAGTACAAAAATATCGTTAGACAATTCAAAATTTTCATTCATTTACCGATACAAAACTGTTTGAATATGTTTTCTAATATTTCTTCGGTAGCAATGATGCCTGTTACTTGACCAATATGTCTGGCAGCCAATCGTAATTTCTCGGCCGCAATTACTAAATTTGCTTCCTCGTTTTCTTTAATTATCTCTAAATAAGACGTTATCAAATTTAAACACTCGTTTAAATGATAGGCATGTCTTAACTGACTGCATAACGGATTATCTACGGAAGGATTTCCACATCTACAAAAAAAAAATTTCATATATATACATATATATATATATATATATATATATAAAAGTTTAACTACAGTTTGGTGCATATTATACTTGTGCATAGCACATTTTCTGTAGTAGTGCAAACTAACAATTATATTATCATCTTCATTTTAAAGATTTAACGTTCACATTCCGTATTCTTCGACATAAAAAATATGTATTTACCACGTGGAAAAATGAATCCCCTGTTGAGTTCCGCTTTTTTTTTTCTCGCAACACAATTAATCGCAATGGGTGTTAGCCCATTTTTAATCGGTACAGTTTTTACTAATAAGAAAGTGGTCAAATATTTAATAGCACACGTTTTATTATTCCAGAAGTGACACTAAACAAAATTACTGAATGGACATATTACAGTTAATATTAATCATAAAATACTACTATCCACTTAAATTATCCTTCGTTTTTATAATCAGCTTCTGTCGACTTTGAAAACAGCTGTTGATTGTTACTATTTTTGCATTATAATTCATGCACAGTTCAGTTGCACATACAATAGAATCTCGCGAAAACTTATCATAAAACGTGCACCAAAGCTATGCTGCGAGTGACATAGAACAATGCCGTTAAGCAAATGGCGTCACATATAAATGACCGTAAAAAAAATATTTTCTTTAAATTTAGAAAATTTATTTTTCGAAGTAAATTTAATCATAAAGCTGTCGATCAGAAGTTAAAGAAAAAAGAATAAAAAAACCTGTTACATCATTTCACATTTTCATAAAATATCCGCCTCACAGGTTATTTGGCCTTGCAGGAATTATATTATATTTAACGCTGGTTTTAATATCTCCGCAAGAATTAAAGATAAAGCTATTTCAGAGCTTTTGTGATATTTTTCTGTTTTACGATAATTTTATAAAAGTTATACCTATTCGGGAAAACAAAGGCGGGTTGCAAGACAAAACAACCGACT
This sequence comes from Icerya purchasi, assembly GCA_039619475.1. Classification (NCBI taxonomy): domain Eukaryota; kingdom Metazoa; phylum Arthropoda; class Insecta; order Hemiptera; family Monophlebidae; genus Icerya; species Icerya purchasi. Next base: position 422,575,982 of record CM077116.1, read on the forward strand.
GAATATTTTCTTTAGGATCATAAGGCTTAATACATTTTGAATTTTTTCAATCATTCACCCTTCGTCAATGATATTCTCTTTATATTGCTATATTAATCTAATATTAGATTAGACCACTGACTTAATATACATAAATACGCAAATCTTCACTGTTAAAAAAGTAACCAAATTCCGATCTGCCTCAGATATTATTATATATAATCACGACATAATCCGTGAATATAGACGACATCAGAAACTAATCTAAATTCGGTAGCTTTTTAATCAATACAAATTTCTGTATTTGTGAAATCTAATTTATCGGTTTAATCGAAAAAATTTATACAAAATGTTATAGTTTAAGTTTTGAATTTACGGTTAGGTTTGTAACAATACTTTTTGCGGTAATGTGAGAAAAACAATGATTATCGATAACCTGCTTTTAAATCGTTTTCTCTTCTCGTAGCCCCTGATTTAAATTGAATCAACTTCTGCTAAATGTCGCATTCTTCATAATTTGCTGCATGCAGTCCACTACACAGACCGCATTTAGCTGGTAGTTTTGGATATTTTTTGCAATTTACTGTTTTATTGTTTCGCATTTTACACACACTGATGGCCGAGTACAATAAGCTTTTTAATATGTCCCCCCACATTTGGCAGTTCTGACACTGAAAAATAGCTGACTTCTCTTTGGGGATTCAACCTTGATCATGGTGTTACATAAAACTTTCAAACTGAATATTTCCTTACAGCTCTCTGTCTACTTTAATTCCACAAGGAACAAAGGAATTTCGTATGACGTCATTTAATGTTGTCAACATTACGCGCTTTATAACCCTTTAGTGTTAATTCCTCTGCAATTTTTGTCGGCTCCAGAGTGATGAAGATGTCTTATTATGTACGATCCTGTTTCACTCGGTAGGTATGGAATATTATTTACTTTTCTCTGAACACCTTAGTTTTATTTTAACTACTTTGTCTGAGAGAGCTTTCGGCAGGTAATTCGATTTGTTAACTAATAGTTCTATTTTTTTCTCATTCTTTGGAAAATTGATGATTTCTTTCTGACTCGCAATCAAAAACTTTTAACATCGATAGCAAGGAAAAAGTCGAGACCGTCTGAAAGACACGGTGCGATATTTTTGAATTTATACCGATAGAAGTATTCAGCAGCTTACGTCATAACCTAAGCACTATTTTGAGTATTGCCAATTCTTAGGAAAAATATGATTAAAGAAATTAACCTGTCTTGTAGGTTATTATTTCAGAAAATCAACCGAACATTTCTAGCATTTCGTTTAGAATAATGACTGAAAAAGAAAAAAAACATAAAAAAAGGACTTGTTTAGGTTCCGTAAAAATACTGAGCATCCGAATTATATTATACATATATTTGATTGCCTACCCGAGAAAATCTAAATGCGCTGTTTGTACGACATCATGCGCACAATTCATATGAATGGGGACGTACGAAGGTACACTTCACATAATAAATCGGCTTCTGAAAGGAGGAAATAGTTATGACACGAACAAGCCCTATATGTATGAGGGTATCATGATAGTGCGGTGTACTTGAAATGTGGATTCATTATTGAAGAATTTTTCGTTCTCAATCGTATTTAATGGTTATAAAGTTTACTAGAAAAGAAGTTTCTAGATTCTTCTGTACCTAATGTTAAGTGTACCATTAAGAGAATCGTTGATAATTTTCTAACGAATTTTTCCATGCAACCAAAAACAAGTGTTCTCAAAAAGCGTGTTGACAGCGATAAAGTTCGATGAAGTTTCCGAAAAAATCACTGCTAAACCGGACTGTTTAAAAATCAGCGTTACAAATTGACATTCATCATTCCAATGCTTATCTTTGTTTTGAAGCATTAAAATTATGCTTTTATTGTGCTGCGATAGTGCAACAGTTGAACTGATCTGCTACGACGTTTAACATTCCGTCAGTGATTCGCAAACTTAGTACTCTAGAAAAATATTTATATTTTATACAACATATTTTTCGGCTAAGAAATTGGTTTCATTGGTACATTAACCAATTTTGATCAAGTGAGAATCTTCAAATTTACTAAAATGATAATCTTTATTCAAAAAAAATTGGTGCTCGGTACATCATACCATAGAAAATATTTGTGGGACTACTTTTTTTTACTATAACGATAACTACAAAGATACACCGGATGTTCCAATTCACCAAAATTATTAAAGATCGATAAGCGCTACTACTGATTCCACTGCGTGTATTGCAAAAAGTACATTACACTTGATAAAAAATTGTTTTCACGAAAAAGTAATACGTACAGAACTTTAGCCCCAAGGAGCCCAAATTTATCTTTAGCCTTCGTTTTTATTGGGACATTTAAAAAACCGCGTTTCGAAATTAGAGGTCTTGAAGAACCGAATTACGTTTGAAATTAATGCTATAATGCCAGAAATTTTGGTTGCTGATCCCGAAATATTTTTAAACGTGTCAAAATGTATGTCCCGAAACGAGGAAAACATTTTCAACACTTATAAAATATTTTTGGTTAAAATTTTAGCGTTACTATAAATAAATATGAATTTATTCACGAACTTGTCTTTTTAGATTACTTAATAAAATACGCACGTGAATACACGAAAAAAATAAATAAAGCGATAACAAAAAACAGTATTTTTTGCAAAAAATTACTGATAGCACTGAACGCGAATATTTTACAGTGATGTAGAAATTATTTTAGAAATCCATGTTCTTCACTAACACTGGTGATAATCTTTAAGTAATAAAGTTTAAAAAATGCCGCAGATACTTAATAAAAAAATCTGAATAAAAACCACTGCTTGCCGGCGTAAATCGATCTAAGCGACCTGATGGTTTGCCTTTGCCTTCCTTGCGGCTAAAAAGATTATTTATTTCTAGTTTAAATTTCAAACTCTAGTCTGAACATTCTAGCAATTCGACTACAAATGACGAGACTAAACGTAACTCACATTGTTTTTGTTTTTCTGTTTTCTGTGATGAATCGAATATTAAAATTATTAAATTATTAAATTTAAAATTATATTAAAACTTTCCTTAAACCGATTTTATCTCGTAAATATATTTATTAAACTATTAAAATTTTCTCGAATTAAATTGTAATTAACGCTTAAAACATTAAATGCTCTTCAAAAAACATGTTAAAATTACGAATATTATGACAAATCTTTAATCTTAATTTAATAAAATAGTTTTAAATAATCACGATCTATTAAAAATCGGAAATTATTATAATTTTAGATAAAATTTAAATGATTAAACTTACTAATTATATATATACAAATTTAATATTCGTTTAACAAAAAAAAAAAAAAAAGTAAAATTGTTCAAACGGTACTGACTTTATAAATATTCAAAACTGCGCTTCTCTATTCATTTCTTTTTCATTGAAACCGTACAAAATTCTCCGTCAATGTCTTAAAAACCTCTATTAAAGTGATCCATCTAACACAGTCACAAGCAATAATGCCCATAGTTATTACTTCGATGCAAATCCGAAATTTCGGGATTAGATTTAATTCAAGACAAACGGCGGTAAAACACATGATTTCAAAATTTTACATGATATTTTTTCATTATTTAAGTTTCACGTGAAATATATTATAATACTTAAAGTTGATACAGAAATGTTTTTAAAAAAAGTACGCAATAATTGGTAACAAATAAATATAGTTTAAGCGTTTCAAAGAAACCCGATTTGCCATAAATATTTCCATTATATCAACATTAAGAAGTATAAAAAGTTCATAAAATTTTAAGTCCAATTACAAGCTAAAATGTAATGATAACTAATATTAATATTTTTAAAATTCAACATTATTGTTCCAGTTGATGAGAAATACTTACATTTTTTCTAGCCGGTGTGAAATAAGCCTTATCAGATCAGATATTCCTTCGTTCGTCTTGCAAGAAATCATTACAAAGTCGTCTGTTCCGATGCAACGGAGTTTTTCGACAAAATCTGGCTGTTCCTTAATTACGAGATCGCATTTATTTAAAGCAATTATGCGTCTCTGCTTTTCAGCTACTATATCTGAGCTTAGCTGTAACGTGTCTACATAATACTTCAAATACTCGTCTAACAATAGTCCATCGTTAAATTTCTTACTCCATTCAAAATAATACGATGCGTCGATAACTATTATTAATATATCTGCGAGTTGAGTTTGACGATGAGCTCTATTTATACCATGCATTTCTATGACGTCCGTGACTTCATTTCTGATACCAGCTGTATCTGTTAATAAGACCGAGTATCCAGAAATATCTAAATGTGTTTCCAGAACGTCGCGCGTAGTTCCCGGTATTTCTGTAACAATAGCAGCAGATCTTCCACCTTTTTAAACACATTTATTACTAACTTTTTTTTTTTCCATCGCTGTTTAAACTACCCGTATACAACATTAAACAAAATTTCTACGCAAAAAGCAATATTTTTTCTCTGCAGCTCTTAAATCACTATTTACTTGATTTTTTTTTCCTTTTAATTTATTCAAATTATATATACCACCCATATTTAGAAATGAATACAAAAAAAATATTCGAAAATTTTTATATCGGTAAACAAATTATTTTTTAACCATGGAAATTACTTAATTTTTTTCGTTATAAAAGTGATCTGAAAAATAATTGAAGATTCTTTTTATATAATTTAAGGAATTACATTAATACTAAATATACAAACAGCACATGGATAAGACAACAGATAAAAATTATAAATTAATTTTAAACATATCTTAAATTAACAAACTGTTCATTCTTCACCTTTACAAAATACTCGTTATTACCTATATGACGTTATATTTCATTACCTAAGTATCGTTCACATTTTACAGCCAAATTCACTGTATTCAGTTCATAGTGACAACACGATTTTTTTGTCCACTACTTCGATTTCATAAGATCTTAACTGACCAGACTTTTACAAAGGAGAAATATTCTAATTATCTATTACAATTCAATAATTACTATCTTAAAAACGTTATGTTTATTAAATTTTTATAAAAACATTATATATTGATAAATCAAAACATCGATTGATGAAAACAAAACTTTCAAAATTTACATGTACTACATTTCTTTTTATACATATTCGTATATACTCTCTATTTATTCTGACTAATAAAAACTATATAGATTTTGAGTTAGGAACAATTTGTTAAAAATTTGTTTGCCTAATCAGCTTATTGATTATTTAAAAAACCGATTAAACTGCAAGCGGTATTTTGATTTCAGTAATTTCGCAGTTGAACACAATAATCTCATGTTATTTTAAATTAATAACAATAAGCGAAACGATGATCTACACTTTTTAAATGATACAACTTAGTTTAGGTACTTTCTTTCCAAAAAAATTCAGTAACTAAATTTGCAAAATTATGTAATATTTTAAGACATCCTCCTTCTTATCTTGCTGTTTCATCAAGTAAACTTCTAAAAACCCTTTTAATTATATGAATTCCAAATGAATTTAATAAAAATTTTATAAATACTTTAATTATTGAAAATTTATAAATGTTTTCGAATAAGCCGAATAGGTTACCTTTTTTTTGTGCCCCTATTATAGATTTATTAACTGCTTCGAGAAAAATATCACATTCTGAAACCAGTTTCTTTAAACGCAGAAAATACCGAAATTTTTTTAAATTATAGTTTTACAATGCTTAAAGAAATATTTTAAATTCTAAAACATTTCTCTTCCTTTTTGTGACGCAACATTTAAAATTAGTAAATAAATTATTGCATCAATAAAAAACATCAAATCTTTACCAGTATTTTTCAGTTTTTTTTTTCTTAATTAAAATTTGGTTCCAATAATGCAATAAATTTGTTCGAAATGTACATAGGTAAATCCCCTTTTCTATGTAATATAAAAAAAACCGTTGTTTATAGGCTGATCTACAATAAAATATAAAAAACCGCATAAAATTCGTAAACTACGATTATAATTAATTTACATTACATTATTTACTTTATCAGTATCAACAGTTTGTATTTTTTTTTCTTCTTCAAAGTTATATATAATATTGTTAAGTTTAATAACAGTGAAAAAAAGACGAATAGAGATATCTTTCTTTTAATTTATAGGTATGTCTGTATTTCCTACCATTAAATTATATAAAAGGCCCTGCACATAATTTCACATGCGTGATTCAGTTTTGTACATGCATCCAATAATAAAACTGAAATAAGAACAGATAGAATGTAAAAATGAATAACAGGAAATAAATTAACATCGACTTTTAAGTAGTAAAATGAAAACTTAAAACTCACATAAAAGGTTAAATAAACTACTTTTTCCAACATTCGGAGATCCTACTATTACTGTTTTGACGCCATCTTTTAAACGTTCGCCTCTTTTACTGCTGGATAAAAATTCCTAATAAAATGTACAATAGGCAAGTTAATGCAAAATTAAACATATCCGTATTAAACAATGCTGCTCATTTATTTCAACCTCTTTCCGTATTTTTTATTAATATTTGTTTCTATACAAAAATTTTAAATATTAAAGAACTGTTAAAACAAAGTATACTTAAAGTCGAGAAATTTAAAATTATTACCCTAATCATTAATTGTAATTCTTTAATAGAAGTAGTACTTTGAGTTATGGCATCGTCGGGTATTTCTTCTTCACCAAAATCAATTGAAGATTCTATAAATGCTAAGCTCTGAAATGTTTAATATTAATAGAAGTTTATTAATCTCGAAAAAATGAAAATGAAAACAAACCTAACAATTTTACGTGTACAATCCGTGTCTATCGTTAATGAAAGAATAAAAAATGTATACGTAGTTAACATTAAGTTGATAAAACTACATCAACAAATAATGATAAAACATAAAAGAAAAAATACTGCTTAGAAAATCGATAAAATGTGCACATAAACGATGATCTTTAAATAATAAAAATATAATAAAATTTACTTGCACAATGATTTGCCTCCAATTTTGATAAAGAGTACTGAGAACACCTTCTGCTTGTAAAATTGCTTGTTTTCGTTGCGATTCGGTTTCTGCTTCGATCAAATCAGACAAACCTTCTATCTCTGTTAAATCGAGTTTTCCCGCGTAAAAAGCCCTTTTTGTAAACTCCCCTAATAAAATTGTATCGTTGTTGCAAAAAATGTCTATTATTTACTTTTGAAAGTTATTTTCTAATTCAAAATTTTGAATAATTTGAAAATATTACGAAAAAAATATCAACAACAATTGATAATGCGATTAGAAAACTAATTTTAATAATTAATAATAACAAAACTTACATAATTACAAGTAGAATTTTTTACCATTCAGTAGCATTTAAGTAATAATCCATTTAAAAGAGAATACATTAAAAAATTGCTTACTTAAAGGCGCTATCATTGATACTAACAGCAAAATAAATCAATTATAATTTCACGATCATCAAGAATGTAGTAAATTTTATTAATAGACTGTATCTCAGAATTAGTTTTAGTATCAATAACCCTTCTCCGCACAAAAAAATGAATGGAACTTAATGAAAGTACAGAAACTATAAAATAATATTTTATTCGTAAAGAGTTCAAGAAAAAAATCATAAAGATTATTATAACTGATATGAATTTTCGAGAAGAAATTATTTTGCACACTGAAGAAGACAAATAAATCAAATTTACATAGAATAAAAAATAAATAAATTATAAATTAGTAACAAATAAACGCTTTTAGAGCAAGACTGAAAGAAACATACTGTGTCAACGAGGAATTAATTGAACAATGGGAAAAATTTAAATCGACATAATTAACATAGCGGAAATATCATAATTTCGGAAGAAGTTAACAAAACAGAAACTTGATTTTCCAATATAAATCTAATTGAAGAGAAAAGGAAAGAAAAATCAAAAATCCCATTATTTAACAAATAATAAAAATTTTAAATTAAAGTATCCGCGCGTGAGAGGCAGAAATCGGTTTATACTGTGTGTTTGCCAACATATACAAAAAAACTAGTCAAACGATTTTTATAAAAAAATAAAATAGCTATTCTGCTATTTTAAAAATTAAAAAAAAAACCACATAAACAAGAACTTAACGGACAGAGCGTTGAAAGTTAACAAAACAACTAGAATATTGTTGAAAATTATAGAAATTGAAACATAAATAGATATCATTTTTCATGCCAAAAACCACGAACAGTTTATAGTATAAAAACGCTAGCGGTAAATACAATCCTGACAGAAATCCCAAAAAAGGTAACGAATAATGAAATGGCGAAGTACGAAGTAACAATTACAGGATAAACATGTTTCAACTTACAATTCATCAGTGACATAGTTATTAGCGAAAGGCATTAAAAAATATATATATGTAACTCGGACATTTTGACCTCGCAAAAGACTGTGTCCCTTGACCCATCTTGCTTACATTTATGTTTCTTTCTCTTCCATATTTTGTATAAAATGATCAAAATTTACAACGTAATTCTAAATCGGTCCATATGAATATAATAACATAATCACGAAATCCTATAAAATATAATAAACGTTACATAAAATTGGGACATTTTTTCTAATGAGGGGTAGCCTAAGAATTATGTTGTAATTAATAATTCTATAAAAACTCAAACTAATTAGTAGCTAATATAGACAGGAAATTAAATAGAAAAAATCAAAGATAATGGTAATTAAAGAAGAAACGTGATCCCGGTAGCGGAAAGAAAAATTGATGAATACGAAATTATAAAAAGTTATTAGTACTTATAATCACTTATAAAGATCAGTGGAAGGTACAAAACTTACAAAAAATGCCGTATGCAACAGGCACAGAAAGCAGTAATCTAATTAAAACAGTAAAGGAAAAAATTCGCAATTACAGAAAGAGATCAAATAGAACTAGCTAAGACATTAGAATTTCGATATCCATATATATCACAGAAACATTTCAACTTTGACATACTGCGTTAAAGATTAATTATTATCTCTTGAGATAACGAAATGTATAAACCAATCGCTGCTCTAAGAAATAAGAATAACACACAGATTGCCAGAAAAGTTCTCGAACGTAAAATGACGGGAAACAGAATAAAAAAAAATATAATCAAAAGAAAAATCACGTGCAAAATGTTTGAAAAGGCAGACATTATTCAAAAAATAACTTCAATTTTTTTACCGAATGCATTCAATAGATATTTGACAGAAATAAATAGCGTAAAATGAATACAGCTGCTATCCATGGCCAGGTTAATTGAATGAAAAATGCCTATGGACCATCTATCTTCGCTTAAATCCGAATAGGAGCGCTACTAAAATTTTTATTTCGAAAAAAAGTTTATGTTTCATATGGGTGAACAATTTTACTTTTACATTCCATTTAGTAGAATTCTAAAATTTTCTTTATTTTTTACCGATTTTTCTTCACTTTTTTTTTAGTTTTCATGCTGAGTCCCATATGCGACCCCTTTAAAGAATTCTGCGCCATGAATATATTTAGCAGAACTCAAATACGTTGTCCATCAAATCGCCTATAGTGCAATTGACTAGTTAGGGCTTGCCCCATACATCGGGTATACTTTTCAATCCGCGATGTTTCCATAAAAACTGTTGCCTAAGATGAGGAGGAAGTAAGAGGAAAAAATTGCAGCACAAAAATGTAAAAGAGAACAGAGATATGTAGTAATTTTATTATGCTGCTAAACAGTTCTGACGGGTAGTACAATGATATGGCAAACCAAGACAACTAGTCTACTAAAAACCGCTGGCAAAAAAATAAGGGAAGGGAAGGAAAGAAAATGGAAAAAAAGAAAAGTTCGCATTTAAATACTCCTTTTTTCCGGATGTCAGATTTTTAACAAAATTTCTCTTTCAAATCGTTAATCTTTCCTATAGTTTAACATTAATTATAATAACTGACACATAAAAAAGTTAGTAATTACTTTTATCTATCAACCAAAATTATTTTTTTTACATTTCATAAAAATTTCCAAAAAGGATCATCAAATATTTTTTATACATAACTGAAACAATTATTTCCGTAATTATAAATAACTTTAATTAAACTTCGAAATCAAGTTGATTGAAAATATATATAATTTAAATATGCGTTAAAAAAACAAACCTGGTTCAGCTGGCCTGTAATTCTTAAGCTTAGCCAGTGCTTTTAAAATAGCTGCCACAACAGCTTTTCCTCCATGAACATGCAACTCACAACAATCTTCTCCAGTGAAACTATTAGGTTCTAAATGTAAATAAGTAATTTCTTTTTAAATTTCAGATTAATTTTTTACTACATACACACACATATATATCTATATATAGCTCACTAAATACAATAACGTCATAACTCAAAAAATAGCGAATTTGAGTTATGTGTATAGTTGGAATACATTTTATGAGTACAATTAGAGGTTAGAACGCCATATTTGTAAATAAGAAACTCGACAAAATAAGAATTGCTTTTAGAACGGCTACACCGTTCAAATTATAGTAAATGTAAATGTTAATTTGCGTTTCCTGCGAAATAGCGTTTTTTGAGTTATGACGTTATTGTACTTAATGAGCGATATATATATATACCAGGAGCGTGGACTCGTTACCCGCTTCGCACTAACCCTTCAAATTTTCAATCGTCCCAGGTTGCGAATTTTTAAAATAAAATGTAACGCCCAGATAGTGTTTATTTTTTTAAAAAAATGACATAAATACATGAATTAAAAAAATAGTTTGGATTAAAATATCCCAAATACTACAACTGATGGCAAGGTAGCGAGAGAAATATTTTAAATTTAATGCTCTTTAAAATGAAATTGTACGTTTCAACGGTAATTAACAATGATAATATTTCAAATTCACTTATCTACTTCACGCACTAAAGTGATTGAAAGAAAAACGTCATTATTTGCAAGCTAATAACTTTAACAAAGATTTACAATAAAATAAACTCTGTAAAAATAAATTATAACAAAATAAACCTTATAACAAACAAATTTGAAAGGAACGTTTCCATGCAGAGCCCATCTTCAGCGTAACGATAAAAAATAACAAAACACACTGCGGGTTAAAAAATATGAACAGAGGTATACATACTAAAATACACAAAAAGAAGAATGGTAGTAAAAGATAGCAAAATGTTTACGTAATATAAAAGCAGTTTATAAAAGTAAGGCGATAACGTACAAAAAATGATAAAGACAGTAAATTGTTTACAATAATATGACCATTAAAAAATTTTGTTAAAAACAGAGAATTTGAAAAGGAAATTAGTTAAAATATATTAAAAGATTAAGAATTGATATTATACGGAAGGTTGTTAGTTACTTTTCGGTACTTTATAATTTATTAATTAGTCTTTATTAAAAATGGCTAAAATACTGACAACGTTTTCTAAATTATCGCGTCTTTCATTTTAGCATAAACAAAAAAAAAAAATAACTGCTATCTAAATAATGTAAACGGGAGAAATATTACGAGCCTCAGCTACATTTATTTCTTCTAATCTCGGTTCAATGTAACTGATGTCGATAATGATTTTAGACACTCGCGTTCATCGCTCGCTTAATTACAAAAATTGGTTAGTTAAATTTTAAAATTCCGGCGGTTTTGCACTTTTTCCGTATTCTAACGACAAAAATATAACGATTAAAAAAGAAAGCGGCACTCTAGCTGCCGTAGACTAAACTGTGGACTTTTCTCCGTCTTTTTTTGCAAATTAATGTGTACATTTTTTTAAATTTAGTACCTTAAAAATTTTAATTTTAGAAACTTCGTAATTTATCCATATTTTAATCAGGAAAACATGTCACTTAAAAAAAAAAAAGTAAATAAACTTTCTAGCCGCTATAGAATCTTTTCTATATTCTAATGCTGAAAATATGCCGATTAAAAAAAAAAATCAACTAACTGGTTACTATAAAATCAGTTATAAATTTTTTGCTAATATTTTGTCTTGCATCTTAGTAAATATATATTTCAAAATTGGGGCCCTTGAATTTTAAAATTTTAAGGGTTTCATAGTTTTGTAATATTGTAATAACGAAAATGCGGCGAATAAAAGAAAATCAACTTTCTAGCTAATATAGAACGGACTGCAAACTTTTTTCTGTTTTACAACTTGATGTACATGTTTCAAAATTTGATCCTTTAAATTTTAAAATTGTGAAAGGTTGGGATTTTTTAGATAAAAAGCTAAAAAGCAGGAAAACGAAAACATCTTAAAAAGTTGTGACAAAGACGAAAGGGCTTTAAATTTTGTCCAGTTTAAATTGTAGAAATTTAAAGAACGGAACAAAAATTAAACTTGAACTGAATTATACTGGGTTATGTTGGAAGGTGAATCTGCCCAATCAAGAGAAAAGTTGTAAAGATAACCGTAGTAAAAAACGTAGGATAACGAAAACAATTTACTAAGGAAATAAATAGGTTACCCACGGTGACATTGGCCAAGAAAGTATCTGAGAGGCTGATGGTAAACATGAGCCTCAGAGAAATAAAGAAATGAAAACACATGAATATTGACTTTCCCGTGAATATTCTGGAAAAACGCACCGAAAAGGACACATATATATATCCAAATCCTCTAACGGAGTTGATTTGCGCATCTCTACTCTCAACTGTTTGAGTGAAAACAAAAAGCGACGGTTACACAAGCCGAATTTTTGTTTACAATCATAGAAGGGCCTGCTATTATTCAAAAAGTAAACCAGCAAACTTGTTTGGCTAAGAAATTAAACGGTAGAGGCCGCAAAGGCCGCGCGCTTGTTTACTTGCTCTCGGTACTTTTGGAGCGCATCACTTTGGTGACTTCCTAGGGACCTTTAAAACTTGGAAAATATTTTCTTCAGACATTAAATCAATTTTTAAAGCATTAAAAAAAAAGTGCAAAAAATTAATATCTGAAGGAGCTCCCCCCCAACCCTCTTAAATGCTTACTCTACAGAAACTTTAGTTGAAACATAACTTTTATTTTACATAAGAAAGATAAACTAATCAAATGAATGTTTAAAACTTGGAACTGTTTTCTTATTAGAAATGGAAAGAGTAATGGTATAGCCATCTATTAAGTTGATGAAGAAAGTTTTGGTATGATTAAGACACTTTTTTTCCTTTACTGTTTTAATTAGATTACTGCTTTCTGTGCCCGTTGCATACGGCATTTTTTGTAAGTTTTGTACCTTCCACTGATCTCTATAAGTGATTATAAGTACTAATAACTTTTTATAATTTCGTATTCATCAATTTTTCTTTCCGCTACCGGGATCACGTTTCTTCTATTAATTACCATTATCTTTGATTTTTTCTATTTAATTTCCTGTCTATATTAGCTACTAATTAGTTTGAGTTTTTATAGAATTATTAATTACAACATAATTCTTAGGCTACCCCTCATTAGAAAAAATGTCCCAATTTTATGTAACGTTTATTATATTTTATAGGATTTCGTGATTATGTTATTATATTCATATGGACCGATTTAGAATTACGTTGTAAACTTTGATCATTTTATACAAAATATAGAAGAGAAAGAAACAGAAATATAAGCAAGAGGAGTCAATGAGCATAGCCCCTCATATACTTACATACGTCTATAATATATATATATGTAAGATAAAGTTTAAAAATAAAAATATACCTGGGAACCACATTACTATTCCTCTATCTAAATGTTCATAACGTACTGGATCTATTATAGTTTGTAAAAAAGCATATCTTGGTTTCAAAGCTTCTTTTTTTATTTTAGTCATATGCGAAATTACTAATCGAGCATTTGGTCCTGATATTCGTATAACAGCAATACCACATTTAACATTACCTTTAAATATATAAAAAGAAATGGCTCAATTATACTTGAAAAATTATTAATTATAAAAATACTGCATCATACACAAGCATTTCTCCTTTTTTTAATCAGAGCAATTAATGAAAAATCAAAAAAGATAAAGACAAAAATATTTTTAAATTTCTTAAAAAACTACGGATTTAAGCAGTACGTTTAATAAAAATAATTATAGTATCGGAAGAAAGTTGTGTGGGGTTAATTTGATAGCAAGATTAAACTTAAAATGGAATACCTGATGATAAAGCAAAAATTGTCGGAACATTCTTAACGCAATTATTCATTTATACAATGAACAAAAATTTTTTTTTTTTTTTAAACGAGAAACTATAACATTCAAATATTCTACCGGCATACGAGTTTTAAGTAATATGTCGATTATCGAAATAGCGGAAAGTAAAGCTACGTCCATATACATAATTCTGTCGCACGACAATGTCGCAGAATTTTTATTATCGCAACATGATTTTTTTTTTCACTTTTATCATCAGTCATTATTGTTTTGTTTACTTTTGCAATAACTAAATTCAAAATATATGCTTAAATTTATTTTTTAAACCAGTTTGTAACTGTATGTACGTCATAATTTGTGTTAAGTGGATTTGACAATATCACTTGTATCTCCTGGTTAGTTGAAAAAAGAAAAAATGAAAACAGCGAAAATGTATAGTTTTCATACAATTAATGAACTATGAGTGTGTAATGAATAATATAATACATTATATAAAAACCTTCAACGAAATAAAAGTAAGGGATAAACCCTTATATGATATACCGAAAATAGAGCTCTTAAGTTAATTGTGTTTGCAATAAATTTCAATTCATCTTGTAGAAGTCCGACTGATCTTCTTGAAAAGGAGTTTTTTTTTTTTTTTTTAAACTAAAGGCAATGCCTTGTTGACGCAATCATTGTGTTTTGCTCATAGCCATTGTCCTTAGTTTTACATATTTATTTATATTTAATCTGTTATAAATACTGTTCGTTATGAACGTCCTTGGTCTGCCTTTTTGTCGTTTACCTGTAATTTTTTCTTTTATTATACTTTTTATAAAATTATTATGTCTTAATATATGTACTAAAAGTTTCATTTTCTGTTTTTAATATGACTTGTTAAACTTTTTTCTTCATGTATTTCGTCTAGAATTTTATCATTCGTTTTCTTTTCTTTCCAGGACATTTTTGTCATTCAGCGCCAGATCCACTTCTCTACTGAGCTAAGTTCTTTTTTTTCTGAACTGTTGGACAAAAATTTTCATAGCCATAATTTAGTACACTTCAAATGTATGATTGTACAAAGGAGATGAAATTTTAAAAATACATTTTGTTTATAAAAAATGCTTTACTACTACACTAACACTGGACATCCCCACTGTTTTTTTTTTATTTCATGAAGAAATTAAAAAAAAAAAATGTATCTTCTCTAAATTTTTACAATGCATCTATTTTGCTGCTAAATGGAACTAGTTTTCTTTTTTCCGTTTTTCAAATTCTTCGGACAAATAAAAATCTCTACTGGCTCTCTCTACAGGTGCCCATGATTCACTTATATATAAATATTATAATAGTGGTGCAATAGCTTCTATTAATTGCACAAATATATTAGTAGCTGATTTTATTTATTATTAGCTTTTGCGTTTATTGATAGACCACATTACTTTAATACTAGTATACCACCGTGGATATCTATAGCCTTCAAGATAACACAAACACAACATAATGTACAAAACATATCACTAAAATTGATATTCAACAGAATAAATCTATATTTACAGAAAATTAAAGTTTAACATACATTTATTAAAATGAAACTGAATCTAGGTAATCAGTTAGTACTACATCCATGTAAGTATAAAATAACATAAATAACTAAAGTAAAAGCAAAGCATACTCTTGACAGGTCGTTGGGGATTGTGAAGTCAAAGTTCACAGTATCACAGTGTACTAAGTCCAACGGCACTAATGAGAATAGGGGAGCCAATCCTTTCTCTCGGTCGCCTTTACTTTCCCAGATTTCTCTGGTATCCACTTGACCTGAGAGTGACTTGAATCTAGAACAAGACAAGTCTCAAATCTATGACCTCTGATGTAGTAGTCAAGCACCTTAACCACTAGGCTACCGCGCTACCTAAATAAGTAAATCCCCAGTAGTATTGTTTGAGGTTCCGAGCATCGTGACTGCCTATTCATACATTCTAGCTGTACAGAATAGGTAGCGCTCATGGCAATTGTTATGCACAACGTGAGTGTACACGCACGGCAAAACTATATTCGGAACTGATTGTTACTGCTTGTTATCGTGCTGCAAGTTCAGTCCCGGTATGTCTGCTGTGTATTACCTAGCCTACATATGATAGTATAAGTGGTAGTTTGCCATTGCCTTCCATGTAACTATTAGCGAGTATTTAATTTTTATTTTTTCGTAATAACTTTTATCATCGCCCGGGATCGAACCCGAGACTTCCGTAACGGAAGCCAAGCGTTCTAGCAACTAGACTATCATGACGACAAAACAATTCTTAAATTTTTGATTACTATAATAAAATTTAATTTTAATTAAATATAACTTTTACAAAAGGTCTTAATAAAGATTTTTGAAAATTATTTGCCAATTAAAGTATTTCAAATAAGATGTTGCGTTGGTTACATCGACAAATCGCTAACTACGGAAATTACATAAAAACTTTAAGCAATATTAATTGTTTATTCATGTTTTTATTATATTAAAGGCATAATAAATTAACGGGCCAGTGGAAAACGTGTGTTTAAAACGACTCGCTAAACCGGTAACAACACTAACAACAACTCGTGACGCTTATTTGTCGCCTTTCGACAGTCATCTGTTTTGCCACGGTTGCGCAACAAAATCTTAAGTATAAACATAACCTAACTAGTAACTACACATGAACTTTTTAACAATTGTAAATAAAAATTAAAAATATTATTTTTTAAATCGGTTTTGCTCTTATAAATATTATTTTAAATATTTCAATATAAAATATAAAAACAGAAAACAAAAATTAATTAATTTCATCAAAAAGAATCATTGTTTTTATAAATTAGTGGAGATTTTATATGTTTGAAAACAAATACAGTTTAGCACATAATAATTTAATATCGTCTTTATTTTAATTATACTTTTCAAAAAAGAAAATCTGATTGTTTTTATCGATATATTTTTTATCGTATGAACATAATTTTGGAAAAATCAATAACAAACTAGTTTCCTAAACAGAAAGGTTGTCCTGTATTTATAAAGCGGTTACTGGCTGATGTGTGTGTGATAAATTGATAATCATGGTGCTCACCATGTTTGATGAGTACAGCTATGACCAAGTTAGCACTGTGGGAGGTTTAAGTGGTTGGCCACTTTAACTTTTTAATTTTTATCATTATTATACTGCAAATTGTATACGGTGTTTTTATTCTTCGATTCCAAAAATATGTCAGTTAATTTAAGTAAAAATAAAGCTGAAATTTTAGCAGCATGGAAAGATGTTTTGGATGAAAAAACTACAACGGATTGGTATTTAGTTTTATTAGTACCATTTTAAAGTTTTCCTTTTTATATGCATAGATATTAGCTTGAATTTTCTAATACTTTTCATTATACTAGGGCGCTGTTTGGTTATGAAGGGCTCACGAATAATTTAATGGTTGTTAGTAAAGGAGGTAAATATTTGCTCTCTAACATAACTATGAAAATTAAGAAATTTATTTGGTTAAAAATCCATTCATTTTATTTTATGTATTTTATTACCAATTATTTTTTAGATGGTGGAATTGATGAAATGAAAGATGACCTCAACAGCGGTACTGTTATGTATGCTTTTTGTAAAGTAATAGATCCGAAAACCAGTTTACGTAAATATGTTCTAATAAATTGGGTAAGTTTTTTAATATAATATTACTCGAAAAATTAAAAATGTAACCTACAAATTATGTTGTAAATAAAATTAAGTAGTAAGAATAAAAATTAAATCAAAAAAATTATTAATTTCGTTTATAAATTCCCTATAAATATAAAACTAATAAACCAAACGAGTAAATAGTGACTAACTGCAGTAAGCTTTTTTTTTCCTTTCTATTCGAGAAAAATTCAATAAGAAACAATTTATCTAGTAATTGGATGAAGTATAGATTTTTTCAAGTTTTTTCAAAGAAATTATTTGGATAATTATAGTAGTACTGAATGCGTTGGATTTTTTTATATTAGCAAGGTGAAGGAGCTCCACTTATTCGGAAAGGCGTTTGTGCAAATCACGTACGAGATGTTGCGAATACTTTGAAAGGATTTCATGTTACACTAAATGCACGAACGGAAGAAGATGTCGATAGTGATTTAATAATAGAAAAGGTAGAAAAATCTGCATCATCGTCATATTCATTTGATGAACGACTTGATTTATCGAAGGATGGATATCAAAAAGTGGTTAGTTTTTGCTTAGCAATAATTTTAACGTTTTTTCTGGTACAGAATGTATTGTAATGTTAATAAAATGATTAGTAATTCTAGCTAAATATTTTTTATGAATTTATTTATATTTTAGACGTGTGTTTTAAATTTATAGGATCCTGCGTATAAAAAAGTGGAACCTAGAAAAGAAATAAATCCCGCAGAAAGAGATAAATTTTGGGCTGAGGATGAAGAACAGGAAAAACAGAGACAACAAGAGGAATTAAGAAGAAAACAGGAAGAACAGCTGAGATTGGAAAAGGAACAGATGGAAAGAGAAGTGAGTAATATTTAGTTGAATTTAATTTTTTTTTATATCAAAATTAAATACAATGAAAGTAAATTATCGTTTATTAAATACAATACGATTATCAATTCGTATGGTGATACTAAAACTTCACTAAACCAGTAATGCATATTTCAAAAAAATTTTAATTTGAAGTAGACTAAATAATATTTATCCAGGTGCAAACTTTCGATACCTATTGCTAATTTGTTTTGTTTTTTTCACGGTGGTTGTGCCCTAAATAATTTTTTCAAATATTTTATTTATTTTTTTTTTCTATTTGTGTTTTCTTTACAACTTACGTTTGTTTATTTTTCGTAGGTGTTGGTCTTTCAGGTACACTTAGTAATTGTTATTTTTCATAAAAAGTAGCGAATATAGCTAGTCCATCACTAGAAATGTAACACTAAAGCATTGTAATTAATTAATTAGGATTTTTTTTTAGTGATTTATTCTGCTCTTTGTTAGCTGAATTTCTTTCGTCCAGGTTAAAATTATGTGTAATTAATAATTAAGTTTTCGATTATTCAGCAAATGATAAACGTCTTTTCGATCTCTAATTTTGCGTCTGCCTAAAAATTCAGGTAAACGTGTTATAAAAAAATTTAATTTATCTCTAATACTGTTAATATCGGGTACTGCACTTGTTCTTTTTTTTTTACTTAAGTTTGGTTAATTGTCCCGTGATAAACTGAAATGATAGTTAAGATTTTCAGATTCACTATCAGTCAACAAACCGTTTCATTTTGTTCCATTTTTCTTTTTAATACTTTATTCATATATTCCTGTGCGGCTTTGACGGTATTTTAAGTTTACGATTAATACCAACTGTCAAATTTAACTCCCCTTTTTTACGATGTAATAATAACAATTTACACAGTACTAAAAGTATAGCTATTTTAACATACGCTTCTTTAATATTCGATATTATTTTTATCGTTTTTAATTTATTAACTATGATTAACAGTTTTGGAAAAATTATTAGGTTCTATGTATATGCAAATTGAATATGTATTTCAACGATGTATTCTGTTAAGTATTCAGAGGTTTCAATTTTTAACAGGAAAATATAAAGGAATGAGAACGGTTTTTAAATAAATGAAAGAAAAAAAAGTAATCCAGTCTTATGCGGCAAAAAAAGTACTTCTACATTGTTCGTAACAAAAAACTGCATATATCTTAATTTGTAGTTGATTCCTTACTTTGCATTGTTTATTTTCTTGCATATGTCAACTTCGGCGTTTTTTTAGCCGAAGCTGTAGCCAAATATGGCGGAATTTAATTGTAATAAACCAAAAATTATCATTTCAGTTTATGTATGTATGGGTGTCGTAATCATATTGCAAATTATTACGGCAGGTGCGCGCATCTAAATTACTCGTTTAATTAAATATAATAGTTTTTGAATTTTTTATTTTTTAAATGTGTACTATTGACAATCTGAATATTTTACTTAAATATAAATAATTAAATAATCGTGGATTGTATGAAATGAATGACGCAGTTATATTTTTCCAATTCTGTATGTAATGGCATTGTATAATGTAGCATTGTGTAATGAAATATTTATAAAACAGGATGTTGTTGTGCATATAATCCGTTGGTTGTAGGCTGCTGAAGCTAGTAAACGCGAACAGATTATTATTGAATCCTCAACCAGTAGTAATCGAAATAACATTATGGACGACATTAGACGAGTATCAGAGTTAAGAAAAACCGGAAATAATATTATATCAGAGCAAAATTCAGCTAAAAGTGAGGAATTAAGAAAATTAAGAAACAAGGTACATTTTACTGCGCATGTTTTATGTACTAATGCTTAATGAAGTATTTAAACTTAAATTTTTTTTCGATTTTGAACTTTTTTATAGCGTTGCCATTATTATGGGTTTCTAACGATCAAATAATAGGCGTTTATTTACTTCTTTTCGTTTTTTTTTTTTTTTTTTTTCCGATTTTATCATATTAATTGCTTATTTCTTATTTTTTCATCCTTTCTTGCATTTTTTTTCTATATCCTTCCGGTACCTTCATCTGTAAGAGCTACCTCATTTGCTAATATAAAACTTGTAATCTTTCTTTTCCTTATTTTAAACGTTTATTGCTAATAAACTTATTAAATATTTATTTTTTACTTTCTATTCTAAAAATTTACACTATATTTTCTAAAATATGTGAAACCCTTTATTTTTCTTTAAAATATCTTTTTTGTTTAAGTATCTTTTGTGTTACTTTATTTGATGCTTTTATTAATTCTGTTCTTTGTTACGCGGATGTTTCAAATTATTTATTAACGGTCTGTTATAAAATAAGTGAACACAAAGATAAATTACCAAAAATGGTAATAATTAAAAAACCCTGCAAATTATCGGTGATAAAACGAAAATATATTGTATTCGAATTAATTAGTATTGATCTTCTATATGTAGTCGCGATGGCCTAGGTGCTAAAGCACTCGACTTCTGTTACAGGAGTTTTGAATTTGATCCCAGGCGACGACAGAAATTACAATAATAAATAATTAAATTAATCGCTAATAATCACGTGGAATGGCAAACCACCACGTATACCAGCGTATGCGCGCTAATTAATGTGTAGTAGGCAGACACGTACAGGACTGCATTTGCATCGCTATTACAAGCGATTACAATCAGTCCCAAGCAAATAAAAATATTATAACTATTTATATCAAATAAAAATTTGTAAAATTCTTCGTCTTTTAGTAAACAAAAAATTCTCTACGGTAATCTCATCCAAAGTTGTGGCGATTTGAAATACGGTAGGTTCCCGAATCACACCCTGTATATATGATTTATTTTGCATTAAACGTAATGTTTAATTTAATATTTAATAATTCATTTAATGCCCTTACCATCTCATATTTTTCTAGTATCCGATTTAGTTGAATTTTAACAAATTATATCCGGTTTATGTGTATATTATATTAGACTTGAAATAAAATGAAGACTAAATTGTATGCAGTGAAACATACATCTTTATTTTTATGCATAACAATTGTTTAGATAAAACTTAAGAACACATGATAATTGTACTTAAATTACAGCAGTTTTTGTATTCGTTAAGTTGGTTTATTCATTTGTATGTATATATTATTAATAGTTATACTTCGTTATATCCATCATCTTCATCATCTGTGGCGGTCATTGTTTATCTGTCATAGCATATTATTAAAGATATAGCTCGTTATTCGTTCTCTTATGTGCAATAAATACTGTGTATGTTAAATATAAAATAATTTTTTATTTCCTTCCTCCAATTTACTCTGACAGTTAAACCGGTTAGTGTGTGTCGAGATGTCGTCCGGTGAACGTGTGAGGCAGTTTCGTCAATGTCAGCGAGAGGAGAAAGAGCGCCAGGTATATATCGAATTCTTGATGAATACTCCGTTTTCCTCCAGTACAACTGAGGATGAGAAGATGCTTGCCTTTAAAGTAATGAAGGTGAAAGAAAAGAAGAAGAAAGAGGGTGAGAAGTACAGCAAGCACCTTCATGATCACAATCATCCGTTCGCTGGAATGGACATGGTGTTTTGTGGTGATCTACGGCAGCTGCTGCTTGTGTGCCAAAACTTCGATCTATAAACGGAGTAAAGCAAACTTCCGTTTGGAGATCGTATGGCGATCACTCAAATACTATCCACTTATTTAAGTGATGCGCCAGTCTGACGTTAGATTCTCTGGGATCTAAGCACAAATTCCAACTATCGTCTGTTATATTTTTTGGTTTTGGAGACCATAGAATGCGATTATTAATTAATCGATTCTTTTCACAACTGCGTCGAATAAATTTCCCGCATTTATCACACACAATAGCGGCTCCAACTCAAAATGTTACTCACATCAGTAGTGAAACGTGCGTATCTATATATTCCTATCTCACTTTGACGTTAAAGGCAACCGACCAGTTGACAATGCATCTGTAATAAGAAAAATATCAAATAGTATTAAATTTCGACTAGTATAAAAACAGATCTGATGTTGTACGTACTGAAATTTGCCTGGGCTAGTATATAGTAGGACACAGTGAAATATGTGTATATCAATCTGGTGCTGCTAGATGCGCTGAATATAGATCGAAACTAATATTTCAAAAATGTATAGTTCCGACATAGCATCTCGTTTGTAACTCCGAAACATGTCAACCGATGATAATGGTAAATGAAATATAATAATGTGTTCCTGGTCGGTTATTTATACTATGTTGGAAATAACAAAAAATACAGCATTCGATAACGAAATCGGGAAACATTAATTAAAATGCACGAAGATAGTGCATAATAATATGGAAGATTTGGAGAAAAAAGGACACACTGAAATGATGTGAAATTATGCGTAAGATGCGTGTTGATGTTTCATTGCTAGGATGATTCTGAGCAGCAGGTTTGTCCTGTTTTTCTTGTTCAGAGATTTTCGAGTGAAAATTTGTGATGATCATTTTTCGGTGTGTACAGAAAGTTTTGATTTTTCAGAGTATGCCTGTCTAAAATTTTTGAGGAATGTATTTGAATTATTTGCAATGTATTTCTGGACGCGTCGGGTTTATGTAATGGCTGCATGCGGAAAATACAAAATATACCGAAGGATGCATAGTTATCCACTCCGTTTTCCCATTAAAGGAAATAATGGAAAACGAATAGAAATATCACGTACAATGCGACTGACCTTATCAGTCACTCCTTGTTACCGCCTACTTATCACTACGAGCACTAATATATTTATAAAGGACGGTCATCCGATCATGCTCAGCGATGACATCAGCAAAATAATCGTTACTGAATATAATTTACCTTTCCCCGATCGATGATTTTTTATGTAAATATTCCCGTTTTTAATTATCGCTATGACCAGCTTCATGCAAGTTCTGCTCTACGCTGAATTACGTACGTACATAGTAGGAGTGTTACGAATTCCGCGTTCCCAGTCATAATTTGACTGAACATGCAAGTTTATAAAGTTTCTTCATGATTCGAAATGAAGAAATATTTTGACCCCACTAAATGGAATGTGCCCTGTAAAATATAAATTACAAGTAAATTAATAAATAATCGAAGAATATTTTAAAAAAAGTAAAAATCAACCACAAACTTTTTTTATTTTTTCCTCTTCATATACAAATTTTAAAAAAACTTACTGTAATCTAGAAAAAATGACGCCAAAATCATTAGTAATATATACTCTTTCCTAAATAAAAAGTAAAAGTCGAAAGGAAAATCCAGTGCTCATTTAAAAAAAAAAATATTTGTTATTGTAGCTGAAAAATATAACATACAAGAGCTTTCATGTAATCGTCTAAAAATATTGAAAGTAAAAATACAAAAAAATAAGCAATATAAAACGATTTTTCAAAGATATAACTAACTATTACGGAACACTGAAAACTGTACCAAATATTTTAATTTTTTTATTTTTATTTTGATTAATTAGAGTACCACATAGAAGATCTGAACTTCTTACATACTCGTAATCTGTTCGCCCCTTACTTATTTGTAGGCATAAACAGAAATTAACAAAATACAAATTAAATACTTAGTAAACGTGTGATCAGGTTAAATATCTGTATTAATCAAGGTAGTGTGCATTTGTAAAATTCAAAATATGGACTAACTTTAAACAAGCTTTCACGTTATGCGGAAGAGAAATACTAAAATAAATTAAGAAAATCGCTTACATCTGTGCGATGTTTTTTGCAGCGAACGTAATTTTTTGTATTTGTCATGTAAGACGATTTGCGTTGTACATTTTTTATAAAGGAAATATGTTTTAAGAATAAAAATTTTAAAAATTGTACCTTGTTTAATTTTAAAAATAAAAGGCGTTAGAAACTTGAAAATTAATATTTCTCTGAAAGTGCATTTCATAACTTTGTGTTTACTTAAATTAATCTAGCCAACATTTCAAAATTTTTAATTTTTACTGCGATCCCTTTAAGAAGAACTCTAGGAACATCATAAGGATTACGGGGAAAATACTTCTCCTCAGTCTAGGAGTGTATGATCAGTTCATTTGTTCACTTTTCGCCACTCAGTTGTTTCTCAGAAGAAACATTTTATAAATAAGTCACGTACTATTTTTTAAGAGATGAAATCTACAGACAGAGGTCACAAACGGAAATTCATTTGTAATTGTATACCATGGGGTTACCATTTGCATCGTTTTCGTCTGTTGACGGCAGAATACGAAAGAATGCATTCATATTAAGTTTCCTTCACTGACCTAATTTTTATTTCAATTGTGGCCCGGAGTCTCGCATCCACGTCTTACGCTGCAAAAATGTTTCTTCTTCCATCTTATACCGATTCACCGATTTTCTTGTCACAGCAGTACATCGCACTCGTTTTCTAGGGAGTTGGTGTGATATCCACCGTGAACAGATCTTTCTTCTTTTTGAATTCTCCCTCAAAAAACCTGAAATACTGAAGTTGCTGACAGTATTTCAATGTTTGTTCTCAATAACAGTTCCTACAACTGAGAACTCTGTTGCGCCACGGGCAAATTATCTTCAATCAAAGTACGTCCATTTTTAAATTTTTTTTTGACTACCTAGAAAAAGTCGACTGATTAACAGTATCACTCGCACGCATTTTCAACGATGAAAAAATTTCCTTAATATTTCTATTATTTCTATGTACGATCTTTGGTCTAACCGCTTAGTGTCACCCAAACGTTCTTTTATGTTTCACTCTTAACGCAACGTATACACAAACATAACTATAAGAAACCATACTATAATGCATATTAACTTCAACGCAAGAGAAAGAACATTTTTGCGTTTTGATCATGGTTTTTTACGTTTTCCTATGTGCATCGTTTTCGAAATATTCTATGTATATTGATACTTTTTTTTGTAACGTTCGGTCGGAGCATATATTTCAAGAAAAAAATGTTATTTTCACAAATTACCAGAGGTATTCAAGTCCATACGTGTTTATCTTATTATAATAAATTTTAATTATTTACAATAAACATTTTTTTATAAACAGGAGACTGAAGAATTAATTTCAAAAAGAACCATAAATGCTCGAGCAATATTTGAACAAAATACTTCATTTGGTCAGCTAATGAATAAGAAACAGATAACGAATATTGCGAAAACCAAAAATGATAGTAAGAATGTTTTATTTGATTTTGCAAAAGTAATAATTATGCGTTGTAATTTTCGTTTAACTTAAAAATTCATCGAAATCAGAAGTTCCTAATGTTGTATATACACGATTTTCAGATTGAGGAATAATTTCTTTGAAAACATAAAGGGTGTGTCTATTATCTGCAAAAAAAAAAAAATTGTTTTTATTTTTTTGGAATCGAAGGTTCAATTAGACTTTCGTATTGTATATAAAAGCCTTACCTGTTTAAAACAAATTGAACCCATAAGTAAGATGAAAAAGAAAATCAAAATAAACAGTTATTTAAAATTTTGAAATTCCCATTTTTTCAAAGAAAGTTATATTCGATCTTTTAATTTATTATTTTTGCAAATTTACCATATTTTAGAATCTTGAATTATCCGTAAATATAATCATCTAATCTTCATTGTATAAAGAATTGTATGAAAAACATTAATTGTATAAGAAAAATATTATTAACCTTAAATATATATTTAAAAATGTTACACCAAATGTTTCATAGAATTAATTACGAATTCACGGATTATCATGATAGATTTCGTTCTCCGAAACATGTCGATGTAATATTTCTAAATTTATATTTAATGTTAATAATAAACATTCAATAGGGTTGCGTTTTTACTTTATTTCTCATAACTTGCAGAAATTATAATTAATCATTTATAAAATTACTTCAATATTATATGATAAATTTGTATCATGTTTTCGTGTTTTTTTTGTTTTTTTTTGCGTATACAATCTGCGCTTTTAATTAATTCAGTCGGTTCTAAAATTTAAAAAATTGTTCTGCCTCGTTTTGTTATATTTTATAATTTGAATTTTTTTTCTTAATTTAATATTGTACGTTTTTCAATAAATACTACTTGACTGCATAGCCCAGTACGATTTATACTTTTGTCAAATTGTTGCTCTATGTCACGCTACTACTTTATTTATTGTTTAATGTTACTTTAGAAACCACTGCTGTAATAATTATAACGAAATATTTTCTATATAAGTAATAACTTGAACTTGTCCTATTGAAGTTTGATTTTTATCTGAAAAATTGTTATATTCTGAGTTTGCAAATAATCGTAAGTTTTGATTGTTTATCGGTGTACTTTCTTTTTTTTTATCGTAATTGGATTCGTAAAATAACTAATTATTTCTTCTGTTATTTGAAATTATGGCTTTTTTTAAATATTATTCTTACCGCAAAATTTTTTTCTTAACTGATTTTTTAAACTGAACGTGGTGGAATATTGCAGCCCTATTTTAACAAACTTTTAGACGATATATATATAATAATGAAATTTTGCAAAGTGGTATAAGTCAGATGACAATAAAAATTTATCGCTTTAGCCAATTGTTAGAGCGCTTGACTTCCGTTATGGAAATTTCGAGTTTCGAGTTTAGCTTCGATTTAGTAAACGTTTTCCCCCCTTCAGACTGCAATTCAAAGGATCACCGACATTACTTTCAATGGATTTTCCGTAGCAACCGAATCATTAATACTTGCTTAATTGATAAATTCTCGTGCAGTTTCCGGCACTTTTGTATTTTGTATAGTGTTTTTTTTTTTTGTTTTCATTATCAATTGTGTATCTCAAAATAGTCTGACAACGAGTTTCCAAGACAGACTTAGCTGCAGACCTACTTCCTTATTGAAATTATTATTAATCATAATTTCAATGGCTTCTCTAACTTGTCAATTTTTAAATATATCAATTTTAGCTAAACTGTTTCCATCAATTTTTATGCGTGTTAAACGTCGGAGAATTATCCCAATTCTGTTCCTTACTCCTTTTATGTAAGAAAATCAAATTGAACCATACGTTCGTTGTTCTGTATTTATTTTTTCTTTTTTAATTCTGTTATTGTTTCCACCGAAACAATCCGAGTTAGTTTAGTTTAGTTTCTGGTGAGATATTTCATTATTTTGTACAATAAAAATACAAACTAAAAAATTCATTTTATCTTTCATAAATGTTTAAGTTTCTAATGAATCTACTAATATAATTTATTAAATATTTCATAATAATTTAATTATAAAACGACTAAAAAGTAGAACGTAAAAATAATTAAAAAATAATCTTTCTTTTAGAGTTGATAATATTTATATACAACTAAAAAAAAAAAAAAATTAGCTCTTATTTTATTATTAATGCATCTAGTTTGTCCGGTTGTTTATAATTTTGTTTTAGTTTTAATGTAAACGCATGTATTAATTTTTAAAATTTTCTCTACTCGTAATTTCTTATGAATAATTGCAGTGGTAACAGCAAAAAATAAATTATTGATTTAAAAAGTCGAGGTATCGGATTGTAATGAATTAAAAAAATATCAACTTTTTGTCAATTTGTTATTTTTTTATACGGGTCATGAAAAAATTTTTATTCAAAGGACAGTAAGATTTAAAGAAATTACACTATTTTTGACTTATCATTTCTCTTAGGGCAGGCAAATTATACCCCACCGATATTAGCTTATTAATTAAGTAACATATACAAAATACTATAATTTTTGCAAAATTATTATTCATTTTTCAATGATTAATTTTATATTTTTTACAATAGACGTGTCGCCGATAAAAGAAATTAATAAAGATTTAAGTCAAGATGCAACAGACATTATTTATCGGGTGAGTTATATATTTTTACGGATTGAAATACTTTTTCTTGTAAATATCAATAATTAAACACTGTTTATTTACAAAATATTAATGAATAGTAAAAATAACTTGATTGAGATTTTGTAAGATGTTGGGACAGTTTTCATGGAGGGTGGGAATCAAAATTTTGAATTAAAGAAATTAGAAAAGGAATAATAAATTCGATTATTTTTTCGGTGTTAATTTTTGCTGGTAGTGTAGGACGTATTGAAATATTTATTATTCGAGCAAAGATATTTAATAGGAATTGAGAGAAAAAACACGAGAATTAACCTACGGAAATTGTTTACGAAAATGTAGTGGAAGTGTCATAATCTTTCAATTTTAATGAGGCTTTTTCAGTTTGTCATAATCGAAAATATCAGTTAAATATGTAAAATTTAAAGATTGGTTTTAAAAAATTAAAATAATTAACCAGAGATTGTTTTTTTTTTTTTTGCGATTATCCCGTACTTTAATGAATAGAAAATTAATAATTAATCGTAATACAGCCACAATTATTTTTTTTAAATTTTTGAAACCCATATATAATGTTTGACCAAATTCGTTGTATTATGAATGAGTATTTTTGGATCATTTCGTAATTAAGATGAGAATAACATTCATTTATAAAAATATTCTGTATTTTTTCAGATACAATTTAGCGCGAAGAAAAGGTTAAATAAAATAAAAATTTATAATTTAAATTAAGTTTATTTTTCTTTTTTTTTTTTTTTTTTTCTTTTTTTTTTTGCGTGGACCCTTGATATTGATTTCTTGGACGAATTTTACACTTTTCGGCTTATTCCCAATTTTTTATGTAGATGTACGCGCGAAATTCATATTTTGATCTTAAAGTTTTGTATATTTTCTTTTGAAGATTTTTTATTAAAACAAATGTTTGCATTTATTTTAAAAAGTAATATTTGTTAATGTAGTACGTTAATTTGACGCACTAAGGTTAAGAAGTATTGTATAATTCAAAAAGTTTTTATCAATGAAATGCAAGATAAGTTCTATTACAATATTTGAGAATAAATATTTTAATGTATTTTTTAATTTTTGCAAATTTTCATTCCTGTAGTATGAATAATATTTTGTTTTAGAATGAAAAAACTAACGAAACTCTCCTATTCGTTTCTAATAATGGGGTAAAAGTAGACGATCACGGTAAGGTTTTAAATAATTTTACAACTACTGCTACTGATACTATTCCTGTTGCTGTTGATGTAAAAAACGGAGACAATAATACCGTAACTAGTGATTCATCTGTACCAATCGTTGCTGTAAATGAAAATTTAAGTAAGTAAAAATTAATTTAAAGTCATATTTAATTGTGTTTATAATTAATATTTTGAAATATTTTATTTTTTTTTAAAACAGTACTTGTATTATCATTTAATATATAAAACATATTTGTAAAAAATATTCATATTAATATAAAGCCAATAAATTGAAAACTTTTAAAGGTCGTTATAATTCAAATGGGAATTTTAGTATACATAAGTGTTAGGATTTCTCAAAACATTTAAATATTTGCTGATCAGCATATAAGTGGGAATATATGTATGTACTATATCACCGGCAAAAATTACCAAAATTAAAAATTTCGGGGACCGAATTTTCGGTAAAAATGCCATACAAGTAGAGTTTTGTTCATATAATTAGACTTCATAATAATATGCGTATATAAAAATTTAAATTATAATGCTAACAAGTGGTATTTAATTGATAATGAAATTAAATCTTTACAAGAATTTTTTTTCGATGGTGTGCGGTGCAAATTAATCAATGCTAAATAATAATTAAAATAAAAAAAAGGTTTGGATACAGATTGTTGTTTTATCAAGTAAACTCAAAATAATTTCTTTAACATGATTCATGTTGGGAAGTGTTCGCGAAATAACTATTCTCGAAGTGAAGTTTTTACAAAAACGCAGGTGTTGTTTTCTGAATCTTAAAATACAGCGATGCTTTGCAAAAAGATATTCTATTTTTTGAATTACTACCCCTTGCTATGTTTTTCTATATGGTGAATGTTGGGGGAGTTCATGTTTAAACATAGTACCGGAAAAAATAAATTTCGGGATGAATTTTTGATAACGCTCTGAAGAACTTTGTGAACAGCAGGCAAGACGATGAATTTACGAAACGTATATTTTAAGTAATACGAAGAAAAGACTTTACAAACAATTTAAAATACCTAAAAATCTTTTACCACTACTTCTCGAACATAAAGAAGATGGAACTTTAACAGATAACAGTAAGATTATTTAATATTAAGGATTGTTATAAAATTAAGTGTATAAGCATGTGGAATATGTATCCTAAAGATTACACGTCCAGTTATAGTTACTTTCAACTGCACTAAGTCAATCGGATGTCGTCAGCGTTTGTCGTTTGATATTGTGTCAGGTATCCAATAGATGTGTAGCCTCTATATTAATGTGTGTATACAGCCGCTCCATGTATGTTGCAAGTTGCTTTGTAATAGCATGTATACTGGCATGCGCAGACTACATCAGTATAAATTGGCTTCAACAATTGTAATAAAATTACGTTCTGAGGACGTTGTATAAGATCTACGAGTATATGTTAGAGTTGGCTGTATATCCCTATAAAGTAGTTTCATACGTCCATATTGACTTCATTATTTGCTTGTATGAGCACTGTTTACAAAATATATCCGGTGCACATTGCCTTCGTAGCAATCAACATGGCGGTTATGTTAATAATTTGATTTGAGCAGCTTCCATTTTTGTAGGGACTTTTCTAGTAATTTTGGAGTCCAAGTGTATTACAAGATATCTAGTTGAGTCCACCTGCAATACACTTATATAACAAAATTCCGCAAGCAAAGACATTCTATTATAAAGTCAAATTTCCCCATGTCCCGGACAAAATTAGAAAAATGTGTGAAAAAGCTTCACGTTACTAACAAAATAAGCTATTACTTCCATCCTTTCACTCCGCATGTCAGTTTTAAAATTTATTGTTAATTTGATAAATATTATTTTATTTTAAAGTGAAAACTTACTGAATCTACAGCGGAAAAAAAAAATCACTACATAAATATTTAGTTTTAATAAAAATAGAACAGAATTTAAAAATAATGTTAAATAGATGTATGATCCTGCATTGAAATATCTTGTGGAATGTTTTAATTAGCTAATAGATTTACATCAGTAATGGTAGTAGGTTGTACATGTAATTTTGTTGTTTATAGTAATGGTGCTGTGTATATTAAAGTTGTAAACGTCTGTGTATGTTAAAAATTATATCGACGAAAAATTTAAAATTTGATAAAAAAAAGATTGCTGCGTTATTAGAGGCACATATGATTCCTCAATTAGTTTGAAAGATCGTTTAACAGCGACATGTGTTAATGTTCCTACTTTTGTTCATTTTTAGAATTTTCTGAATTAAAATTGTGTATTTCAATAAAATATACAGCTTTTTTTTTTTATTGGAAATCGATGTGAAGTAAATTATTTTTTCATAAGTAGTTATACTGCTGCCATTGAACTAAATACTAAATGTAATGATCTGATAGTTCAAAATGTGAAACATTTTTGGGGGCTATAAATTATTAAATTTTTTTGTTGTGTATAAAGGAGTACTTTTTAATTATTTGGATATTATTAATATACACCCCTAATAATTGTAGGTGTACTAACATAAACATGTACATTAACGTTAAATTATTTTTTAAATGTTAACAGTATATTGATCACAGTTCGATGATTGACAAATACAAATTACCAATCAGTATTAATAGGATTGCCCTTAATTAACCACCTAAATAAATTTAGTCCTTTTTTTGTTTTCTTTATTATTAAAATCTTCTTTTTTTATTATTATTATTATTGATAAGAAAGACGCATTAATAATTTTTAAATTTTAAATCATTTTTATAAAACAGATGCAATAGTTTTACGTAACCAGAAACAGATTATGAAAAACATTTTATCATTGCAAATTTATAATATTCAGATATTTGTAAAAATTTCTATGAAAGCGTTTGTATACGTTTACAATTATAATTAATTAATTATTAAAATAATATTTGTTCAACTAAATTATGCACAGAACTCTGGCTTCTGCCTTCTAGTTCTTATTTTTAAATAGAAATAAAACATTAATTTACTTTTAATTTGCACGCTATTGTGTACAGATGGACAATCAGAAATGGTATCTGTTACTCACGACATTTATCAGCAAGGTGATTACAATTTACAAGCTGAAGCGCTGTACGATTATCAAGCAGGTACTGGAAGTGTTTTTTTTTTTTTTTGGTATAGTTTCTAAATAATTGTTTTCAAATAAAAATCTGGACAAACTAAACAACATTTGTTAAATAACGTGTTTTGCCTAATTTTTAAGAGATGTCTGAAATCAATTTTGGTCAAAAAAACTAAAATTATTTTTTTCCATTTTTGGATTCTCCGCTTAATTCCCTTCAAAATTGCGTACAATAATTCATAAATAATCTCTCTTTCAGTTCAAAAATTAATTTTTAAAGATTCAAAATTTCTTGTAATTTCAAATTTTGGAAAAGAATGTATAAAACAACTTTAGTACTACTAGCGTTCCATGCAGGGTAAAAAACGCCAAAGCAACGTAGCTCTTGGACGTTTGCTAGATACTAATAGATATAACTTACACAGTATGGCAAGAAAATTCCCGAACTTGATTTCTGTAAAGCATACAAGTGGCGCCACTTCCAAAACAACATTGAAACTAACTACTTGCATGTCTAACGATAGCTTGTGTGAGGTTTCATCAGTATAGGATGATAAGTATGGTTTGTTTTCGTAAAGCGCGTTTAGTGACCGCGTTCAAAAATTGGAAAAGCCGATCAGCGATGTGCGATCAAGTTTTGAGCTAAACTTAAAAAAACTTTTGCGGAAATTTGTTTTCCGGTGAAAGAAGCTTTCGATGATGAATGTCCATCTCGTACTGCCACTTACATGTGGTGGAAGCGTTTCAGTGAAATGTGTGGCAGCAAAAATCAAGACCTTGCTGATCGCATTTTTCGATTCCAATGGCCTGATCCGTCATGAATTTTGTGTCCCCTGGGTAAACGATGACTGCTGCATTCTATCTTGAGATCATAAAACGTTTGTTGCGTCGAATCTGGTAGATCCGACTCAAATGCATGCAGCCAAACAGCTGAGCGCTGCTGCATGATAATGCGCCGTCAAATTCAGCCAATCTTTTGAAGTTCTTTTTCGTAAAAAAACAGATCACAGTCATCAACCATCACGCCTACGCGCCAGACCTGGCTGACTGTTTCCTATTCCTTAAGCTTAAATTAAAGATGAAAGGAACTGTTTTTGCCAACATCCCAGCGATCCAGCAAACTTGCACCGAGCACCTGGGGAGTATTCCGGTACAGTAGTACTCCGAGGTTTTTCAATCGCTATACAAGCGATCTGTTGAGTGTATTTCTAGAGAAGGGATGTATGTCGAATCTTAATTTGATTAAAGCCGTTTATCTTTAATAGTACTCTGGTTTTATTCGAAGTTCGGGAATGTTCTTGCCACATTGTGTATATTCGTGATTATAAATGTTGTTTTTTTATCTATGCAAAGTATTATAATACACATTGTATCTATTTATTTTCGATTTAAAAAAAGGTAGTATACTATGTATTATATATTATGATTAGCTGATGAAACCGAAATATCTTTTGATCCTGGCGACATAATAACGCACATTGAACAAATTGATCCCGGCTGGTGGCAAGGTTTAGCTCCCGATGGATCGTATGGTTTATTTCCAGCCAATTATGTACAGCTTTTATAAGAAATCTACAAAACAACGAAACAGAACAGTTGAATAGTTACTATTTACATTTATGTGTGTTTGTATTTTTTTAATAGTTTGGTTCAGTTGGTAGTTATATGTTGTAAAACATTTGGTAACAGCATTTTTTTAAAATTTAAATGCAATTGTATTCCGCGGAAGGCAGCTTTTTTAAATGCATTTTGTCAAGCCTTAAAAGGTTTTAAATTAACTATTATCATATTTAGATTTTTTTGATTTTTTCTCTCTAGTGAATATTATAAATAAATGAGACACTTATTATCTCATAATTTATTAAATATCAGTTCTAGTATTGTTTTAAAAGATACATTTGTTATAACCGCAAAAAGTATTTTTTCAATTTCGATTCCTAATTATCAATTTTAAGCTTAATTTTCATTATACACCTCATAGTTTGTTCAAGAAACTATAACTTTCATAATTATCAATGTGTTGTGAAAAAAAATAAAAGGGATCAGTAATAACTTTTCAAAAAGAATACAATATAATGGCAATCATATATTTTAAAAAAAAAATTTAACTAATGTTTTCTCCTTTAACAGCCTTTCAGCATCAACCTACCTGGTTTAGTTATATATAGATTTCTAAAATTTTGTGCATTTACATTTAATTTTTTGTTTTCGTGAATATTTTGTCTTAATTACATTTAATATATGTACAAATATATGTATGTGTGTGTGTTTATATATATATATATATATATATATATATATATATATATACATAGTTATTTATTTATTTGTGACTCTCTAAGTTTGTTTGTGTATTTTTATGTAATTTCGCTTTTATACTTAATATAATTAACAATCTTTTTCCGAAAAAACCTTTTGCGTATGCAGCTTTTGTTTTTATAAACTCATTTTTGAAATTTCTACTTTTATTTTATTTTTTGCATTTTCTTAAATGTATAATTATTCGCGTTGTTTTTAACATTAAAAATTATTATTATCGTTTATTAATTGTTTGTTCAATTTATACGATACAGTAACAAATAAAATATTTGTTGTAATTAACTTACCACAAAGCAGTAATGTGTAAAATGTAGTAGTGGAGGAAAATTCACCTTTTTTAGCAAAGTAGACATAATTTACAAATTTACTGTCACCACCTATGTACTCAGCTGATATAATATAAATTCTACGACTGTAACTTTTATTTTAAGGTGATTTTCGCGCACTCCAATTAATGAATATTTACTTAAATAATTTTATATATACATACATATATATATACATATACCGGGTGTCCCAAACTACCCGTACATTCTTTCTAAAATCTAGAATATCTAGTAAAATAAAAAATTCGAAGTCTCATATTAGTAAATTTTTTCGAGTCCCCCCCCAATCCTCACTGGAAGAGACCCGTTGAAACCGGAAGTCATTTTTTTTACACGAAATAGGGTACTTCTTTTTACGGTTTCCGACGTTACCTTGAAAAATAAGAAACTTTGTTTTGAAACATTTTTTCTGAAACCTTCGTTTTCAACCCTAACGATTGGCGAAGTAGTACTTTTGAATATAACACCACAATATTATTGGATAAAAATTTAGAAAACAATAGGGGAGAGCATTGGATTTAATAAATTAAAAATCCTGAATTAGAATATTTGAGATTTGTTATTTTCAAATATAACATAGTATTTTACTGACTGTGGAATCTAACATGTTCACGTGTTTATGTTTTCTTTTGTTTGCTACAAAATCGATAATTCTTAATATTACTACACTATTGTTATCGTTCTGTCTATCTTCATGTGACGTTGCTGATAAATCTTCACATTTTATTTCGACCACTTGCAGCCATTTTATTTAAATGAAATCGCGAAATTTAGCATCTGTTGTGTGTTTCTGTATTTTTGTTGTTCAAATGGTTACTCGAAAAAAATCAGTAAGTCTTAATATTACTAATTATTATCACTTTGTCACATCTCAATGTAATTTCATTTTAACAGTTTGCAGTCATGGTTTATTCAAATGAAGAAGCTATAGAGATGCTTCAAATACTTGGGGAGTGAGGAAATGTTTTTTCTGCAGCAAAACAATTATGGCGAGAGCGTTTTTCATACAAATTTTCTCATTCGCGGAATATTTTCTCCGGATTACTCACACGAGTTAAAAATAAAGGTATTGTGCAGCTAGATCATAACAAAGGCAGAAAAATTCGCAGTTGAATCCGGGATATGAGATTCGTCGATATTGTTGCCTCCGCTTATATTTCCCCCACAGACAGTTTGATACATCGAGAAAAAGACTCTGGTGTATCGAGAAGTTCAATTTATCAAATTTTTCGTGATTACAAATTTCATTCATTCCAGGTGCAGGTTCACCAAACTATAAGTCACACAATCGTAGACAAGGATTAATTGGGCGCAAGGGCAACCCCATTATTTTTATCGAGAGATTCTGTTTTCGGACGAAAGCACTTTTAAAAGTAATTATGAGGTCAGTAAATAGAACTTTCGATATTGGTCTGAAAGGAATCCAAACTGGTTGAGAAAGGTAGATAATCAAAACACGGAAAATCAATGTCTCGAGCCGCTGATCCGTTGTCAACAAGAATTCGAGCTTGCACTGGGCAACATGGAACTCAGTTTGAACATTTGTTACATTAAATG
Source organism: Icerya purchasi (assembly GCA_039619475.1). NCBI lineage: Eukaryota > Metazoa > Arthropoda > Insecta > Hemiptera > Monophlebidae > Icerya > Icerya purchasi. The sequence continues at coordinate 422,612,737 of CM077116.1, forward strand.
AAATCAGTTTATTTAAACGTTTAAATACATTGCTATTTGTCTGGATAATATTCATTTTTTTTGTAAAAATGAGATTTCAGAAGACCATTTAGAGTTGAAAATAGGAGTTTCAGAAAAAAATGTTTCAAACAAAAGTTTTTTATTTTTTAGTGTAATGTCGGAATCCGTAAAAAAGGTACCTCATTTTGTTTAAAAAAACCAACTTTCGGTTTCAATGGGTCACTTCCGGTGGGGATGGAACTCGAAAATATTTCCAGTGAATGTGGCACTGTTAATTTACTAATATGGTACTTTGAATTTTTCATTTTACTAGGTATTCTAGATTTTAGAAGGGATGTACGGGTGGTTTGGAACACACGGTACATATAAATATTTTCATCACACATATTTTTAACTTCCTGGAGGTAAAAATTATTTAATATTTCAAAAAATGAAATTTCATAATATATTTATGTTTTCGAGTATAGATAAACCAAGAAAAAAAGTTAAATGTTGGGTGTACACATGTATATGTGCATGTTGTGATCAAAATTTGTTGCTGCCTTGATTGCATTTAGACAAATGATGTTTGTTTACTTTCAGAGTACGAAACCGTGGTCACCAGGTTTTGTTATTTTAAAAAATGTAAGAAAAAAATAAATCAGTTATTTTGTAGAAAATAATTATGACTTAGATCTTTCCAATAACGACTGCATATAGAAAAGATAATTTTTTTGTTTCGTGTTCTAATTCAAAAGCATTAATTATATTACTCATAAAATTGCATAAATGTTTTCGGTTACAAGAAAAAATTCTATTGATATTAATTTTGTTAAAAAGTCTAAAAATATATTGTTTCTTATCATGAGTTAGCCATAATTATTTAACAGGTAAAAAAATATAAATCTATAACAAATCGAAATAGAATCAATAAGAAAATACAATTCAGAGGAAAAAGTTGAATAATGAATAGGCCTACTGAAACTTGAATGATGCCGTAATGTGAAAACATAGCTCTTTACATCAAGTTAATTGTAGATGTTGATTTAATCATCTCTGGAAAATGGCAAGGTTTGGGCATTTTATCGGCGTTGATTGATAGTGATGAATCAAACGTGTATCGTGAAACGTTTTTTATCAAGTAATGATCAAAATTATGTAAAGACATCCGATTAAAAATGAAACAAAAACATCTATAACCTATTTAGTAGTTTGCACTATTCTAATAAATGTAACGACTGAAAATAAACTGGTCTTTCTCATATTGTACTTTTTAGGACTTCATACACAAATGATATACAAAATGCTGATACAATTCGGAATATACAAAATAATCAAATGTAATTCAAACACTTCAAAACTATAGCAGGTCTTCTAAAAAGGATTTTAAAATGTTTATCTTAGATAGACGGCCATTTAATTGGCTGGCGGGTTCATCTGATGACTAATTCAACCCGCAGCGAAATGAATGGCCTCTATTTTAAATAAACATGTTCCCAGGTACCTAACTTTAATAAACCTACATATGGCTGAAATGTATAAATGCTCCTTACATTAATATCCTTCTTTTTATATTAATCCTAAAATACAATCTTCTCCTGAAACCAATAACATATCAAAAGTTCAAATTTCTAAATGACTAGATCATTAACTACTCCTTTAATTTCTTTTATATCTTAGCTATTAACATATCTTCTTCCTAAAAAAAAATTAAATACTTCTACAAACCAGTTATTAGCTTTCCTTCTATGGAATGCCAACAGAATTGATTTATACTATAACAAACTGGATGTACTACTTTATAAAAAAATAATTGACATAAACGTATTTTAGCAGCAATTTCAAATTTTATTTTGTCGATTACTCTATATGTTGACTGAACCATTTTGTCACACAATAGTACGCCTATTCTGGTATGAAAAATTATTCCATATTATTTAGTGTTATATTTAACTTAATTAGAAGCCAACAGCTATCTCAATTAATATATTACACATTAATATGAATTTTTCATCTATTTATTGTCCTTAAAAATTTAATACAAAAAAAAATGTTTACTATTAGCGGTTGTTTTTTATAAAATTAGTACAAAATGGCTCAATGGTCAGGAGAAACTAATGATAGTATTGTTCACCAAATTAAAATTTAACTGTACATTACAAATTTATTCATTCAAAACTGAAGGTACATTTGTTACTAATAATAACAGTCAATATGGGAAAAGTATAAAATATATCGTCCAGTTATTAGATTATCAGCATAATTCATGAACACAGCATCAACAGTTGTACCATTTCTTGTATAAATGGTTGAAACGTTATTAATTTCAAGCTTGAACGATTTCTTCATGAATTAAAATTTTCTTCTGCTGATTTTAAATCGATGTTCTAGTTTCCGCCAAACACATCTGGAAATTCGTCGAATTCTTTGAAAATTCCAGAAGGTTTGGGACTGTACGCTAATAGATTTAACATAATTTTTATAAATTTTTAACTGAAGTACCAGCTGTAACGTAAACGGGAACTAATAACACGTACCTGTTGTTAATAACTGTTTCAATAGAATAAATATCACCAACTCTATTGTGAGCTAGAGTGAAGAATCAGGAATCCAAAGATGCAGCTCAACTCAAAGTGACATTGTATATGAGTTGCTGTTTTTGACAGTAATCATATACATATGCAACTGTGTTATATGTTCCTCCTTAGAACTTGTGAATCATGATTATGCGTACCTTGACCAGTGGAAACTGTGTATGTTACATATTTTTATTTCGCTTTTCATTTGAATTGAGGCAATACAAGTAGCTATTGGAACCCAGCCTTCTTTCTACTCCAGATAGATAGGTTATGGGCTTGACATTTGGTGTGAAGAAAGGGGTCGATGCGCGTATTATTGAACATTAGTCATAAAGATTTCACTTATTGGATTCTCTTTACATATCATAGTATGAAATAGCTTCATTGACAATTCCAAAAAGGACGTTTGTATTCGCTTTAACTATATATGACTTGCCAATGAGTAAATAGAGTATGTATGGAAGTCCACTGGTCTCATCAGGCTTTATCTTATGCACTTTTTTTGCAGGAGCACCTAAGTGTCTTTATTGCGATAATCAACATATTCTTCTGGGAAATATTCAATTACACTTTTTCACCTTTTGTGATACTTGTATTGAACTCATTCATATCCAACTTACAGAAGAACATGCATATTGATTTTAAAAATTGTTCTTCCATCCCTTTCATAACAAACCTACTTTCAGTTAATGCATTTTCATCTGGTAAAACTGCTCTTTATCCCCAGATTTAGTTAATATATCATTTTGAAACATTACATGGATAAGTAGGACACGATTTTGTAACAGAAATTCTGACGATTATGTTTATAGATCTAAGTCTGGCATATAAATGGTAGTTGACACAAATCATCACAGAATACTACATCGATCCTAGCAACCAGTCGCTCGTGATCATGTAGAGTATGCTATAGCTGATAATTTGCCTGATTGTGAGTAATACAGATTCAATCACACTGTATTCATTGATAAATATTTTAGGGTTTCAATAGGCAGACCGTTTTTACACCGTGAATTACCGAATCCAAAAGTAGCACCAAAAGTTATATTGTTAATTGCTGTAGTAACCTCCTCAGTCAACATTGTAGCTGCATAAGCATTAAACGCATATGTACGTCTGCAAAAAGTGGGGTTATACCTCTCCATCGTGAACCTTAATTGTTGTGAGCATTTTACCACATTCAGTTAACCTAGTAAGGAAGATATACAGAGGCTCCCTTCGATTTGTGTGCATTGAACAAATCGCCTTGAAAATTAAATCATGTTAACTTTAGTTCGTCCACTGCATTACCAAATAATATTCCACAGTAGAATTTTCTTCAAAATAAAAGTTGATACCTATGCCTCTGTCCGGTCAATATAGTGCATATTTTTTAAATGACGATTCATATATGTTCTTCTCATATTTTCCGAACAAATTGTATATTTTATATTATCTTCAATACTATATTTATAAACTGAAAAAAAAAGAACATAAACAATTTCATAGTATCTAACAGAAACTGCAAAATGTAGGCATCTTTTAGGCATAAAAGTTTCATTATTGGAAAAATTTTAATTCCATTATGTCACAGGCAAAAATATATAATCATTAAATCTCCTTTTTATTTTATGTATTTATATATGAATAACAAATTTATATCAGTATTTTCGAAATGTATTGTTTTCAGTTAATTTACCATTCATATTTGGAATTGGCAATTTTTTACAATTGTTATTACGTTATGTAAAACTGACACGTACTCAACGAATTTCTTCTTATTTTTAAAAGTTTTAATACACTTTATAGATTATAAAGGTTATTACGTAAATAATGAATAAAATTACATATTTTTAAAATTTAACACTATACAAATTGCATTCAAAAGTGTTTCATGTTGAATATCAGCAGTTTTTATATATAGATTTAAATTAAACCATGTTGCACAGAATTTTTAAACAAAAATTATATAAAACCATTATCTTCATGTAACAAATTTGAACATGCTTTAGATATCATGATCTTCTTGTCAATACATTTCTTTCTATATGTCACCCGCGCATTATCTTTAGCTGCATGCTTCTCGTTACCGTTTATCGTTATCTAATAGCACTGCAGTGTGATCGATTACGTTTACAGGCAATTTCCCGTCATCCGTATACAAATAAAATTTAGCTGTGGAGTATTGTTTTATCTTATGTTTTCGTTGTTGCGATGCAATACAAGAAGCAGTGAAGTAGTTTTAAATTTTCGTATTTCGTAAATTGTTAAAAATTATTTTTATAAAATAAAGGATGTCAGATTTCAGATTAAGTCCTGGTGATCCCGGTTCAAATTCCCGTCCAGGTTGATATGATTTAATTATTATTGTCTTACATTATAAATAAATGATAAGTAGATATATAAACTAATTTTTACTTCGAGTGTTTTGTAAAATTTTTATTTTAAATACGTAATGTCGAGTAATTTGGTTTTATACATATTTTTTTCGATCGTGATACGTCCATGATGTATAAATTATTTTTTTTTACTAATTGCAGAATGACGTCTGTAAAAGTTGTTTTATTAAATCTGCAGTTTATTTAATAATACTGAATGTAGAACACAAGAAACAGCAATGCGTATAAAAATGTTAGTAGTTGTAACATTACATTTCGAACTGAAAAATAATTTTTGTAGCAAATATGTATTGATTTCACATTTCTTGCCGAAAATTTTGAAAATAATTTTGAACACAATAAAAGATTGACATTTATAAACTGATAGTTTAATGTAAATTTAACCAGAGCTCAGAATAGATGCTTTTTTTCGATTTTTACATTTTTTTTTACTGCCTACGTTTTTTGAAGAATAACGAGTAATTTAAATATTGAAATTATTCTGAGATTCTAGGAAAAGATCTTGCGAAATATTGTCAGCAACTTGGTATATTAAGAGTGATGACACATATAAGCATCTACAAACGCCTATGGTTTTTGATGAAAAATATTAAAAATTACCCCAAGAATACATTAATTTATTAGCCGCTTAACTTTTAAATAAAAGTGTGCAGTCCAAGCTCTTGAAAAGGAATTGCTAAATCAACCGGTACCTTATAAAAATACAGTAGTTTTGTAATAGCTACTGTTGGCAGCGTTCCTTCTATAATACGTACTTGTCGGCAATGAAAAATTGCAAGCAGGGGAAAAAAGTACAAAAAGAATAATCAAATTGGTAATCAGAAAGATATTAGTGTAATCATTACTGCCCTTGATTTTAATAATTGTAAACCTTCACGTCATAACTCAAATGCGCCTTGTTAAAGGTATGGAACTTGCATTTTTATTTTACAATTAGTGTAATACCGATTTTTGTAACATATTCTTTTATATTAATTGACGCACACTAAGTTTAATAAAATAACTGTAATTAATCTTTATGGATTTAAGGTAAATAATATAGTCAAGTAAAAGCAGTCTGGCCAATGGTTATATTTTATTTCATTTTCTCGCAAGGCAAATTTTTTACCCCATTTTCTTCAAAAAATTTATTTAATATAACTTCTTTTAATATGGTTTTGCAGGCTATATCCGCAGAATGCAGTTCATGAATATATTTAAATCACTTGTCAGTTTATTTATTTTTTCCGAAAATCTTATAGTTACATTTAAGTGGTTATTGAAAACAAGAGTATTTTTTATTTTTACAAATATACTAATTCCCGTGGTGCTAAATTAATATAAATTAAAACAATATAAGCAAAATTGTTTTTTTGGTGAGTACTGTGTTCATTATTATTCAGTTTTTAGTTTTTATAATGAATTTACATTTATTTTTTGCCTAAACTTTTCAGCTCATTTTAGCATTTGAAAACATTCTTGTTAAGAAAGTTCGAATTCAAAAATAAGTTAGAAAATTTAAATAAAAAAATTATTCCATTGATTATGTTTCATGAAATCTTTATTTCACTTGGGATAGTAATTTTCATCTATTAAAAGTAAAATAGTCGTGCATATAGGGACGCCGTTTGTTTCATAAAATTTTTTATTTGGTTATATGTTTATTGTAAATTATATTTACTTAGATGTATTTTTTAATATTTTAGTTTATAAGAAATAATATAAATTAGCATTTTAATTTTGAATTTCAGATGAAGCAATCGTAAAACAAATGCATATAGATTTCGACTGTGATTTCGACAGTAGGACTATTAATGGACAAGTAACACTGACGGTTGAAACTTTAAAACCTAACGTTGATAAAGTGGTAATGATAAACTTATTTCTAAATTTTACTAGGTAATTAATTTAATAATTAATACATTAGTTTGTGAAAGAGCAAAAAACCCAATATATCGTATTGTTCAAAACACGGCATATTCAGGCAAGCCTATATATGTACTAAGCTGTTTTTAACAACAAGATTTTTTTAAAGTTAGATTTTTGATTTGCTCTTCATTCCGTCCATAATTTGTACACATCTAAATACGTGAAACCACACCCACCTTTTCTAAAATCCAGAATATTTAGTAAAATGAAAAATTCAGAGCGCTATATTTTTAAATTTATTGTGACATATCGATTGGAAATATTTTCGATTTCAGCCTCCCATTATAAATGGCCTATTCAGACCTGAAGTAAGTTTTCTTAAAACGAATAGAATATTTTTTTTCTTAAAGATTCCCATTTTACCTAAAAATAAGAAACTTTTCTTTGAAGTTTTTTTTTCTTTTTTTTGGAACTCGTTTTTAACCTCAAAATATCTTTCAAAATCTCACTTTTGCTTAGCGTGTATAAAATTAATCTTATCAAAACAATTAACAATGTATTTGAACATTTAAATAAATCGATTTTATTTAACATAACAAATGTTCACACTGAGCTCTATGTTGCCCAGTGCAAGCTACACCTCTTGTCGAAAACGGACCACGGTTCGAACGAATTTCTTAAGCCGGTAAATGTGAATAGCTTACGTAACTCTATGTACCATATTCTCTTTTATTATAGGTTTCTCTGTGTATACCATACTTTTTAATGTTTCCCATAAATAATAGTATAAAACAGCTAAGTCTGGTGAGTGAAGTAAATCCTGAATTGGATCATGTTTACCAATCCTTCTATCAGTTTTGAAGTAGAAGCTGAACAGCAGCCCTCTTGAAATTAAAATGACGTATATCAAACGGGATATTTTCGAATAAAGGCAGAAGGTCTGTCTGCAGCCGTTTTAAATAACTATTACAGTCCATATTTTCATCTAAAAAGATAGGTCTGATGATCTTACTCTTAATAATCTCATACGAGACACTGACTAATATCAATTTTAATTGCCGTTGAAATGTAAATTCGAATAAAGGAAACGAATTTGAAACCGCCATAGCGTCATTTACAAGCTTATCACTGACGAAAATATTATGTTTTTTCATTACTACATATAATTCTGTCCTATGTGTGGTGATTCAATAATTCTTTGTTTATTATAAATTCCGTTCAGTGATGGTGTCGTATGAGTGCAGATTAAAATCGATGAGTACTGGAGTCATTAAATGATGTTAAAAAGGGGAGTTTTATTAGATGTACACTTTCTTTGCGTAACATCACCAGACAAATATTACTCAAAAAATTTTCATTAGAATGTAGGGAAAATATGAACATCCAAAATTTTAAAATTGAAAGTGCTATAAACGCGAGTGACTTAAATAATACCTATCAATGTTAGTCTCAGATGTAGATTTGATTAAAAATAACGAATTTGAAATCCCAAAAGCACGATTTATAAACTCATTACTGATGGAATTTGAACATTACTCCTGAAATTTAATGTTGTACTATCCATATTATCACGCAAAAATATTTACACTAAAAATTGTGTAACTAAAATAGATTTAAAAAAAAAAAAGACTTCAAAATATACTTTAAAAGTTTAATAAAAACGTTCAAAAAGTTCATGAAAATAAACAATCCCGAGTATCACACTGAAAATTACGAAAAGTAAGTAACTATTTTCTTTAGAACTAAAAAAAAAACGCATAATTTAATTCTGTTTTAAAATTAACCTGAAATAATTCAAACTATTGATTTTATTTTAATGAACTTATTTCTGTATGATTATTCTTTCGGCTTTTACTTTCTGCTAAAAATATTTTTGAAACACATGAATATTTCTTCATATTAATAGGCTGACTTTTATCAATGAATAATTGTTTCTATAACCACAGTTCTCTAAACTACTAATGTTACAATTTCAAGCTATCTCTTCGCACACTTCAAAAACTTTACGTTGACCCTTGAATATTATGAAAGATTGGAGATAATTAATTTATTATTTGTGTAAGGATAAATTACGATCTAGTTATATTGATGACTATACACTTTTTTATTTTCATCCACCATGAACTATACAGTTGTACTTACGTACTGAAATGTTCGTAACGTGGACCTATTTTATTCTTTTTCTTTCAGATTTTAGATACTCGTGATCTCACTATCAACAAAATCACAAATGGCGAAAATGGTTCCGATCTTGATTTTGTGCTGGGTGAACGTTTCCGCTCTTTTGGACAAAAGTTGACTATTTCTTTACCTTCTTCATCGCTGTCTAGGTTAGTTACTTTTTATAGTTTGTTAAATAAAGATATATCTGTGTGGAATTATGTAACGATGTATTACTTTTATTCACTTCAGACATTCCATAGTAATAAATTACGTAATCAGTGATAAATCTACCGCTTTGCAATGGTTATCTCCTCAACAAACTGCTGGAAAAAAATATCCTTTTTTATTTACTCAAAGTCAGGTATTAAAATAATATTTTTACTGAAAATTAGTTTTAGTGTATGTATATATTATATATTACGCTAATATATGAAGTATGTATGTATATATGCATGTGTGTGTGTGTGTGTGTGTATATATATATATATGCGCACGCATCCCAGAAGGTGTAAAGTAAATAATTTGAACTGACCTCCTCTTATATTTTACAGAGATCGCTAATTTTATTTCTCTTCAATAAAGAATAAAGGTGACAGATGATGTTGATAGATTTCATTGTTATAAAATGGAAAAGAAAGTACCTCATTAAAAATGTTAAAAATAAGAAAAACTATTGTTAGAGTAAAGCAGAACGTCTGAAAAAAAGAGAAAAGTGAAAATAATGAAATAAGACAACGCGAAGGAGTTGAAAATACAAAAATAAAAAGTACCATATCATTTTGAAATTAATGATAGGGCTGACAAATCATAGATTATAATAAATAAGGTCTCAAAAGAAAAGTGCAGACTTTTACGTTATGTTTTGACATAAATCCAATAATTTTAATGTTAACTAAACATCAAATTATAACTATTGTATTGAAGATACGAAAAATAATGTTTTCTTTTTTCCGGGTTTTAATATAAATAAAACTGTAAGAATAATTATTTTAGTATAAATAATTTAAAGAGACGGTATTATCGCTCTTTATGTTTGAATTATATATAATATGTAAATATTTTATAAACAGAAAAATGGCTTGCATTATTATGATTAAGGGTAACATTTTGCGGCATTTGCCAGTTAGTTTGAAAGTAAATGTTTAAAAACTTGATAAGATGAATTACCAACTAAACGTTTAGGTAATATTTTTTAAACTATTTTTCCTCATTTTATCGAATTTATGAGAAACATTACTTGAGATCCATCCATTGCTCTTATTTTGATAAATTTAGTAACTGTAAATATAGTTAGAGAAGGAAAAAGATAATATAACTTGCGTAGAAAATATTTAAATAGTATTTAATCAATTTTAATTTTATTCGGTATTAAATTTTTTTAATTTCTTGAATAATAATAAATAAATAAATACACGCTTTATCTTTATTTAACAATCGTGCAACAATAAACGCGAATTAGTAGAAAATAAATATGGAAATTAACGGTACGCTCAGATCAGAATGTACGTAGTTAGTCATAATCTGCAGTGTGCATGAAGATCGTGGAAAATCATTGTTATCCAAATGTTGTATCAATGCACATAATTTTTCGTACTTACGAGTAAAAAAGTAATCTAATGCGGTGAATAGTGGTTTAAAAAAATTATCTGCCAAGAGCGGAGAGTTGCAAAATCTAAAAATAATTCATTTTTCAAAGTAAAGGATTTTTAATCTGGCAGAAAATTAATTTTAATTTATTTGAGAAGTTGTTGATGTAGAAATAAATTAAATCGTACATCCATAACTTTATTTACATTTGCTCCATTGAAGATTATAGAAGTAGACAGACTGTTTAATATACGTAACGATATGAAAAACAATCGCCGTTCTTGCTTTGCAAGAATTAATTTAAAAGAATCTGATTTTATATTCTAATAATAGTTTTAACTTGTAAATCAGAATAAAATGAAATACAAAATTCAGTTAATAATGATTAAAAATAAAAAAAAAAGGTAAATAACGCTGATTTATTGGTAAATTGATGGCAACTTTGAATATAAATATATTTTTCTTATAGTAGGTAACATAAAACAACGGATTATAAAAAGTTCAGTAATATGTGTTTCATTTTAATTTAATTAGATCAAGTATTTTAAGTGTTTTCAAAAAAGATTTGTATGAGAAGTTGAGAATAATTTGGTACTTAAGGACACTAGTACCAAGGATAATGTTTTAAATAGTTGCGTTGTATATATTTTATTTAGGAACATGCTATGGATAGTCTGGATTAGTATATCTCAAGGAATAATATATAATGAAAACCAAACGTGTTCCGATTTTTTAGGCGATTTTTAACTTCAGATTGAATTCAGATTTTTATATAAGAAATTTTAGAAATAATTTTCACAGTAAATTCGATTTTATATAATAGACAATATGAATTTTAGTATATCTCAAGAACTAATCTTCAATTGTTATTTGTAATCTTCTTCTTCTTTCGGTGCCATGACCGTTCTCAATCTTAGGCTCATCTGATGGCAAGTTTGGTTAATTCTTTGTAGGCACCCCTATCCTTTGCTGTGTGGAACAGTTCTTCAACACTGTAACCTGTCCATGTCTGTAGGTTCTTGAACCAAGATAATCTTGTTCGTCCAACTCTTCTTTTACCTTCCACCTTTCCCATCAATATATTCTGCAGTAATGTGTACTTCGGCCCACGCATCACATGTGTAATATAAATATATAATAAATGTGCTTGGAAGAAATGTGTTTACGTAAATGATATGAAATATTAGTAGCAGTCCAATTAATATATATGTAAAATGAATTATTCAAAAATATTTTAATGAATTTTCAAAGGAGAAAATAACAAAGAGCTTAAAATTAATTACAAAAAATTATGATTACTGTAAAGTAAAATTTAGTAATCATTGGCCATAATTTGAATTTACATTAAAATTGTGTAATACAAATTTGTAAAAATTAATCTGAATTGGTCAAATTGAAATAGGTAATGACTAGAAATATTTGGATACTACGGTAAATAAAACATATAGGTAAATTGTAAATTGAGCATGTTAATAAAAAATCAAGCACACTTAGTAAAGCATAATTTTATTATTTTAAAAAGTAAATAAATTGGGTACAGTTTTATATATAAGTTATATTTAACAAGTAAAACTAGGCTAAGATATTTGTACTGTAATCTGTTAGCACCAGAATTATCCAAAAAATTTTTACTAATAAAAAAGATTAATCAATTAACATATGTGTATATTCATAAACTCGATTCTTCAAATCTTGTAAGGGAGGGGACACCCCCTAAATCTTCAGGTCATAGTTTTATAATACTTATAGAAAACATTAAACTTCAACTGATCACGTCATTTGAAAAAAAAAACTGAATACGACGTAACCGACAATGAGTAACTAAAAATAGACATGATAACATTTAAATGAAAATTCTGAAAACATTTTTTCTAAGCTATTTTAGTGAATATATCTTCGGTAATTACAAAAACGATCATCATCATTTGGTCGAGTATCCCAGTGGGATGTCGTGATCATGGCGAAGCTGATTTAATTATTTTCCGCCACTGTTCGCCATTATCTGCTTTATGACAGGATATCTGTAAGCTCAGATCAGTTGCATCCTGTATCGCACTGGTCCAGCGTGCTGGTGGTCGACCCTTGATCTCTTGCTTTTCACTTTCACCTGTATCAACCAGCGCTCTATTCCATTTTCTCTGCGTATAAGATGTCCAAAAAATTTCATCTTACGGGCGAGTACAACGCTGGATAATCGCTGTGCAGCCCCGAATTTCTTCTATTATAGATGTGTTAATTCTTTTTGCCATCCGGGGTATTTTAAGAATCCTTCGCCAATACCACATCTGGGAACTATCTATTTGTCTCGTGGTTACCTTTTTTAGTGTCCAAGTTTCTGCTGCGTATAGTCTAGATCGAGAAAACCAGTGTGTTAATCAACTTCACTTTTGTGTTTTTTGTTACAGAACCATCTTTCCATATCAGTACACCCTGGACATAGAGCCTCGGGTAATTTCTATGTGACGTTTCACTTCTTCTGAGATACCACTACTTTCTATCAGAGATTCGAGATATACGATGCTGTCTACAGTTTCATATCCGGAAACCGTTCTCCTATTTAACGATATTATGTTCCCTCTGTCTATTACCATAAGTTTTGTTTTAGCTTGGTTTATACTCAGGCCATATGAACTGCTAGTATCCACTAACTTCTTCAATAGTGCTTTCATTTCTTTCATGCTGGCAGCGATTAACGTCGCGTCATCTGCATATCGTGTAAATTTGAAATTTTTCTTCCTCCCATTGATATACCACTCGTCCGTTGCTCCATAACACTCCTCATGACATGTTCGGAATATAGATTAAATAAAATGGGCAACAAAAGGTATCCCTGTCGGACTCCTTTCTTCGTATGAAATTCCTTCGTTTGTAGATTCCGGTTTATCCTGACGATGTTGCCCTTATTTTCATACAAATTCCGTATTAGATTAACCATGTGTTTGGGTGCTCTCATTTGTATGAGCACAGACTATAACTTGTTCCATTATCAAACGCCTTATTAAAATTGAAAGAATTAATGGCATCTCATATTCGCGAGTCTTTTCTATCATCAATCTTAAATTCAATATTTGTTCTCGCGTACCATGTCCTTTCATGAAACCCGCTTGTTCGTTTGCAATTTGACTGGTCATTAATCCATATATACGTCTGTTTATTATATGCAACATTACTTTACTTGCATGTGGGATATGGGAAATTGTTCTATAATTTTTGCACTGCGTTCTTTTCTCTTTTTTGAACAGAAGTACGTATATGGATCTGCACCATTCTTCTGGCCACTTCCTGGTTTTCCATATCGTATTACATAATCAATGAATTATATCAATTCCTGATTCACCTATTAGCTTTATAAACTCTTCCGGAATCCTATCTATAGTAACTGCCTTGTTATTCTTTAATGTCCCCCTATGGAGTCTTCTACTTCCATCTTTAAGATTTCCGGCTCCAGTTTCGTGGGTGAATTTATGGCCTCCTCGTTCATGTCTTCATGATCATATGAATCCTTACATTATTTTCTCCAAATTTCAATTGTTTCGCTGCGGCCCGCTTTCAATTGTCCTTGTTTGTCCTCCATTATTCAATTTTTCGGTTCAAATTCTCTACTTAGAAATCTGACTTTCTTGTAAAGATTTCTAGGTTCATTTTTTTCTTCATGCTTTTGTATTTCCTCACATATTGTGGTAATAAATCTGTTCTTATCTTTCCTGCAGCTCCTGTTTATAATATCTTTTTGTTAATCCTATTGAATTGCTTTTCTATCCTCGTGCCTTCCATTATCATATTTCTGCGTTCTTCGATAAGTTCCATTGTATCTTCTTTTCGTGGCATAATCGAGAATTTTACTTTTCTGGATTTTTGACAGGATGCATTACATACGCTTAAAACCATTTCCATTATTTATTTGGGGGTTTCTTTGAGACATCTGTGACTGAAACAATTTTTTGTTATTCTTGTACAAATCCGGTTTTATTTGTAGTTGCCAATTTCTATTGTGCACATGATCTCGCTGCTGAGACTTTTATTTTTCCATATAATTTCTGGACCAATAATCTACGGCCATTCCCGCATTCTGCGCCCGGGTAAATCTTTACATTTTTACAAGATGTCGTCCATCGTTTACTGATCAGGATATAGTTTACCTGATTCCTGTATCGGTCACCAGGTGCCTTCCATGTGCTGAGTCTGCGCGGATGATTAGCGCTCTCCTCTTCTATTGCGTTGGCCCACTCCATATTCCCCTACAATTTCATCTGAATGTTCCCTCTCTTTCCCTTTTCTAATTTTGGCGTTAAAGTCGCCCGTTAATGTTAAAATTTCTCGCTTAGGAATTTTATCAATCTCCTCTTGTAACTCCGTGTAGACCGTCTCAATTGTTTCATCTGAAACATTATACGTGTGAGCATAACCCAGTATTATGTTAATTGCAATTAGTTTCATGTCTAATCTGAGTACTAGTATGCGATCGTTCTTTGCATTATATCCCGTAACTAAATGGTTCAGTTTCTTATTTATAATGACCGCTACTCCATTTATACTTTCTTTTTCGTTGCTTGAACAGAACATTATATTATCATTTGTTGCACTGTATACATGGTGCGTTCAGAAAGTTTTAAAGCTGATCTCAGAACAAAAAATTCGTTAAACATTTTTGTATAACTTGCTAAAATTCTTCGAAATATGACCCTTGGGTATCAACACACGCTGCCAGCGTCTTTTCTATTGTTCATAGGCTCCCTAGAACTGTTTGCGCGGAAGGCTGTCAAGGGACTTTGGAAGCTGCCTGGATCGCTGAAATCGTGTCGAATCGTTTCCCTTTCAAGTCTCTCTTGATTCAGGGGAACAAAAAGAAGTCGCTGGGAGCTAGGTCAGGGCTGTGGGGTGGCTGCGTTAAGGTTGCCACATTAAACTTAGCTAAAACTTCACCGGCGGCGAGCGACATGTGAGAAGGCGCATTGTCATGGTAAAAAACCCAATCATCTTTGAACTCTGGGCGGGGCAGTTCAGCGTAAAACTGATCTGTGATAGTCTATCCGGCAGGAATAAACTCTTTGTGGATTACTCCTTTGGCATCAAAAAAAACGATGAGCATGCGTTTCACGCGTGACTTGCACATGCGAGCTTTCTTTGGCTTTGGTGTAGAGGCGGTGTGCCACTCCGCACTTTGCCACTCCGTTTCAGGATCGTATTGGTACATCAAGGTCTCATCACCAGTAACCACTTTATCTAAAAAATTCGGATCGACTTGCAAACGTTCCAGAATTTCTTCGCAAACAGCCTGGCGACGTGCCTTCAGTTCATCCGTCAGGACTTCGGGAACAAGTTTGACACACACTTTTCGCATCATCAAATCTTCTGTCACTATTTTGAACACCGTAGTCTAACCTAGTCCCATTTCATTGGCGAGTAATCTAACACTAAGACGACGGTCAGTGTTTAAAAGTTCACGCACTTTCGCCAACTGTTCACAAGTTCGGCTCGTTAAAAGTCTCCCAGCGTGGTCATTGTCTTCAACATCCTCGCGGCCATCTTTGAACCTCTTGTGCCACATGAAAACCATTGCACGTGGCATGGCTTCTTCTTTATATGCCTCTTGAATCATATCAAAAGTCTCTATAGCGGTTTTGTTCCGTTTTGCGCAGAACTTTATGGAATAACGCTGCTCCAAATGACACTGCATTTTCGACTCGAAGTTTCGATGGGGGTCACTAACACACACTCAAACTACTAGTGATCTGCTCACTCCAGCGTCTCAGACACAACTGCCGCTGTTGCGGTCGGTTAGTAACACCCTACACTACTTTACCCTGTCCGTAGAATCGGTCTGCGCGTCCTCGCTTACTCAGGAAAATATTAGTCTTGAAACTTTGTGAACGCACCATGTATTATAACGTTGTAATTCCATTTCTACAATTTTCAGTTTCCCGGGTTAGAACAGTCCTTTGGTATTCCACGTGCCAAACATATATTCATTGTTTATAAATCTTCCAGTAGCATTTTTTCCATCCTGTACCTGGGAAGCTGGCTTCTCCGCTTAGATCTGTTTGGCTAGGGTGGCCCTTCAGGTAACTATGTTACCGCCAACATAGCTCTAAGCATCATACAAGCGCGCAAGCCTCTCCACCACGTCAAGGTGGTTCCCCGGAGGGGAACAAAAACGATAAATATTAAAAAATAAAATAGGTTCTGATAATATGTATGAATTAATAGTAAATGTAATACACATTCAAAAAATTACACGGATCACATTTTGTTTGAAAAAATTGAATATACACGTATTATGCGTATAAGTGGAAATAAGATGGTGTACATGCTTAACTTATTTTTAACCTTTTCTTAAGTATAAATTACTAATACTATTTCTATCTAATGGTATTAAAGTATATGTTACAATTAAGGTGTAAATTATTTAATAAAGATTAGGTCGCGTATTCCTTTTCTAGCATTGTGTTGACAAGCTTTAAAAAATGAGTAATGTAAATCTTTAATATAGATGTAAAAAAACAGTTGGTTAATTTTTTAATATAAATTTTTTTTCCTCTTAGCCTGATCATAGTCGTTCATTGCTACCGTGTCAAGATACGCCTTCAGTTAAATTTACATTTACTGCACAGGTAAGGCCAATTTTTATTTAATTCCTTTTAAACGAGGTAAATAATAATTGAACATACAAAAGTTTTTTATATTCAAACAAATTCAGTAAAACATGGAATATTTTATTATGTGCTGGGATTATTAACATATTTATGTAATATAAAATTGCAAATGGAGTCTAAATCATCTTTTTCTTTAATATGTACTGCATCTGAGAAGGAGAGGAATAACAGAAGAGGGTGGCAATGGGCTTTTTTTCAGTAATATTAAAATACGCGTCAAGCGTTAATAAGAGTCCTGTTTGCTAGTGCACTACTTTGAGCATACTCACGCTCGGCAGTGAAACTCTAATGGATTTCTGTCGCTTGACAGACTATAGGTGGCACAAGTTTAGGGTGATGTGGTCATACAGATTCTCGGACATCCAATCTTTGCTCGTCATGGTTTTGTGTGAAGGCGCATATATATGGTATTTTACCGCGTACCCTATCTATCCAGAGTTGTACACTTGTAGAAGTACATCTGAAGAAATTTAAACATATTGAAACAATAAACGGTGAATGGAAGTGGACAGTTCAGTTACAGTTAATGGTTAAATAATTTGATGTTGACTAATATAACAAGCAAGGAATAATATATTTAACACGCCTTCAATTCTTTTTTCATACTCTTTTTTGAATCCCAGAATGTAAATAACTTCGACCATATTTTCCACTAATAAAATATTTTTTATGATTGTTAACTTTTAATTTAATCACTTTTCTTCCTAGAGGAAACAAAAGAAAAAAAAGAAAATATGCTACTAAATAAATGTGTTGCCCTCATCAAAAAAAAAAATCCGTGTAACATTGATTAACTAATATATGTTAATTTTTTTTTAATTTTAAACCAATGATAAAAATAACTTCTGTGTCTAATTTCAAATAATAACTAATATATAATTTCGCGAAATGGACAACGATATCATGAATTGTTTCTATCAAAAATGTTGTCGCAACACAACGAACTCAAAAGCACAAAGAAAGTATAGTGTCGTTATTGGTATTAGTAACGAACAGCATCATTTTATTAACCTTGGTACATGAGGCTGGAAACACTCTTCTTTTAACAGGATTCATTCCTGCTTGAATAGTTGTAGCTAGAGATAATTCTCTAATAATGGACAGTAATCTGACTCAAAGCGGTTTGGAAAACTGAATTTAATAAATTAAACGTTCGCCAATAAATTATTACCTTAAAAAATTAATGACAATGTGAATAGTGTCATGTTGTTTTGAACGGATTTTAGATTCTCTGATAAATAAATGTTACAAAAATATGTTATGAAAACATCTCACATGTGAGCATTGATCAAATTTAGAAAAAGAACAGTGTATTTTGCGGTATATAATAATAAGAATCAAATGTACTTTTGCTTATTTACACTTCTTCATTCCATTTCAAATTTTTTTTTTCTTTTTCTTCAATACGGTTGACAAATACTATTGCAGAATCTATACTTTTGATGTTTAACTTTAGTTCACGTTGTGGAACATTCGCATTAGACAATTAATTGTGTTTGGCTTTATAAAAAGTTATATCGGTCTTGTTTTTGTAGTAGTGGTATGTTCTATGTTAAAGTTAATATACAAAACAATTGATTGTTTATAATCCTCGTACTCATAACACAAATAAATTTTTTATACAGGAATTTCTTGCAGACGGTAATTTATTCTTTGCTACGTTATCACCCCATTTTCGAAATCCTGCTAAATATCCTTAGTATTTTCTTAGTCTAAAACAGTAATTTTTAATACTGTGTTTTAATTGTTTCGATAAACTATTTACTGTTGTAGGTAAGAATCCCTGAAGAACTAATAGCTCTGATGAGTGCTGTTAGAATTGGAGACGGAGTAAAAGTAAATAACGGAAAAAGGGAATTTAAATTTGAACAAACTATTCCGGTTCCAGCCTATTTAATAGCGCTTGCAGTCGGAAATTTAGCAGGCGAATCGATTGGACCTCGTTCGACGGTTTGGGCGGAACCCGAATTAATAAAAGAGGCTGCTTATGAATTTGCGGAAGTAATATTCTTAAATGTTTACTTGTAATTTTATTGTTGTAGTCATTTGTTTTGATCACGATTAAATAAAGCGCCTTATAAAGTTGTGCATTTTATTTCCGGTATTACATGTAATTTCCACTTCAATATTGAAAAAAAAAAGTCCTGGTAACCAACGGAATAAAAATAATGCGAGTACTAGTGGCAAAGTCGCGTAATTTGAAACATGCCGTGTACAGTGTTACGGAAACTATCAAAAAAAGAAAGATTTAATTTGGTTATGCTATATCGTGTTGCGCGATAAATGTCTCTTAGTATTGTAGAAACTTGAATTTGAAAAAATTCCCAATCTGATTATTAAAATTAAATTCTGATACAATTAGAATTGCAGTTTATTATAACTACTTTTGTGGTTTCATTTTATAACGGCCGTTTTTGAAAACTATTTCTACATAAACAGTAATTTATTATTAAACTTATTGATCAAAAACTAATCGAATATACGCTAAACGTTCGTGTAAATAATCTTTGTGCATTTAATAGTTTATTTTCATCTAAAAAGTGAATTTCAACAGATTATATAGATTTTTATTTTTTATGTTCAACTCCAGCATAGCATAAAAAAACATTTGTAATATTTTACACGCGATTCCCATCTACCTAATACCCATTACCGTTATTTTCTTGTATTATTTCCACATACGTTTTTGTGTGTGCGTGTGTGTGTTTATGTGTATAATTATAATTGTACTACCATTTCTGTCAATCTTCAAATTATTGTGTTTGCTGCGAAGTATTAGATTTTTTCTTAGACGGCATTTATAATTTACTCATGATTTGTATTTGATTATTTTGTCCTGTTTAAAGACAGAAAAATCGTTAAAAACAGCTGAAGACATATGCGGGCCTTACGTTTGGAAAATATATGATATACTAGTATTACCGCCTTCTTTTCCTTTCGGAGGAATGGAAAATGCCTGTTTGACATTTGTGACACCTACCATAATAGTAAGTTACTTGTGCTGCACTTTATCAACAATTCTATTTGTATTATTATTATTAATTAATGCTAGTTATCATCCTTTGAAAATTTCGTGATCTCATTAATCATAATTATTTAATGTGTTGATGAAAGTTTTAAATGCTATATATGGCAAAATCTCTGTAAAGTCAAAACTGCCCCATTAATGCCTCTCAAGTATAACAGATGTTGTATTTGATGTCAGAAATTAACGGGAACACATAAATATTATAAATTTTTAGCTATTGTAAAGTGTTCGGAATGGATTATTCATTTAAAGTAAAATCATTATATGTGCTTTATGATTTACTTAGGTTGAAATAAACAACATTTACGTTAAGCGTTTTACAATTTGTTTAAAAAAAATATTTAACAAGGTCAAATATTGTATCTTTTTTTAATATTCCATTTTTTGAATCTTCTAATTTCGCTATTGTTTTATGCAGCTATTTTTTTTTTTTTTTTCGTCTAAATTCATCCAGTTTATAAATATAACAAAATAATATTATTCCACAATTCATCTCAATTCTAATTTTATTATCTATAATTTAGGTTTTTTCTGTACATTCGTTTTACCATTCTATATTAGCTGATAAATTAATACTTCTTTAAGATTATTCTGCTTTTATTCAGTGCAGTTTCTTCATTGTTACAGTTATCGAACGCGATGCAAAATTCAGCTTTTTTGAATACATTTTAATATGATTGCTTGGATTTTATCTAAATCTGACGACAACCACTTTAATACATATACTGATTTACATTGAATTTCTGGAAGTTTATTATAAACATCAGTTATTTGAAGAAAAAAAAGAATACGGATTATATTTAATGTGAAAAAAAAAATCTTTTTGTTTATGTTTTGTCGAGGTTTTCTACGAGAATAATTAAGTTGAAACTTTAAAAGCTTTCTGTTTTTCAAAGATTTTACCGAAGTATTTACTGTATAAGTGATAATTTTAATAAACGATTATTTTAATTTTCTTTACAAATAATTTTCTAATCTCGTTCTATGTGTATTTTTCTTTGCATAAAACTCGCTTTTTAAAAATTATTTTTATTCAAATTCTCCCAATGAATTGTGGTAAAATATTTTATTTCGTATTGTTAGGCAGGTGATCGCAGTTTAGTAACCGTAGTTTCGCATGAAATTTCACACAGTTGGACCGGTAACCTTGTTTCGATAGTTAATTTCGAACACTTTTGGTTAAACGAAGGTTTTACCATGTTTATCGAAAGGAAGATCAATGGACGATTGAAAGGAGAAGCTTACAGACAGTTCAATGCAATCGGTGGTTTAAAAGATCTTAAACAAGCGGTAAAAATTTTTATAATTTGAAAAATTTTCATGTTTTAGGAGCTCGATAATGCTCGATTCGGATGAAGATTTGTGCCGATGTTAAAAATGTACAAAACTTATAATTTTATATTTTTAAATGAACGCTATTTTAGTTTTATGTTGTGGTCTGCGATAATTTTTAATCAAATTTGGTATTTCTTTGTTAAATTTAATTTTATTCAGTAAACAGTTTTTTTGTAAGCAAAAAAGTTACTGAAAAGTAGTAATTTATAAAAATTTAATTGATAATTTTAAAAAAAGAACGTTTTCTTTTTACTGAAGTTATTAGTGAAAGATACATTAAAGCGAAGTTCTAAGAGAGAAAAAAAAATCAGTAATTACAAAGCGTTTCATTTAATGTGTTAGAGCAGATAAACACTCTTGGAGCGCAAAACCCGTTTACCAAATTAGTGGTTGATTTAAACGGAATTGATCCAGATGACGCATTTTCAGTAGTACCGTATGAAAAGGGCTCAACATTTTTATACTATTTGGAACAATTATTAGGTGGAGCAGGTAAATTATATATTATATCAATTTAAATTAATTTGAATCAACAATATATTTTACTGTGTATGTGATAACACTAATTGGTATTCACTCTTTATGGTAAATGTAAAAATAAAATCATTAACTCTATAAAATTTGTTACACTGAGTACATAACCATTTTCCCCTCTTTCCTATTAGTAAAAGTTAATAAAAACTTTGGATAACTTTCGTTCTATGGAGATTTGTTCTTCGTTTTCAGAAAAACTTCGTTGTACAAAATAACTTTTATGTGTTTCATTTAAAGTAATCGGTTACATTTTCGTGTTTAACGCAGGTTTTTAAATAATGAAGTATTGATTGAATCACTTAATAGGAAATTATTTATTGTCAGTGATCGACTCAAATAAGGTGAATAATATAATTTTCAGTACATCACGAAATTAAATGTTATGTATGAGAGGCTAATTCACAATAATAAAACGAAAAATTAATAATAATAACGAGAAAATAATTTGCGAAACTTATGTTAGATCGATGATAATTCCGAGAGGAACTAAAAATGCACGATTTTTGATATAACAAGACAGGACTGGGATCACAGCAAAAATAAAAATAACAATCTATGTTTAAAAGATGCGGACTTTCGATCGTACAGATCTTGGAAGCCAAGAAAAACTATCCAGTAGCGACATCTGCAATTATTGTCCGAAACAAATCATTTAAATACTAACAGCATATATCGAATCATCAAAATAAATAGAATATCTACTACTTTGAGATTAACATTTATACTATCATATAAAAATTACTGTTCTATTTTTGACAAAACAATTCTTCCGTATGCGGTAACATTAAAGAGAACGCTGAGCAAAGCAACACGATAAACGGTACGCTAGCAATACAATAGCAAAATTATTACGATATGATTTTTTAAAAACTAAACGTTCACCAAAACGATTCGATTTATTATATCTTGCGATTTTAAAATTGTGTGTAAAAACAAAATACATAGAAATCATGAACTTTTTTGAGTCTTTTATATTCCAAAATTTAATATAAAACACATAAAGACAATTAATAAATTACAATACATCGACTAGTTTTGGTTACTTAGAACCATGATCATGAAATTAAAATAATAAATAATAATACTGAAGGACACAATTGGTTTTTTAAGATGGAATAACAGATTTTTATTTTAATAAAGTTAGGTAATTCTGTTGCTGTTTTTAATGTATGATCCTAATTGATTGATTAATATTTATTGCTAAAGTGTTATATAGTTTTACTAAATTGTGATAGAAACTGTTTTTTGATGATTATACAGCTGACAGCTTCATACAAACACGCTCAGTAGAACTTTTCAGACTGCAATCACATAATTCCGAACCAATCACTTTGAATATTTTTAACATCTGTGGAGTATAAGCATATGCCCTGTCGTTAATCTTACTATTAGTCGTTTATAATTTCGTGGTGTACCATTAAAGAAATCAGGTACATATTGGTATATTATTCTAAATTCTTTGATAATTTTTATATCGGTATTAATACTTTGGTTCTTATAATAGTGTCCCACTTCTGTTTAGCAGTATATTTTAACATGTTTTTATAATTTAAAACATGGCCAACGATTATTATTCATATTTTCTCTTTCTTATTATCAATGCAGTATTTCCCCTGCTTGATACTTTGAAGCGATTAATAAACTCTTCGAAGCCTTTCATGTTATCTACTAGCAAAATGGTATCGATAGTGAAAGTTTGACCATAAATGTAATATTATTCTTCTATTATTGACCGATGTTTGCTGTTTTATATTTTATTATGTTTTTATTTTACGATTTTATTTTAATTTATTTGAAATATTTGAGCATAACATGACTGTTTCGATCGTACTATTGTTATTCGTACTTTACTATGCTGAATATTGAACGTAACGTAGACAATTGCTTTGTTCTACTTTTCTTTTTTCTAATTATTTTGTTCGTGCTTTAATTAAAATGCGACGAACATGATTTCATCCACATTTAAATGTTGCAATACGAATATGTTTATGCAGTGCAATATTAATTCACTGTAGTGTGCACGAAACTCGTTTCAATGAAAATATTGTTCATGTCATCCTTACAATTAACGGCTGCAGCAATAATTTTCATATTTATGAGGAGAAATATTTACTTTTTTCTCTTTCTCGCCCAAAATGAACATTAATTTTGCTAAAGTAAATCATTGGGAAAGTGAATATGCGAAAATCCATAAATACATGAAGAACTTAGGAAGAAACATAATATTCTTATTTCGAGCACATTTTAAAATTTCCCAAAACTGAAATTTAAAATTCAAGCGCGCCTAATACAAATAAATAATCAGACGAGATTTGAAGAGTAACACGAACAAGGCCCGAAAGCGGTGGGTTCAATACTTTTAGGTGCTTTTTTGTAGGACTCCAGTATAAAATATTAATTCTTATTTACAAAATCAAAAATAAAATTTGAGAAATATTAAAAAAAAAGAATTTGGAATTACGCATGTTTTTTTTAAAAAATAAGTTGTGGGTCTCACAGGGCAAGTATGCCCGTTGCGTGAGTGCCTGGCACTCTTACTATTGTTTATTCAAATTGAACGCATTACAAACGTATTCATGCTTACTATGCAAATCGAAAAGAAATAAACCTATATTAATGTATGTCGTAAGTAAATATATATAAAAATATACGCATACATGCATTCACTCTAGATACGCATCTGTGCATAAATACATAAAGATAGCTTATATATTCAATTCGCATACATGATCTTCTTTAAGAAGTACAAGCAGAAAAGTAGCGAAAAAGGAACCACGCAAAAAAAACAAGAAGAAAAAATATATAATCAAATAGATGCATAACTGAGCTACATAAATGGAAAAATTCGGGACGTAGTTTGGTTTTTATTCTT
The DNA here is from genome assembly GCA_039619475.1 of Icerya purchasi. Taxonomy (NCBI): domain Eukaryota; kingdom Metazoa; phylum Arthropoda; class Insecta; order Hemiptera; family Monophlebidae; genus Icerya; species Icerya purchasi. The sequence continues at coordinate 422,637,693 of CM077116.1, forward strand.
GGCACCATTCTTTCAGCCATTTCACTACTTCCTTTTTCCACACACCAATATGCTATTTTCGTTTAAAATATGATTGGGGATATTACTCATTAATTTAATTAAAACCGAATCATCTATGTTATCAATTCGTAGATTTGCCCCACTAGGATAAATTTTGCTTTCTTGTTATTCGACTTTTTTACCTGGATGGTAACTTTATATTGTTGATATTAAATTCACGTAATCTATAATAGTAATAGTACTACATCTTGGAAGACATTTCATTGTTTTCCTTCTACCAAGCTGATCTCGAGTCGTTTTGCTTCCAGTAGGGTAATATAAGTGTCAGACACCTTTTCTGATTTTTACCTGTTTTACTGATTTCCGTTTTCTTAGCCTCTCCCCCTATATTTGGATTCCATATAGAATTCTAGCCATAATTATTGCATTGTAGTATATACGTAGTGTTTCATATTATAGCACCTTCTTTAATTTATATAAAGCTGGAATTGACTGTCTTATTTTCGAATTTAAGACTTGAACGTGCCTTTTCCAGTTCAAGAATTTATCGATATATATTCCTAAATATTTAAAATCTTTTACGTTTTCTAAAGGTGGACATAAACGTGAAAGGGTGTTATTAGTTTCTGGAGTTCATGTAAGCATTCGTTATTGTGAAGAATGATTCGCGCGACTCTTGCGTTTAGTACTGTTTCGAATATGTAACAATTTAGATTTATTTATAGTTACACATTACCTACTATTATGTGCCCATTTACTAAAATTATCTATATCCTCTTGCAGTGGTTTTTCCGTCACCTCGAAATTTTTATGTTCAATTAATAGGACAATATCATCAGCAAATACATATACCTTTGCATTTTTAATGTGTCTGTAGAATGAGTAAGTGTATATTAAAAAGAGGATAGGAGCCAGTATAATTCCCTGACCTAGCCCATATTGAATAGTTTTTTCATTACTATTACTCGCTGCGATTTTTACTATACTTTTCCTATTCGTTATAAAATTCTTAAACCACATTAGTTGATTGTTTAAATTACCTAGATTTTCTAAATCATTAATCAGTAGATCATGGTCAACTAAGTCAAACGCTTTCGATAGATCAATGAATGTAATTATAAATTGGTTCCTCAACGATAGTCCCATGGATTTTTTTTTCCAAATCCGTGTTGATCTTCATAGAGCAGATTGTTTTTTTCCATATAATTTCTTAAATGTTTATCAACGTTGTGTTCTAATATTTTAGCTACTACGGGTATTATTGTTATTGGGCAGTATTTTTCACAATGATTTTGCACTCTTTTTTTATAGATCGGCCTAATAAACCTTTTTTGAGCCCATCTAGAGTGCTCGCTTTCTTTATAGAGCGATTGATCACGTTAGTTAAAATAGTAGTAAATGTATTTGAGTTTTGTTTAATATCTTTTACCCTAATTTCGTCCCATTCAGAAGCCTTATGTACTTTTAGATCGTTAATTGCAGGTGGAATGAAAAAAGAGGATATAGTAAAATTATTGAAGTTATTATTCAGTAACTGAATGTCGCATTTGTATCTATGCTCTTCACCGAACGTATGAAGTATTCACTAAATTGTTCAGTTACTATTGAAGTGCTTTCAAAATGTTTTTTAATGAAGTCATCTATTGTTGTTTTATTTTTTTTTATTAACAATATTATTAATTATACACCACGCTTTTTTCTATCATTGTTTGCTAACACTATTTGACTTTGATAATACTTCTGTTTAGCATTCCTTATTTATGTTTTAACTATATTTCAATATTTTCTGAATAGGTTTTTATATCGAATAGTAGTTTTATTTCCTTTTGAAATTTATTATTTTCTGACTCATCCATTCATTTGTAGGATTATATTTAGTTACATTTTTACCATCAATTACTTTCAATTTACATTCTCTATATATATTTTTAAAAACCGAATGTATGCGATTATATATATGTCCTGCCGTTGTAATGTTACTCACCCCGCTACAATTATACTTAACAATTTTTTTGTGAATACTTTTTTTATCAAAAAAATATTTTAGGGAATTTTTTAAATGTCGAATTTTCCGATTCGAGATACCAAATGCACAACAGGTCATGTAATCGTCAGATATTTTCGTATTAATTATTTCCGAAGTAATTTCATTTGTTTTATACTTCATAAATATATTATTTATGCAGGACTGAGTATTTAAATTTATCCGATCTTCTTCTCTTGTAATCGCACTTATTAACTGTATTCCCCCTGCCTCATAAATTACATTTAAAAAGTTCACTGCCTCTGCATTATGAAGCAATAAGTCAATATTAAAATCACCGCAAAGCAGAAAATTATCTTTATTATTTAATTTCTTTAAAAGTGTTGCGTTTTCTTTTATGAATTCGCCTACGTTTTTACTCGGTGTTCGATATATAGAAATTAAACGTAAAGAATTATTTTCGCACATATCTATATCAACCATCACCAGATCCATACTTGGCCTTCCTGAATATTGCATTTAAATTTATTATTTACAAACACAAGTATTCTCCCGCTGTATCCCATTGGTCTTTGAAGTCTAATTCTCGTGAAGCCTGCTATATTATATAAATTTAATTCAATCTCTCTTATATTTATTTATGTTAATACAATGACGCTTAAAGTTGTCTTGTGAATGTAATTTATAAATTCATTCCAATTACACCTAACGCTTCTTATGTTTAAATGCAACACGTGAAATAATTCGGTGCTAATTTGTAGTGAATTGTTTAGATTAAATAGGCTGTTCATATTATCAGTCCATCTTTTAATATCACTATGGTTCATACTGTTATGTTTACCCCGGTACTGTATTAGTGGAGTCATATTTGAGAGGTAAGCTTATTTATAATTATGCTCAGGTGGATGAAAAATTCAGGATGAAGAGGAAAGACAATTGCTCACACATAACCAATACATCAAATTCGTAGTTCTCTCTTGAATAAAGCAAATTAACATATTGATTAATGACTTAAAGATTACAACAATAAACTTTTATACCTCACCGGTAACGAGATCTTAACATAATTAACCTAAATACTCTCTTATTACATGCATACATTATAACATTGATAAAAATACTTATATAAATGTATATATATATATATATATATATATATATATATATATACATATAAATATATAAAAATACATGAATTTACATGTGAACACTGCGAAACATCCTTGTATTCATTCATTCTAACACCATCGCTATCCACAACCTGAAAACAAAACTTAAAATACACTCTCACACATATATTACCTACTCCACCACACACCGCTTTGTTAACATTACCACACCTTATAGCTAGTGAACGTATGCGGTATTGCAAGCACATAGTCGAAAAGCTACATGCCATCATTCACGCTTTTTCATTCACCACTGCACGAGAACCGAATTTGATACTTGCATACCTACACTCTCCCTGCCTTTTCGCTTTTTTTCCACATTCGCCAGTGTACTCAGTTTCGTTTCGTTCTACCACTATATCCTCTTCACTGCCACCTTTCCTTTGTACTCTGGTTCCTCTCCGCAATGCACACGTCAGGTTCCTTACCCCTGTCTTCATTGTGCTACTAAGCAGCCGCTTGTTCCTTATCAGTATTTCACACTTTGTGGTCACTATTGCTTTTACTACTCCCACACACACACTTTCGTTTTCAGCTCTATTTCTGCACACCTTCTTACCGCCTTGCCGCCTGCATAACTAATCAACATGAACACGCATTCATACGAAAACACACACATATCCCTATTCCGGAAATAAACTACAAGTAACGACGCAGATCTGCGTAATCTCATAATCATTGTTGATTTATATTCCAATTTATTCTATTTAAGTTATCTTCATCCTTTACTATGACTATCCGATCTTGTTCGTTTTTTTTCCTTTCTCTGTCCATACAAAATTGTAATTCAACGTTCTAGCTTTTTGTTTTGTTTGCCAGAACAGATGTTTCTAGTACCTTGACAGGTTCTCATTAATGTATACTTTCAACGAACTCCCAGTGTGTGTTACATCATTGCCCATAATTGTAGTTTTCCTTCTGTTTTCCAGTATTTGATCAGCTAACCGTCTCCCCGTTTTAGCTATTATCGGCCTGGGCAGTTTTGTATGTTTTATTGGAAGTCGATGTATTGCCATGACAACATTTTCTTCAATGACAACATTTATTTGTTTGCTACTTTGATAACAACGTTCGTAAGATATTCATTATGATTCTTTGTAATTCCATGGAATTCGACATTTTCACGACGTAAATATTGGTTAATCTCGTTTACTACGTTTTTCAGTTGTTTGATTTATATGTCTTTCTTCTGCACCTGTCCTATGAGAGTGGCCACTTGTTCGCGCAAAGCTTTTACTTCCTCAGTCAGTAACGTATACTATATCATTGTACTTGTCGGATAAAAAAGAAAAAAAATTTTTGAATTTTTTCACGTCCTTTTCGAACTGATGATGCTTCAGTATCAGTCTCCTCGATGTTGAGTTTTTTATAACTAGTACTCGGTGACCTTAAGTCACCTAATTGTCTTTTAGCCAATGCTTTACCTTTTGCCATTATAAATAAATATCAGTAATATAAAACGTATAAATGTAATAGTTTAAGGATTCTTACGCGTTTAAGTTATCCCCGTTGAATAGGTTTCTCACGCGTTTACGTTATCAATGATAATTAAATAAGCGATAATATAACAGAATACACAACCGTCTACTTCGGAAACTAACATTAAGTTACCGATTTTTAATTAGTTTTTAGTAAGGTTGGAGTAAATTTTTAATTTTACATAAAATGGAAAAATCTTTTAATATATTCATTAACCTTTTTTAATATGATTTGTGCATATTAATTTAAAAAATAAAAATCTTCATATTGCTTTATTTATCTATAAATATAATAAAACAACTTTTGCTCGCTATTTCACTAATTAATGACTTAATTTCTTTTACGTTCGTCATGAAAATTAACTCTGTAATCATTATAGTTGATAAATCAGATTATCCTATCATTTATATTCGCTAACGAATTTATTTAAAAAGTAAAAAGTTATGATATACTTTTAAAATTTAAAATTAATTTTTATGCAATAAATAAGAAAAAATCACCAAGAATAATATCGAATATGAATTTTATTATTATTTGTTTGAAAAAGATTTTAAAGAGTGTTATTCGCTTATATCGAAAATAGATATATTTTTTGGAACTTGTGTGAGATTTCCACGAGTTCTTAGATGAATCAGAAAAGAGAAAAAAATGAATTCTAATTATTATTTAGAAAAAGTAACAAAAAACGAGTTGTATTTTCCGACCTAATGAGAAAACAAGTATAGGTTAATTACTTTATTAGCCAATGATGTTTAATGAAGTATAAAATATATGATGTTGGTACTAATGATCGCTGCTGACTCTCTTTAAAAAAATGTCTCTTTCACGCTATAATAAAAAAGGGTACTCGGTAAAATAGTATTTATTGACGACAAACAATCCGAGAATATACATTAAATATATTTCTTTCATATTTTGAGAAAAAATAAATTTTCACATCAAAACAGTTTCCTGCACATTTCTTTAATGTTGATCCTTTTTTTAATTTTCCCCCGATCGCATTACTTTTTTAGTATGTACTTTGGCCTGTTATTGTAAAGCCACCCGGGCTAGTAATATAAAATTTTCAAAATATTTCTTAATTGTTGCTCAGTAAACGTTTAAAATTTAGTAAATTTTCGGTACTGTATTATTCTAAATTGTATCCTTAAAAAATACCAACTAACAATTATTTATTTTTAATTTATATTAAAATAGTGTATATCAAAATAGAGCGTCACTCTGTTGTAGATTACTACAATCGATAGCACGTTAAACCTGTTCTTATATTAAACCGTAAACGCACGTTTATATTCTTACACACATTTACTATTTATAGAAATCATATAAAACTTATACATTTAAACGCATTTTAACGATATGCGGGCGTCTTTTTTACTGTTTTGACATTGTTTACTTAAAATTTTAATTATGAATTTTTCTTGCATTTTTTTCTGTTTTTAGTTTTTTTTTTTAAAAAAATACTATTTTTGGTTTACAACTGTATTCGTTATTGAGCATCGAAAAAATTACAGTCGCAAAAAAAAAGAAGCAAAAACAAAAGACTTTTATTTTGAAAAGTTTCGAGAATTCATATATG